>CAMZMU010000077.1:48741985-48881183 GCA_947311845.1 Poa pratensis | reverse complement strand
CCCCCCCCCCCCCCCCCCCCCCCCCCCCCCCCCCCCCCCCCCCCCCCCCCCCCCCCCCCCCCCCCCCCCCCCCCCCCCCCCCCCCCCCCCCCCCCCCCCCCCCCCCCCCGCGTCATTCTCGAAAAAAAAAGCATGTTATGGCACAGATCATTCTAACCTAAACGGCTATGGTGATCTTTATGTCTACCAATTAATGTACCTTTCTTACATTTGCCAGCGGCGTTTCTAAGGTTGCCGTCTGAGAGATCGGCACCTGAGTTCACCATCAAACAGCGGAAAACATATATCACTCATGGTTTCAGAACATGACACTGGACAAGCATCACAACCCACAACAAGAAGTTAGGGGATCAGGAACAGAACAGCTGAGCAGATGCAGATCAGCACGCTACCTTCGAGGTCGGCGTCGAAGGAGCTGGCGCCGAGCAGCTTGGCAGCTTTGAAGTTGGTCTGCCGCTGCAAAGCACACAGGTTCAGATAAATCAGAAGAAACACTCTGAATATTCAGGTGTTTGGTTCTTTTGCTGCAGAGTTCAATCAGAGCCTGCCATTTCCAGTAGTGATAGAACAAAACCATATCGATATGGTGTCTTGATTTCGCCTCAGTTGATCCATCCATCCATCACGGCAGGCAGACTTCAGGACGAGTTCCGGCATGGCGGCACCTAGAAGACTGCTTTGCTCTCCTGAGACTTGAAGACACACACTAGGCATATTATGAAATCTAGATATCTACCGCTTTGTTACTTTTCCTATTTGGTCAGAAATCAAGGATTGGTGTCATGCGTGAGCTATTTAAGTAGGCCATACTGTTAATTGTGTTACACTCATAATTGTGGTGATTCTACCATGCATGCAGATAGAAGAATTTCTCAAGCACAGGATGGATCGTTCAATGTTTGAGATATGACCCGTTTCAAAAACAAAAAAAAATGTTGGAGATATGGCAGAAATCAAATTCCCAACATGAAGTAGAAATAAGCCGAGCCGGAGGAGTAGACTGGTCGAACTGTAGTGAGTTTCCAAGTGACAAAATCTGGCAATCCGCGCTGAAGATGGAAATTAGCAATTTGTGATCGACGGTCACGTGTAATCTTGTGAACTTTTTTACCACCCGCTTACAGCCTTGCTCTTCTTGAATCTTTGAGGCCGGTGATCGTCACTGGAAAGCAACATCTCTTCCTTAACTCGGAGCATAACTATCTATGTAGATATTGATGGATCAGATCGGGGAAGAAACATCAGTCATCTATGCTTAAGGGATATCCCTATACGTGGCTTCCTCTTCTTGCAGCTGCCGCTGGACGCTTCACCTTCACTGCAAGGAACTGCAGGCCTCCTCCTCTTCCGGAACGCGGCGTCCAGCTCCGCCGCGGAGACGACGATGGCTTCCCGCAGCAGCCTCCTCTTGCGCGGCAGCAGCATCGGCCTCATCTTCCTCGGGGCCGGCGGGCAGATGAGCTTTGCTTCGGACGACCATCGGAGCTGCTGCTGCTGCTGCTGATGATGCCGGCTCGACGACTGATCCGGCGAGATGGGGTCCTCATGCGCGGGCGTGGCTGGGGATTGTTGGAGGGCGGTGATGGGAGGAAGGAGGAGGGTGAGGTTGAGCGGTTGTGGCGAGGCCGCCATGGCTAATAAGCTAGGTGAGCTAGTGGAGTGAGCTTCTACACTGAGAATATATATGATGGTGTGCTGTCGCCGTGTAGGTAGATCGATGGATGGATTGACTTGCAATGGAAGGAAGATAGGTGAGTACAACCGCCGGTGCACGCATGGAGATCGATCGGCCGACATTTCTTTTACGGCCGGCTTCCATTGGATACTCATGCTGTCATGCACGTTTGAACGTCCTGGTCGGCATGTTAACATGAATGAATTTGGACTAGTGTGAAGGACATAAGTACGGAATGCATGCACGTGATTCCATTTGTCAATGCGTGTCCTTTTTCCGTTCCACATAGGATCCCGGCCGTTCCACGGACGGACAAGTGAAAACATATTTATATTTAAATGTAAATAGTCGGCTGATTTTATCTATACTACTATTAAAAAAGCAAACTTGTGTTGATACATTGAATTTGATCCCTTCAATATTTGGCCAACGGTTCAGATCGCTCCAATGTTTGACAACTCAACATAAATCCACTTTTGCCCGTTTTACCCTCCCACCAAATCACATAATACTGCTAATGCCATCGTACCGCATAATATTACTAAACTACCACGTACCGGTTCGGTTATTTTCTTTTCCGAACGAGCCTCCTATCTCCCGACTTCATTGGCCGCCGCCACGAATTTCATCTCGATCGGATCCTGCCGGCGTTGCCGTCTTCCATGCGCCCACCGCATCCTCTCCAGCCGCAAGTCAGAACAGCAGAGCAGCGAGCGGTGTGAGGAGATCGTCAACAACGCCACTGCCTCATGTTGCAGATCCGGTGGGTCATAGAGAAGGACGGGCTACGCGCGCGAGCTGCCGATCGTTCATTGACTTGCCGTCTCCTTCCAGAGTGCACCACACGGCCGCTAGCACAACCAAGCGACAAATGCTGCTATGAAGCCCATGTTAGATTCACCTTGCTGCTGCCTATGGTTTGATTCCCTTGACTTTTACCAACTTCTCTATAGTTTTTTCTCTTGCTAATTTTGTCTGTGTAGTTCCAGGATCTGATAGGAAAACTTTCATGCTAATTATGGAGCTAATCCGGATGAGTAGGTTTTTCTTTCCACTATGTTTGGATTTCTAGGACATTCGTTGGCTGCTACCCAACACATGAGTACATATCTGTACTACTTATGGCTGACTTCAAACAATTGCAACTCAGTTCCGGGTATGATGTGTTCTGAAAACTATGCTTCATCATCCTGAACATGAGAAATAGGTAATTTCTAGGGATGACTTCAAATAATTTATACAGGGTGGTCAGACATAGGTTTCTGTTTGTTGGTCTGAACACTGTGATGTCCACATTTATTTGGAGTAAGTAGATACCAATGTTTGATGATATCTTGGTGTGTTTACGTGGACAATGGATTAGATGATACTTCTTTTTCATCATAGTCGCGGACTTTAATTGTTAAGCCGAGCATAAGGAACTATGAGTATTGGAGTTACATAATGTAAAATGAAGTCTGATTTTACTGATAAAATATGTGCATCTTAGAGATCCAAATTTGCATTTTTAATTTAAAATGGAGACGAACAAAAACTATAAAAGATAACTCATAAAAAAAGTAGAATTTTAAGACCGTCGTTGTATTTCATAGACGTGCGTTGCACGTACATGTCAACTAGTCAAATAAACGGCATACATATCAGGTCGATTAAAGTGAAAACAAAAAAAAAACATTTTTCTCGCTATCATGCTAGCCAGCCCAGCATGTCAATTCTCTTTTCATCCGCGGACTCTGATTCATTCGTTTCTGTTGATTTGGGAGCACATCGATGGGCCCATATATGTCGACAAGGCTTTTCACTTGGCTGGAGGCCTGGTGTATACTAGGTTGGCCTTCTCCCAATGCTACCACAAGCTAGTACTCCCTCTGTTCATGAAAGGATGTCTAAACTTTATCTACATTTGAATGTATCTACACACTAAAGTATGTCTACATACATACAAATCTTGAAAAGATTGAGACATCCTTTTGTGAACGGAGGGAGTAGGAAGTATTTCTTTGGGCAAACAGTCCTGATTTTACTTTTTTTTTCAAGGATACAGTCCTCATTTTAATGTTAATTAGTTTTTACGGTTAATTAGTTAGCTAACCAGTTAGCTAAACTGACAATATCCTATGAAATCTGATCACCTTTGGGAAAATACAATGCCTTTCGGAAGATAAAATGGTACATGGACGAGGAACCATCCTTATTTATCTTCACCTTTCACATATTGTCATTATTTTTCTCCATTCCTCATGTGAAGAAATCACGCAAGACCAAACCTATCCACACGCCTACAAGCGAAAACGATATCTTATGTTTGATCGAAACAATACGCCCGCACTAGAACGTTTAAATCTTTTTAATTCTGGTGCAAAAGTCAGCTAGCTTCAAAACATTGGTAGATTTGCTCTGACAATGAAACTCCATTTACTGGGACTAATTATTGGAACATAGAACATCAAAATAACCAAAATTAAGAATTAAGCTACCTAATTAAAGGGAATCAAATTTCATACTAGCATTTTTCTCGCTATCATGCTAGTCAAATAAACGGCATACATATCAGGTCGATTAAAGTGAAAACAAAAAAAAAACATTTTTCTCGCTATCATGCTAGCCAGCCCAGCATGTCAATTCTCTTTTCATCCGCGGACTCTGATTCATTCGTTTCTGTTGATTTGGGAGCACATCGATGGGCCCATATATGTCGACAAGGCTTTTCACTTGGCTGGAGGCCTGGTGTATACTAGGTTGGCCTTCTCCCAATGTTACCACAAGCTAGTACTCCCTCTGTTCATGAAAGGATGTCTAAACTTTATCTACATTTGAATGTATCTACACACTAAAGTATGTCTACATACATACAAATCTTGAAAAGATTGAGACATCCTTTTGTGAACGGAGGGAGTAGGAAGTATTTCTTTGGGCAAACAGTCCTGATTTTACTTTTTTTTTCAAGGATACAGTCCTCATTTTAATGTTAATTAGTTTTTACGGTTAATTAGTTAGCTAACCAGTTAGCTAAACTGACAATATCCTATGAAATCTGATCACCTTTGGGAAAATACAATGCCTTTCGGAAGATAAAATGGTACATGGACGAGGAACCATCCTTATTTATCTTCACCTTTCACATATTGTCATTATTTTTCTCCATTCCTCATGTGAAGAAATCACGCAAGACCAAACCTATCCACACGCCTACAAGCGAAAACGATATCTTATGTTTGATCGAAACAATACGCCCGCACTAGAACGTTTAAATCTTTTAATTCTGGTGCAAAAGTCAGCTAGCTTCAAAACATTGGTAGATTTGCTCTGACAATGAAACTCCATTTACTGGGACTAATTATTGGAACATAGAACATCAAAATAACCAAAATTAAGAATTAAGCTACCTAATTAAAGGGAATCAAATTTGATCGCAATATACATAAATAGCTATGGCTAGCTAAGATTAATGGACTGGATGCCAATCAATGGTGCTGTTTGACTGATCAAAACATATATTTGCTTGATAGGTAAAGACTAAGATGGCAAAGTGATCCTTCTCGACTGGAGAAATGTCTTGTGCTTCCCCTCGGCAGAGGATAGGTAGTTGAGGAAGGTGGCCAAGTCCGTATTTAAGTACCGTCGTGGGGTACCGTCGGCGAGCAGCTCCGGCGCGGGACCGATGACCCTCTCCGCTAGCAGGCTGTGCAGCGATGCTACCGAGATCCGTGACCGCGTTGAGTTCACCCGCACCCGGTGCAGCACGCTTTTGTACCGCCCGTTGCTAAATATCTGCGTAGAATTATACAAGGCAAAGAGAATTAATATAGATAGCGCAAACATGAATACACTTTCTTAATATAGTTTTGAAGTAGAGTTAATATACATCTTTTCTAACAGCTGGCTAGGTTAACTAGTCTACATAGGCCAATGGAACTTTGCTTACTACGCATGCATAAGGTAGAAGAATCATCGATCATGTTGGTTTGCTTAAATATATAAGAAAAAAAAGATGAGCATAAATATATTTGTGTTGGGCATATGTCAAGTGACAGTCATCAAGCACCGACAATTAACTTTATATCAAGTCGAAGTGGAGTGCTACTTCTAGCCTAACTCGTACGCACACGTGTTGGAACCAGGTCATGCCACAGCAAGATGTATATATATTGGCCTACCTTTCATATATTCTCCTTTTAGTTGAAAAAATATTATGTTGCCGCCGGTCTGTTGGAATCCATCTATCTCTCAGATTAGTTAGCTAGTAGTCTATGTTTTGTCGTCGCCTACCTGATTGACTTTTCTAAAAAGAAAGGCTACACCTCTACCTATGGAGTATCCACCATATAGAAGAAGAAGTTAGCAAAAACAGCGGCTGGTCTGGTTTTGATTGCTCAATCATATATGCACCCTAGCGTTACTTTGACTACTAGGCGAAAACAGCCGCCATTCCGATAGTGTCTGATATATTTTGCCACCAATTTGATTGGGTTATGTTTGTGCATATTATTATGCAGTGACCAAGGTTAAGTTTTTGGTGGCTATATCTCCTTGACGTGGCGATAAGATCTGTAAAATATAATTCTAGATTTTATCATAAATTACATATATGTGAGCACGCGAGATAGATGCATGTGCATACCTCGAGGTGATCACCGACATTGACGATGAGCGCGCCAGGGATGGGGTCAACAAGGAGCCAGTCTTCGCCATCGTTGACCTCGAGGCCATTGACCTGGTCCTGGAGGACGACGGTGAGGAAGCCGTAGTCGGAGTGCGGCGGCATCCCCAATGTTAGCTCCGGCTCCGGGCATGCCGGGAAGCAGTTGACCATCAGCATCTGCGTTCCCGCATCGAGCTCCTCCAGTACACCTTCTCCGGTGATCCCCATCGCCTCGAACGCCGCCACCATGAGCTCCCTGAACAGCCTCTGGTTCGCCCGAGCGTAGGACGACACCACCTCCCTGCAACACCGAAATGGAATATAGGTCCCACTTGTCAGCGTGCTATTGTTGTACACTGAGAAAATTCGATGTAGACAGATAAAATGTGCTGGTGAATCTATCCTGGAGATTTGATTCTATTTTATCTATCTATCATGCATGCCCTGGCCGGTCGGAAAGAAGTTTGTTTGTGTACTTTGTTCCTGGTGAGTGAGACTGGTGAGACGACGCATTCTGCATAAAGGCTGCCCTGTTCTTTGCTCGGCCTTTCCTCAATTATTTCTGCTACATTGCTAGTGCAAACACTGAGACATGGATGCATGATTAGCAAGCCAGCTGGCTCTGTGTTTGGATTTGGCTTGCATCACCAGATATATGTGTGGGTGTCCACTTCATTTCAATCCACATCTAACTGCAGATTGAGTTGTCAATTCATTGTCTACTCTGTTCCTTTCGTTCTTGTTTGAAATTAGTTAATTGAATGAATAGTCGCAATGGTGGACCGGCTAGAAGTAACCTATTTTTCTTCTTTTTGAAAAACTGACTTCGAATTTTCAAAATATTCACAGCAAAATACTTGGATGT
This sequence comes from Poa pratensis, assembly GCA_947311845.1. Classification (NCBI taxonomy): domain Eukaryota; kingdom Viridiplantae; phylum Streptophyta; class Magnoliopsida; order Poales; family Poaceae; genus Poa; species Poa pratensis. Next base: position 48,874,001 of record CAMZMU010000077.1, on the reverse strand, counting down.
AGTCAACCATGTACATTATTTTCGTGATTTTTTTAATATTAAATACCACATATTTTGGGCTCAGCAAAAAAAGAAAAATCGAACAAATTTTAGAATTTCTCTGCACTCTTCAAGCCCCAAATCTGCATATTTGTCATTTTTTGTTGAGGCTATAATACATGGTATTTCGTGTTGAAATTTTACACACTTGTAGAGCAAAGTATTGACTACGTATCATGGTATTTGTTTTGACATTTTAACACTTTAAGCTTTAAAATATGAATTTTCATATATATTTTTCGAAAACGGGATACTGTAGCCCCCGGAGCCATATCGGCCCACTCGGCTTCTCTTTTACTAGTTGGTGCATCCTATCTCTCACTTCCATTTACCTTCTTATGCTCTGCTGTTATCAGGCTATCTTATCTCTCCATATGTGCATGCACTTGTAATAGTTGCTACAGAATATATAACGTCAACGATTTCCACCGGCAAATTTGGGACACAAGAGTTTCATTTATCGGTAGCTATGTCTATTTAGAAATGATATGGTTCCGATAAGAGTAATGAGCGCAGGTGTACAATAGATTATGCTCCGTGGTTCACATATTCCATGTATCTACAAACTGCATCATTAATTGTACTCTTTGTGATGAACTAATTCATATTTTCACTGTAAAAATTCTATTGGTATGTATTTTGGACGGTGAAATGATTAATTGATTGAATGATAGTCAAAATCTGGACCTCATCGACCCATGTTTTAATTAGACATTTTGAAAGTGTATAATGGTCTTTACGAAAATGATTAATTGATTGAATGATGATAGTAAAAAAATCCCAATTAGGCAAATAATACTACTAACATAACAGCGACGAATTAAGCTACTAGAAAACACAACAGCGACGAATGAGAAGCTGCGTGCATCATGGCAACGTTTAATCTCGACTGCTAATTACTAAGTGAGTGATTAATTAGTGACACGAGTACTTAGCACGCACCTGAGGTCAGCAGGGTTGTGTGGCCACGAGGGCACGACGTCGTCGAGCTTGGCCGGGTTGCAGAGCAGCTTGAGGAAGTCCCGCCAGCAGAGCACGCCGTCGTTGAGCTGGTTGAAGCTGGTCCCGTACCGCACGGGCGCCCGGATGTCCGGCGACATGTGCAGCGCACGCTCCTCCTGCGGGAGCTCGAAGAACCGCCGCGCCACGGCCAGCACCTGCTCTCTGTCCACGCCGTGGTTGACCACCTGGAAGAAGCCCAGGTCGCGGCACGCGGCGTCCATGGCGGCCAGATCGGAGGCGCGCTCGGACGGAACAGTAGAGCGGAGACGGGCGAGGTCGATGACCGGGATGCCGCGGGCGGCAGCGGGCGCCGGGCGGTCGGATGGTGGGAGGATGTAGCGGGCGGGGAGGGCCGTAATGCCGCGCTCGCACAGGTGCCGCACGCCCTTCAGCTCCTCCTTGGATGTCTCCGGTGAGGCTGCCGCCGGTGCCTGCTTGCAGGTGGTCGGCCTGAGTTGCTGCGGGTGGGTGCTGCTGTTCTCGGCGACGCCGAGGATCGCCATTAATTAGCACGTAAGAAGATCCACGCAAAGCAAAACAACAAGCTGCTCCGTGCAGGATCGATGAACAATCTATGGCTGGAGAGTACGGTCTGCAGATCGATTGAATGGAGAACAGAGGAGGCGAGCCTGAATTTATAGGCGGCAAGAGAAAGAAGCAGAGTACAAATGCCCAGTGATGATCTGCTTTTCCAATGCGCGCGCAAGTTGCATTGACCACCAGCCAGGGGCAGAAAGGTAAATTGACAAACATCCCTGTGCCAGCACCTTGTAGGCTGCCACGTGTCGCTGCGTGGCTTTTTCTCTCCGTCTGGTGCAGAAAGTGGGCATTAAGTAAGGAAGTGTTTCTGAAAAAGAATCTTGTCAAATGTTGTGCTTTTCATTCTCGAAAAAGAATGTCATGGTTTTGCAAATTGCATATATCCTTGTAGGCATGTAGGGCATGATGAGTTATCTTTTTTTTAAACAAGGCATATGCATGATAGGTTATCAATGTTGCACAAGTCAACTGTGACTCAATAACCCTAGCCTGACGTGTTCAGGTCGATTCACAGGGATAAGAGGATGGAATGGTGACCTACCACTAGGGCTAGATACATTGCGAAAAATCGGTAAAAACCTTCAATTTTATAAAAAAAATGAGGGTGATCAGTGTCACGACGGATGTACATCATCGCATGGGAGAGCATGATTGGTTATCAATGTTGCATGCACGAGTCAACTATCACTATGTGACCCTAGCCTGACGTGTTCGGGTCAATCCACAAGAATATCGAGACGGAAGAGATGCTGACACCTAGAGGGGACTAGATACACTGAGAAGAATCAGTAAAGCCTTCAGTTTTACAAAAAAAAATGAGGGGCAGGGTCACGACGGATGTAAATCATCACATGGGAGATTGAAGCTAACCTAAGGTCATCGGGGATCGGTCCATTGGAACCAGGATTATCGCATTCCGAGGGCTCAACCGACACATTCAAGATTAGTCATACTGAAGTTTACATAAACAAATGGTCTTCTTGGTGACCAAGGAGTGCCCCCCTTGCATTCTCCGCTCTGTTGTCGTTTCAGACGAACCCCCATGGAAGGACAACTCCGTCGACTCTGGTTACGTTCTTATCTCATAAAACAACTTTTGGCACATAAAGGTTAATGATTTGTGGTTGGAGGTTAAAACGTGGACTTCCATAAGACTTGATGTAAGTTTGATATATATAATTTTCTTACAAAAAGATTAATATCACCTCAACATGTAAAGTTTTAAGGTTGCATATGTTGGTTGGGATTTGCTGACTTTGTGAGTCTTACTTTTGAGTGACTCAAATGTCAGTGACTCAAAGTCACCAAGTTTTAGGTTTGGCAAATTCCAGCGCCAAGGCTTGCGCATAGTAGCCTCCCTCTCTACCACAAGTCCTGAGTACGTCTAGATTTTTTTTATACTCGTGTCAGCCTGTGACTTGCGTTCATGGTTTTGGTTACCGGGCGGTAACCGAGTTTCTCGAGCCCCCTCGGTAAATAGGCTACTCGATCAAAAAATCCTGAATTTATTTGAAATTTTTGAATTTAAACTCTGAAAATGTTGATATAGGTACCATCGCTTAGTTTAGTTTAGTTTATTTAACGCCACAGCGGTAGCATCGCTTAGTTTCGTACTGGACGTCTCCGGTTCGAGTCCCGTCTCATGCGAATATTTTTTCGGTTTTGAGGATTAACTCTACTCCATCCAAAAAGACATTTATCTAAAAATGTAGCGCGCCTAGCTCGAACTCGTAACCTCGCGCTTGAGAACTACTAGCCCCACCGTACCACTGCGTTACTCTCTTCTTACGTTCACATCTAGCTTAACATGTTATTTATACTTTTCCAGAAATTTTGAATTCAAATTTTGATTTTTTAAATTTGTCCGGTAACCATCCGGGATTTGTCGGTAACCGGGAATCCCGACCCCCTCGAGAAAAAATTCTATTCGGGAACCAAAACCTTGTTGCGTTTCCAAAGCCAGGGGAATGCGTGCATCTGCTCTTGCGTATCTGATGCCGTGGGCAATGATTGAGGTCCCGATCCACCGTCCGATTGTCTCAAGATTCTGGCCAGTGCGTGTGCCATGCAGTACCGCACACGTACGCAGGCTCCCAAGATCGACAGGATCCCGAGATCTTTTTTTACAGCTGCTTTTGCTTGTTCCGTCCATCACTGCTCTGGCTAGCTACATATCCAGACAGGGTATATATCCACACTTTGTGTCCACATCAAATTAATTAGGAAAGATTTTCTCCCGAGGCTAAACACAAATGGGGCTGGGAAAAAAGAGTTTAATAATTATATATGTGAGCTAGCTTAGAGAAAAACTTTCCAAGAGGTTTGAGTGGAGGATGTGTCCTATGAAATGTAATGCAAAGTAATTCTTAGAGAGAAAAAATCATGTGGGGTTCATTCCTACAATCAAATAAGCAACGTGGTAAAAATTCCAAAGGATTCTGATCCTACAAAATTCCTGCAGAAATCATTCGAATCAAAGGGCCCTAAACTTTTTATGCATTGTTTCCAAGAAAAAGAAATATTTTATTATGTTTGTGGCACTAATTTAACTAGTGATGGTCTAGTCCAATCATGTACTATCAGAGAATTCATTGCTAAGAATAGATACCCTGACACAATATATAAGAACATGATGATCTAGTTTGATCTTGTACTAACAAAAGAACCATCGCTAAGAGTATAATATTTCCTCATACATCTTTTCTACGCAACGAAAGATTTATTTTTATTTATTTTGTGGGATACAAAGAGACTCGCTAATGTGAAGCTCTCACGGTTTGCATAAAGATGGTGACTAAAATCCCACTCGCGTGTGGTAGGGCCTCCATAAAACATCCTCGTCGAATCGACATGCTAGAGGAATCAGCTCCCGTCATGTCTCACCAGATGCTACAATGTGCTGACCAAGACGATAACCTACAAATCAATGATTCTATAATTTACATTTATAAAAATATTTTAGTTAAGCATAATCAAATATACGGACACAAAGTGATGCTTCCACTAAAGTAAGTGCTCATAGGTTGTTTAATTTTTCAAACACTGAAACCTCGAGCCAAACACGTGCCATCTATACTAGTGGAGACCATAAATGAGCAACCGACAATCAGGGACAGAGCCAGCCATTAGGCTTGGAGGAAAAAATTGCAAGACTTGCTAAGTTTAAGCATGATTATTAGTGAGTTTATGAATAAATCAAATTGTTGGGGTGGCTCAACCCCTGCTCGTCCACCTTCCTTCGTCCCTGCCGACAATGAAAAGAGATGTTCTGAATCAAATTAGTTATATTAGGACACCCTCAGGTTACATAACAAAGATGACTAACCAGTTTGTGTTGGGGCCTCTTTAAAACCTCCTCGAGATACCAAATTGTTAGAGTAATTATCTCATGACCCGCCAGACTCTAGAATGTTGACCAATACAATAACAGACAATAACACATGAAGATAACCGACAAAGCTAGGACTATATGATACTTATGCTTATAGCAAACAATATTAGCTAAGCATAATCAAATATACAGTCACAAAGCGACGACTCCACTAACATATGTGCTTATATGCGGTTTAACTTTCCAAACCACAAAACCTTGAGCCGAGCATGGGTCATCTATACTAGTGGGAATCACAAACAAGAAACCAGGCAATGAAAAGATATGTTGCAAATAGAATTAGTTATGTCAAGCCCCAATCAGGCTTCATAACGAAGATGACTAAAACCCCACCCATGAGTGGCGGGGCCTTTTCAAAACCTCCTCGAGAGACCAAGAGAAATTATCTCCTCTATAGAGCTGATCAATACCATAATAGACGGGCGCACATGAATATAACCTGCAAAGTTAGGACTATATGATGCGAAGTTATGTTTATAAAAAATATCAGTTAAGCATAATGAAATATACCATCTGAAAGTGGATGCCTCCACTAAAATCAATGCTCGTAGGTTGTTTAATATTTCCAACGGCGAAGGCTCTAGGCCGAACACATGTCATCTATATACCGGTAGACGGGGTACCAATCGGAAAACATGTTTTCCTTGGCATGGAAACCGAGTGACTGAGAAATGAAAGTATATGTTCCGAACCGGATCACCTTGATTATAAAGCATCATTTTTGGCTACCCTCCAATTTCTAATAAGTAGGTTTATCGCCCATGAAAGTTGTTTCCTTCAAACACTAAATCATATCTCAAGAGGAACCTTTAGTCAATTTCTCCATTGACAACGCTCGTGCCTCTGCCTCTTGAGTTTTTCATACGAAGACGACAGGGAAATATCCAAAAAGTTTAGTGGAGTCGTTTCATCAAATCAAGCGTGTGCCCAATACATTCAATCACGTACGCACAAGTGACAAGACGGAGATATATATATAGATACTTACATGACTTTTGCCAGCTAAGAACACATGTCTGTATACACGCTCTAGCTGAAAGATCCAACAATATTTGACCGGATGGATATATGTGACCGGAGTACGTAGCTAGGTAGGTAATGTATAACTAGCCTATTGCATATATATGAAAACAAAGAAGATATATTCGCAAAAAAAAAAAAAAAACAAAGAAGATATGCCAATTCAGCTGGCACGCATGATCAATAAGCAAAAACATAAAATATAAAATAAAAAGCGCCGGCAAAATAATCTCTCACATGCAGCTAGAGCTAGCACGTCCATCGTCGATTATTCTTCTTGTTTCCTTTCTGTTTTTGTTACATATATGCATCGCAACGCTTGCACATGTGGAAGGCTCTCACATAAGCTTGTATGCCTTTCTAGCTTAGGTTTGACTATGGTGATCGAACAAGTTAATTATTTAAGACTAAGTACTCCTAATTAACTAACAAGGTAGGCTTTTGATCGACCGGGCTTATGCAATGAACGGCATCAAAATCCCTGTCTATCTATCTAGTAATCTGCCTCGCTAGCTAGATGCACGCCTAGCTATATATTCCATGCTACAATCCATTGACTACTATATATATCCTTCGTTGCATGACAGCATGAAAGGCATATATGTGGTACATAGTTAGCCCTTGCCTTGTACGTAAGCACAACATTTTGCTAAGAGATCTTAGCTAGTAGACTTTTCAGATTCGGCGATGGACATGTCCACGCATGCATACTTTTGAGTAGCTTGGTCGACGAAACAAATACTTGTAGTATTATTATGTTTTTTTTTTTGAAATGGAGGATGAGACCCTAGCCTCTGTGTCGAAAAGATGAATACGGCTTTCTTTATTAATTTATTCAACAAAACACTAACAAAGATGATACAAACCTGACAATGAGTGAAGATCATGTCAACAGATCTTACGTCCCGAGAACAATGAAATTCCTCCACCAGCTAGGAACCGGGAACTATCACATACCCTGAGACGCCCTGTAAGCGAAACGAGAGTGCTCATCCGGTTTCACAGGCTCTTAGCAAGCATCTCATGTACACGCTACAGTAGCTGTTGCCGCGTTCCAACCGGCGAGCAGCAGTGCAGCACGACCAAGACTGATATCCATAAGAAGACATGATGATCATATTTATGTTACTTTGTTTTTGTCTGACGTATGGTCATAGTTTGGGACGAAATTCTGCAGGGCCACAAGATAAAACATTAATTACCCTAATTCCGTGATTTTTTTGAGAACTCGGAAGGGAGGACGTTGTGGGCTAAATATGGTGCCCGGGCGGACGCAAATATTATTCGTGTTCTGGTCGGAGCATAAGCATATGCATGTAGTACTCACTGAGCATGAATATTTGACATCGACAGTTAATGCAGAAAAATAAAACTCCATGCATGCATGTAGCAGTTGTGTCTGTTTTAAAAGAGAGATGAAGCTGTCGCGTTGGTCAGTTGCAGGCCATGCGTGATTGCTTTAAGCAAATTGCATGTTGGTCAAGTCAACATTCTACATCTTCTCGTATTCGTATAGTAGTACGCGAATGCATGCGCAATATTTCCAAGTCAAAAAGTCGCTAGCTTCAATAGGCAACACGAGACGACAGACGACGATCGATCGAGCTAGCCTACCCGGCCTGCGTGTGCATGCCTACGTACAGTACAACAAGATCGATCCTTCAACATCACAAATTAGTAGGTTAGGATGAAATTTTGCAGTCGCACAGGAATTAAGAAAACCATCTACATGAATTGATTTTACATGTTTTGAAAACTTGGATCGAGGACGACGTTGTGAGATACGGTGTATGGGCGGCGGACGCAAATAGTTGTGGAATATTCGTCCGTGTTGTGGACGGAACATATATGTATGCATGTATATATGTAGTGACACAAGTAGAAAATGAGGCTTTCGTCCTGAGCTCATTTTTTGCATTAGCCCCGGTTCAGTGAAAAACCGAGACCAATGCCAGGCATTGGTCCCGGTTCGAGCTGCCAGGGGCCCGTGCTCCAGAGCCGGACACGTGGCGTGCCGCGGAGCTTTGGTCCCGGTTCGTGGCACGAACCGGGACCAATACCCCTCCCCTGCCTATAAATAACCCACCCCCTCTCTTCTCTCCTCTGTTTTTTTTCTGGTTGGATTGGTGGGAAGTGGGTGCTAGTTTTTTTTCCTTTGCCACGCACAAGATGTGTTCGATGAAATGCCCGAGCCACACTTAAGTTCACACAAGATGATATCCTCGGCCGAGGTTAGCAACTTTATCCTTTTCATCTGTAATTGATACAGAAATATTGCACGTGTCGATGTACGGTGGTCATTTCACTATTCAAGATGTTATTGTAATGGTATTTGATAAACTTAATTATATGATGCAGATGGATGCACGGATGCGATGGATGTACGGCGAACGACGCAGTTCCGAGTTTATTGCAGGCCTGCATAAATTTCTCGATGTGGCTGAGGCAAACAAAGTGATAATTTTATGCCTTGTCCATGTGAGAAGTGTCGGAACGTCAGGGAGTACTCTGACCCGAGAACCATTCAAGACCACGTGATTCGGAGAGGTTTCATGCCCAGCTATAATTGTTGGACCAAGCACGGAGAAAGAGGGGTTAGGATGGAAGACAATGAAGAAGAGGAGGATGATGACAACTATCCTATGTTCCCTGAGGAATGCGGTGATACTGTAATGGAAGACGTTGAAGAAGAAGAGGTGAACATCGGGCATCAGATGAGCCCGCTGATGGTCTTGGTGGGGTCATTTCTGATGCAAAGCGAGAATGCGATACAGAAAAGGAGAAGCTAAAGTTGGAGGCCATGCTAGAGGATCACAAAAAGTTGCTGTACCCAAATGCGAAGATGGCAGCACAAAGCTCGGTACCACACTGGAACTGCTGAAATGGAAGGCAGAGACTGGTTGTTCTGACAAGGGATTTGAGAAGTTACTGAAAATAATGAAGCCGAAGCTTCCAAAGGATAACGAATTGCCCGAGACTACATACGAAGCAAAGAAGGCTATCTGCCCTCTAGGATTAGATGTGCAGAAGATACATGCATGCATTAATGACTGCATCCTGTACCGCGGTGAGTACGAGAATATGGATAAATGCCCGGTATGCAATGCACTGCGGTACAAGATCAGACAAGATGACCCTGGTGATGTTGAGGGCGATGACGAGCCCCCCCGGAAGAGGGTTCCTGCTAAGGTGATGTGGTATGCTCCTATAATACCACGGTTGAAACGTCTGTTCAGAAACAAAGAGCATGCCAGGTTGTTGCGATGGCACAAAGAAGAGCGTAAGAAAGACGGGAAGTTGAGACACCCCGCCGATGGGTCCCAGTGGAGAAAAATCGACAGAGAGTTCCCGACATTTTCAGATGACGCAAGGAACTTAAGATTTGGTCTAAGTACAGATGGCTTTAATCCTTTTGGGGAGCAGAGCTCCAGTCATAGCACTTGGCCCGTGACTCTATGTATCTACAACCTTCCTCCTTGGTTGTGCATGAAGCGGAAGTTCATTATGATGCCAGTGCTCATCCAAGGCCCGAAGCAACCCGGCAACGACATTGATGTGTACCTAAGGCCATTAGTTGATGAACTTTTGCAGTTGTGGTCCGAACCAGGTGTACGTGTGTGGGATGAGCACAAACAACAGGAATTTGACCTACGAGCGTTTTGTTCGTAACCATCAATGATTGGCCTGCTCTTAGTAACATTTCAGGACAGTCAAACAAGGGATACAATGCATGCACGCACTGTTTAGATAAGACTGAAAGTATACATTTGGGAAACAAGAATGTGTACCTGGGGCATCGTCGATTTCTTCCGAACAGTCATGCCGTAAGAAAGAAAGGCAAGCATTTCAACGGTGAGGCAGATCGCCGGAAGAAGCCTAACCTCCCTGATGGTGATGTTATATATGACATGGTCAAGGATTTAGAAGTAATCTTTGGAAAGGGTCCTGGCAGTCTATCTGTTCCGAATGACGCTGACAACCACGTACCCATATGGAAGAAGTCTATATTTGGGAGCTACCCTATTGGAAAGTCCTAGAGGTCCGGTCTTCAATCGACGTGATGCACGTGACGAAGAATCTTTGCGTGAACCTGCTAGGCTTCCTGGGCGTGTATGGGAAGACAAAAGATACACCAGAAGCACGGGAGACCAGCAACGTATGAAAGACCCATACAACAAGCAGACGGATAAAGGGCGTCAATACTTAAGCAGCTACGCTCTTACCAAAGCAGAGAAGGAAATCTTTTTTGAATGCCTGAGCAGTATCAAGGTCCCGGCTGGCTTCTCGTCAAATATAAAGGGAATAATAAATATGGCAGAGAAAAAATTCCAGAACCTGAAGTCTCATGATTGCCACGTGATTATGACGCAGTTGCTTCCGGTTGCATTGAGGGGGCTTCTACCGGAAAATGTTCGAGTACCCATTGTGAAGCTATGTGCATTCCTCAATGCAATATCTCAGAAGGTCATCGATCCAGTAACTCTACCAAGTTTACAGAAGGCTGTGGTCCAATGTCTTGTCAGCTTCGAGTTGGTGTTCCCCCCATCATTCTTCAATATTATGACGCATCTCCTGGTTCACCTAGTCGACGAGATTGCCATTCTCGGTCCTGTATTTCTACACAATATGTTCCCCTTCGAGAGGTTCATGGGAGTCTTGAAGAAATATGTTCATAACCGTGCTAGGCCAGAAGGAAGCATCTCAAGGGCTATGGAACAGAGAGGTCATTGAGTTCTGTGTTGACTTTATTCCTGACCTTAAGCCGATTGGTGTTCCTGAATCGCGGCATGAGGGGAGACTGAGTGGAAAAGGCACGCTAGGAAAGAAAGCACTGATATGTAGGGACGGGCATTCTTTAACTCAAGCACACTACACAGTTCTACAAAGTTCCACCTTCGTGGCTCCGTATATCGAGGAACACAAGAATTATGTACGCTCCAAGAACCCGGGGGAGGATGACTCCTGGATTAAAGAAAAACACATGGAGACTTCGGCAGTTGGTTGCGATTACAGCTCATGAATGACACCACTGTCGGAGATCAGCTCTACTTGTTGGCCGCGTCACCATCTTCGACTGTATTGAATTTCCAAGGGTACGAGATAAATGGGAATACATTTTACACGATCGCCCAAGATAAAAAGAGCACCAACCAAAACAGTGGTGTCCGCTTTGATGCAACAGACGAGATGGGCAAAAGGACACATACTATGGTTACATAGAGGAGATATGGGAACTTGACTATGGACCTACTTTTAAGGTCCCTTTGTTTCGGTGCAGTTGGGTCAACATGAATGGAGAAGGGATAAAGGTAGACCAGCTGTACGGAATGACAACAGTGGATCTCAAGAATCTTGGTTGTTACAGGAACGAACCATTCGTCCTAGCCAATGATGTGGCTCAGGTTTTCTATGTGAAGGACATGTCCTCCAGACCGAAAAAAGAAAAAAAATAAGCAAACGAATACATCAGACGATGAGCCAAAGCGTCACATAGTTCTTTCAGGGAAAAGAAACATCGTGGGAGTCGAGGACAAGACAGACATGTCAGCAGATTATGATAAGTTTGATGAAATTCCGCCCTTCACAGTGAAAACTGACCCAAGCATCCCGTTAAATAATGAAGATGCTCCATGCACTACTAGGAAATAGCCTTTTAGTGGCGCACCAAAAACAATTTTTTGTGACGCATGTGCCGTGCGCCACAGACTTCACGCCACAAAAATGTGAATTCTGTGGTGCACGGCACATGCGCCATTGAAAATCCAACTTTTGTGGCGCACTAGGCAACCGTGCACCACAGAATCTCGTTTTTAGTTTTTTAAAAAAATACGGCTGCGGTGGGCAGCCGCAGCCCCACCCGATGGAGAACAGCGGCAGAGGTGGACGCCGGGGAAGTCGCGGGCGCCGCTGATTCGAAGCTGGCGAAGAGCCACTGCGGCGACGGTTCTGTGGTGGCGGCCAAGGAGAGCACGGAGGCGGAGGGGCAGTCCGACCATGAAAGCGCCTTGGAAGCCGCGACAGGGGCGTCGCCCGGGAAGCGGCAGAGGTGGACGCTGGGGAAGTCGCGGGCGCCGGCGCCGGCGAGGGCGAGGGCGGGTGGCGATGACCGGGATGTGACCATAGGCGATGATGGGGTGGAGGACCGTGGCGTCGACGCGCGCGACTTCCCCGACGAACCCGAGGGCCGCGGCGTTGGGGGAGGGGCGCCGTTGGGGGAGGGGCGCGCGGTGCCGCCAGCGAGGTTGATGAGGGAGATGAGGTTCTTGTTGACCTTGCCGACGAGCACCATCTCGATGACCTCCATGGTGAGCGCATCCGTGACGCGGAGGTCATTGCGGAGGCGTCGATGATGGTGGGGCCCGTGGCGCGGCCCTGGTCGGCGGGATGGTGAGGAGCGCGACGCGCGGGGGAGCCGGCAGCGCGAGGGAGAAGTCGGCGGCGCCCCGAAGGAGCTCCGTGGCGGCGGCGGTGTCGGAAAGCACCCGCGGCACGCGGCCCAGGATGACCCAAGACGGCGACGCGGCCCTCAAGTCTGAAGGTCGTCTGCTCGTTGGCGTCCCCGGCGGCAGCGCAGTCGTCAGCCTCCCGTGCGGCCCTCTGGTACTCTGCTCCGGCGCCCGGAGCTGGGGCCGCTGGTGGGGGTGCTGCGCGTGAGTGTTGTGTGCGTGGATTGGATAAGGAGAGTAGAAAAAACAAAAAACAAAAAGAGGAGAAGCGTGCGGTGGGGAAGAATCGTGTTGTGTGCGGCGTGGTGCGTGCGGTTGGTGCGTGGCGTGCTGTGAGTGGTGCGTGGTGTGCTGTGTGTGGTGCGTGGCGTGCTGTGTTTGACCAGATCGAAGACAGATCTCAGATCTAAAAAAAATATCTGTGGCGCACGGGCACGGGTGCGCCACAGAATGTTAGGTTTCTGTGGCGCACTCAAACCCGTGCGCCACAGAAATCAGCATTTCTGTGGCACACCGAGTCCCGTGCGCTACATAAATGCTGATTTCTGTGGCGCACCAGGTTTCGGTGCGCCACAGAATTGCAAAATTCTGTGACGCACCCAAAAATGTGCGCCACAGAAATACTTTTAGTGGCGCACGGCTAATTGGTGCGCCACAAAAAGTCTGTCCATAGAAAGGCAGTTTCCTAGTAGTGATGGTTACGGCCGAAGCGATCATAGGCCAGGGACATACGCGAAGAAGGGTTCATGGCATTTATGTAAATCAATGTAATGTATTAAACTTTTATGTGATATGTAGTAATGTATTAAACCTTTATGTGGTGAAAATCATAATACATAGCTCGGGTCCATTTTTATTTAACCATAATACATCAAAAATAATATCACTAACTTTTGTCGGGTTCTAAGCCACGGGGTACTGAGCGGCCGGCGCTGCGCACCCAAAGAGCAGGAACCATCACAGGGTCAATACTCACGTGAGAAGGATCCCTATGAAGAATCATCCACCAACCGGGACATCGTCGCCGAGATCTGAAAAAATGAGTGGGGAATTTGATCAAACACCTAGGGAGAGGGCAACACCTTGGTAAAAACACGCCCAAAACACATGGTTTTCCCGTCATACAGCCCACCGGTGGCTCGTGAGACGGCAAATCGGCCTTCGATCCAAACAGCGGCAAGACGTCTCTGATGATTTGCAACCGTCCGAACAAGTGTTGGGGATGTTGCTAATCATCAGAGCGCCTTGCCGCTGATTGGATCCGACCGAGGGGAGGGTTCACCTTCAACCTCCGCTCTAGGAACTCCTGCCTCTCAGAAATCTTGCTCTCTGCTACCCGTGTACTGCCAAAATGAAGTACAATGAGTAGACACTGAGTGCTGAACATGTTCGGGAGGGGGCTATATATAGGGTACGTGTGCTTCTTTAGTCCCGGTTGGTAGCACCAACCGGGTGATGTGGCTCACGAAGTGGTCGTGATACTGCTGATCCAACAGCTCACAATCCCTCAAAAGAAACACACCCCTGATCCAACGTCTCACAAGCGCTTGAAAGAAACACACGATCTGTGTGCTTCTTCCTTATTGGTGGGATTCCCTTTAGTCCCGGGTGGTGGCTCACAAAGTGATATCCAACAGCTCACAAGCCTTCAAAGGAAACACACCCCTGATCCAACGTCTCACAAGCGCTCGAAAGAAACACACGATCTGTGTGCTTCTTCCTTATTTGTGGGATTCTCACTATATATGTAGTCATGCATGGCCTCCATTGGCATAGCACATCTAAACTCATATCTGCAACCTCATCACTCTCCCCTGGCTTCCACCGTACCCACTCTAACCTACTCGGAGGCGGAGGCACTTTGCGCCTCGAACTACCCCTGCCCGCCCGGCTACGACGTCCCCGCCGGCTGGAGTCTGAGCACCGGAGGCGTGCCGGTCCCTCCTGTCCCTCAAGGTTTGGCGCGCCGGGCGGCCATCATGAACCACTACTACCTCGAGCTCACTCCGGAGCAGCGGATGGATCCCCGCTGGCATCCCGACTACCGCCCGACTTGGGACGCCTTCTTCATCAATCGGCGTGAGAGGGCGCTCGCTAGGTACGAGGCGGACGGCCCGCCTCCTTCGAACTTCAACGACGCCGGCCGTCGGCTGTGGTGGAGCGACCGGACTCTCCAGAGCGTCATGAACTACATCACGGCCGGCGATAACCCCCGCCTGCGCTACCCTCGCTTCCAGTCCAGGCGAGCGCCGCCCAACGATAGCGACGACGACGGCGGCGACTACGACGACTACGAGGACGAGTATTATAGGCCTAGGCAGGAGTATGACTAACCTATAGTTCGTCTATGTACCCAAGATTGTTGTCATTAACTACTTCTGGTCTAGCTAAGACGACAATCGTGTAAAATGTATTCTTTATCTATGCATTTCCAAGTCTATGAAGAAGTTTTTTGTAAACTATGTCAAAACTCAAGTTTATCATTTATCCTACCAACTAGTACACATGAAAGTACTCCATGCCAAAGGATTTCATTTTTTGAGTATTTTTTTCACTTTCTTTGACTTTTTTTTTTAAAACGATCAAAATGGCCGCCGTTACTATTCATTGTAAGGGGTCGAATTATCCAAAACTATCGACGGTTCTGTGATATAACCACTACTTGTGCACCTTAAAATCATTTTTGAAAAAAAATCAGAGCAAACTATCACACACTTGTAGTTCAAATTTAAATTACTTTTGAAAAATAGGCATAAAGTCGTTTAAGAAGGCGAAATTAGCTAGAAACCAAGAAAATTACCAATATTTGTGGATTATCTATAAAATATGGTCTACCTTGTGTGATAATTGGATGGGCTGGATGGGTGCCATTTTGCACCATATTTGTTGTACTTGCTTCACAAAAAATGTCATTTTTGACAAACGAAAAACAAAAAACGATATTTAGATAAGTAATTTGAAAATATAGAAAATGGTTTTGGATTATTTATTCAAATTTAAACACTTTTCATGTTGAAAGTCTTTTCAGATTCAAAACTATTTGAAATTCATATTCAAACACCTAAATAAGAAAAAAAAAGGCGGGAACAACATTCACAGCTGAAAAGTTTGAAATAATTTTGAAAAATGACTCATTGGTCCCGGTTTATACGAAGAACCAGGACCAATGAGTCCATGGACGCGCCACGCGATCTGGCATTAACTGACACACTCATTGGTCCCGGTTGCTGCCACGAACCGGGACCAAAGAGGCATTGGTCCCGGTTCGTGGCAGCAACCTTTGGTCCCGGTTCGTGGCAGCAACCGGGACCAATGATGCCTACTATATCTGTCTCGGCCTCTTCTCCTTCCTCATTCATCTCCAAAAATCGACGAAGACACGGGCGCGCGACGGAGCGACACCACGCCGTCAGGCTGCCCGACCTCCGCGCCGCCCCACGTCGCGCCCCGCCGCCGCCGTCGACGTCCGCGGCGCCCTCGACGCCCGCGCCGCGCCGCCCGCCCGTGCTGCAGAGAGAAGAGCCCGCCGCGCCTCCCACTCGACCACCGTCGCCTCGCTCGACCTCGGCCGCCCCGGCGAGCTCCTCTGCGCCTCCTGCTCGACCTCGGCCACCCCGGTGAGCTCCTCTGCGCTCCTCCTGCTCGACCACCGCCGCCCAGCCCCGCTGCACTGGTTGATTTACTGAATTCTAGGTGCGGCTGGAGATTAAAATTGTAGATTAAAAGTAATTAGATTAAATTAAAATTGTAGGATAGAAGTAATTAGATTAAAATTGTAGGTTAGAATTTTAGTGTGATGTATATAGTGAATTACTTGCTGCATTCTACTAGGTTAGAAGTAATTAGATTAAAATTGTAGCAATTGTGATGTATAAAGAAATTGTTAGGTTAGAAGTAATTAGATTAAAATTGTAGGTTAGAATTTTAGTGTGATGTATATAGTGAATTACTTGATGCATTAGGGAAAATACTTAGGATTTTTTGTGATGTAAAATTGTACACAAATGCTTAGGTTTAGAAATTCAAACCCAAAAGATTTTTTGCTTAGGTTTAGAATTCAAACACTTAGGATTTTTTGTGTTAGGGAAAAAAATTTGTGTTAGGAAAAAAAAAATTGTGTTAGGAAAAAAATTGTGTTAGTAATTGTTAGTACTGTGTTAGGAAAAAATTGTGTTAGGGATTGTTAGTACTGTGTTAGGAAAAATTAAGAAATAGCTTGTTTAAGAATATTTAAAGTGTTAGCAAAATTTATGTGTTAGCAAAATTAGCAAATTAAGGTGTTAGCAAAATTAGCAAATTTAACTTTGTATTCACATTTGCATTCATATATCCGATTCACATTTGTATGCAAAGTTACCCAACTAAAGTTTTGTGCATTGTTCTTAATTTGCATAAACTATGGAACGAGACGAAAATCAGGAAAACATCCTCGAGGATATAATCCGCAGGCCGGAAGATGTTCGCGATGTCACCTCGTAGTTTCTGAACAACTCTGGTGAGGGAGATGAGTCTCTCAACCGAAGAGACGGCTCCGGTGAGGTAGAACCCGACGGCTAGGGTGAGGGAGAAGTCGGCGAGGGAGAAGCCGATAAGGGAGAAGCCGAAGGCTCCGGTGGAACATTAAATGTTGCAAACTCCGGTGAGGTGCATATACATATATTAATGAAGCCAAAGATTGTATTAATTAAGCCTCTGCTGTCTATATACATATATTAACGCTCTTTCTTCTTTTAGCCCTCCGTATCGAGCAAATCTTCTGTAAGGACAAAACGAGGCCCAGCCAAAAAGTTGGGCGACCAAGAAAGGTACATGATCGAAAAAGTCGCTAAAGACGGCACACCGACTGCTCCCCCTGATGTTAAAAATAAAATGGTAAAGCAATGCGGAGTTCTTGTTAGGGACTACATCCCGATGACCGTTCGAGAATGGCATCAGCCAAAGGAGGGAGGAGTAAGATATGTCGGCGAGGTGGGCAAAGAAAGACTTTGGAGAAAGCTCATGCTTAATTTCACCCTGCCGGCGCCAGAGGTGGATCCAGATGAGGAGGATCCAAATGAGGCAGAAAAGATTGCCCGGAAAAACATGGAGCAAAAAGTCAGGGACTGGGCTCTTAAGAAGATGGCCGAGCTATTCAAGAACTGGAAGAAAAGATTGAACAGCGAGTTTATCCAGAAAAATAAGACTCCGGACTTCGATAAAGGGTATGAGAAGATAAGGGACTACTGGGAAGAATATGTGGAGTACAAGAAATCGGAGGAAGCTCAGGAAAAGTCTGAAAAATAAGGCAAATGCTGCTAAAAAGATCTACCACCATACTATGGGGCCTGGTGGCTACGCCTTTAGCATGCCTAAGTGGGAGAAACTTGAGGCGGACCTGCTGGCTAAAAGGATCACTCCAGAGCCACTCGCATGGATCGAACGGGTAAGAAATTGGTTTTACGGGCATGGGGGCACGTTGGACGCAGAAGGGAAGTGCATATATAACAGAAGACACAAAGATAATCCCCTACTACCCATCGAAGGCATTAGAAATGCAGTAAAGGATGTTGCAGAGGGACGGTTCATTCCCGATAGAGAGGATGACGATCTCACACGCGCCCTTGGGAATGAGGAACACGACGGACGAACACGAGGCGTACCAGTGTGTATAGTGGGACTAGTTAAGTTTCCATTAAGAACTAGTCAAGGACCTATGTGTATAGTGGGACCCAGAGCAGTGGTGCTTCGTATGAAGAGGAAAAAAGTAAACTTCTCTGGCTTAGAATACCACAGCTAAAATAAAGAACATCTTATAGCACGTAATTATTCGTCAACAAAATACACTACTGTCAACAAAGCGCAAAGTGCCGGGCGATACGTTTAGTTAACTGTACAAGATACAGAAACAAGGACCCAAATACACAGTTGTTGGTAATGCTACTAGCAAACTATCAAGAAACCGCAGCTGTCATCTAGGCGCCGTCATCTCCTCCTTGTGCTGGAGCTGCCCAGCCTCACTACTCAACTCAAGTGGGCATGGCGTCGGAAGAAGCCCACCTTGTTTTGGCAGCTGGATTCCATTATTCGATTGAACCGAATTCAAAGCACCCGGTGCTCGGCCTAGTAATCCAACACGAATCCGGCCTTGCTGCTGTTTCCGCGCATCGACTCCATCAGTCGACATTACAACCGGGTCGCCCGGTGCTCGGCCCAGTAATCCCGGGCCATGGTAGGGAGTTGTAGGAGCCGGAGGCAGCTGGACGGACAATCCATAGCCGAACCCCGAAGGGACGACGACGAGAGGCCACCACCATGGCTTACCCACGCTCCTACTACACTGGGTCTGGGCGGCGGGACGCTGATGAATAACAACAGGAGGCGTAACCACGGTCAGAGCAGTGCCTGGTATAACATCGGCCTGGTGTTCCACATGCTGTCCAACATGCTTTATTCTCTTTTGAATCCTGTATCTGCTCTCCAGGCTAACTTTCGGCTTCCGTTTCCGCTTGCCGGGTCTTAAACGGGGCGTACTCACCATATTATCCGGGTTCAGGCGCCCGAACAGACGGTTCTTCAACTTCGGAGCGTCGATCTTGCCCCTCATGAAGTCTGTCAGGTTCGAGGCACAGTCAGTGAGGCATCTGCAGATTTTCTGCATTTGCGCCTTCCCGACCGCCCTCGCGAAATTCTGTGACCGGTCCAAGAAGTCTTCGACCTACATGAAGATAGAGGGTTTCGGATGAGCCTGACATTCTGTCACCTATCATGATGAGTACTAGCCAATATGTAGAATACCTACACTTAAATTACCAACTCCTTTCTTCCAGGTCTTAGAGATCCATGATGCCTCAAAATTGCTAGCACAGAGACCGTGCTCCCATAGACTCTCCACCGATACTAGCTGCAGGATGAAAGGCCAAACTTGTCACTTACAGTTATCCACATCTGGCAATCACAAGTCAAGGTCATGCAGTACTATGTGGGATTCTAAGAGAATCTAAGTGAATCTATGCTTATACTTATATTCTCCAGATATGAAAAATTACACAAACAAACTGGACAACAAATGTAGATTCAAAATACTCACTTTACCCATTAATGATACAAACAGTTCAGCTACCGATTCTTTGTTTGTGCTCCCAAACCCCTTAAAAAGCGAGATGCTCTTCTCAACACTAGCAGAATCTGAACCATCTGCAAGGGGCCAAAACAAGATAATTAGCTCACGCCTTTTATGGGCAATACCATAGCCGAATGGTGCCAGTAAATGAAAAAAAGAGCAGAGAGAAAAAGTTAATTAAATATACCTTTTAATAGAGCATAGAAAGGAGGCAATATTGGAGGATGGCGGGTCTGCGCTGCACATTGCAAGAGTAGTAAGAAAATTCAACTTATATCAGATAAAGAAATATCAAAGAAGCATTAAATGCCTAGAAGTTAAGAGAGTGAAATGTAAGTCCACGAATCTAACACGCAGTGCAAGAGGTAGTTGGTCAATAGTCACTAGTCAAAACAAACCGGAGACTCGAGTTTATTGGTACCTGCAAATGGAAAGCGACTAAGGAAATGATTGACATCGAGTTCATTGTCTGTTCCCTCGAGCTATTCACATCATGTATCTTGGCCCAAATCTTGACCTGCGGAATAAATAGAAACATAAAAACGTTGTTGTCACATAGCTTCAGCATAACCACCAAGCATTGGTATGTTACACATAGGGAAGCGATAAAAAAATGAAGACAAAGATATTCACATTACCAAGTAACTTAGTATCTGAAACCTTTCATCAAGCGTCGAAATAAATTTGAAGATCATCGATCTTGTCATGCCATCTTTGTTTTCAACCGAAATATCACACTCAACGCCAGTGCCCCGATCAATAACGTTCAGAATAGGCACCCTAGCACTCACAACAGGTAAAACTCCACAGAACATTCCGTCCCCTGAAATCGAGAACATATTACAGCACAATATAGATGGACACACAAAAGACAAGTGAGCATGTGAAAAACGTTCTGCTCAAGGCAGTAGTAATTACTCTGAAGGGAATATAGAACTTTGGAGAACTTCCTGATAACAGAAATCTTCTTCTTGCGAGGACACTGATCCTCGGTATCGGCACTGAAGTTGACAGAGAGATCCAGGTCACTTTTTGGAGTAAACAAATCCATTGTGAATGACCCAAATGCTTGCACGACTGGAAACCCATTGTTTTGGCCTGCAAAGATTTGTCAAGAGGAGAGGTCATATAAGCATGAAAGAGACAAATGCTTAAGCAATAATCAGAACAATCCTTGTTAAATGTACTACATGGTGACACAATCAGTATCAATATTGTTCTGTGAGGATCACTTCCTAGGATATTTCGGGGACATAAACTACTGCAATTAGCATCAAATAAATTGCGCTTATGCAGTTATACTCCCTGCAGAACTGCTTATCATAAAGCATCATTCGATGACTGAACAAAGAACCTTTCTAACAGCGGTACAAGTCACTTACAGTCAGGCGTAAAGAGAGCATTAGAAAAATCTCAAAATACAACCAGTAATAGATGAATTATACTACTGGAGGCGGTTCAAAGGGTAAGCACGCACTCGAGGAGGGTAAAAGCTCATCATCATCTTTCTATTTTCCGCGAGAATTGTCATCATGCATGCTTTTCAATGACTACATCAGTAAACCGAGTAAACTACATCTCTCACCAAAGATTCTAGTCGTCATCTTGCTGAACACATCGACCAGGGCATTCCGCTGCTCATAGTCGACGGGCTTGGGGCGCAGCGCGGCATAGACCTCGAGGAGCAATTCGTCGAGGGTTGGAAGGAGGCTAGTATCGACTGACATTGCAGCCAGCAGCTGCGCCTCGAAGCCCTCCGCGTGGCTGCGTAAATCTGCACAAAAATAGACAAGAAACCTTTTGAATGAGAGGTGGCATGGAGAATAAAATGCAGAGGAATTGCTGTAGACAATGAGGTTACAGGAAAATGCTGGGGTTAGCAAGTACCTTGTGAATCCCACGCGCTGACCTCACTCTCACTGGACCTACAGTCATAAACATGAAAGATCAGAAGGATCACTGAACAAGCAGTTTTGTGGGATGAGAGAGGATATGGAAGGGGAAGCAAGGAACGCCTGCAGATCTATCGAAAGTAATCCAAGAATCGGCGGGGGGGTCTGGAAGGAAGGGAAGGAGAAAACGAACTCGTCGGAGTAGTCGGTATCGGAGGTCGCCTCTTCGTCCGAGAATGGCGGCGGCGGCGGAGATGAAGCGGCGGGAGTCGCCATTGCTCCTGTGATGTGCTGGAGGAAGCTGATGCTTTTTTTTTTTTCACTGTCCGTCACCGGGACCACTCGGCAGAGGTAGGGTAAAGGGATGGAATGACCTCACTCATCCTCACCATTTTCCCAAACTACATTTAATTTACTATGTAGCTTAAGATACCACAAACTATACTGAATCGGATGTATACCACAAATTAACATGGATCAGAGCGAGTTGTATACCATGCAAAGAACAATACTGAAGATATAGGTTCCTTGAATCGAAAGCTAAAGCGAAATCGGAACGTCGAAAACGAATACGAAAACATAATTCAATGAAGAGGATAAAATATAATAAGGGACATCCATTGCGACACACTACCAATATAATACATCAGTCAAATTCAAAAAAAATACATCGGTTGGTACTCAGTACACGAAAAGACAAACATAACATAAAGAAGTAGACAACGGTGCGATTTCAATCAACGATAGTTGAATATAAAGTAACACTGTGTGAATGCCCGTGCGTTGTTACGGATTTTATTTTTCACAATATTTTGTTGATATAATACATATGAAAATTCATAAAAATTCATATGTAATGATAATACATCCACTGAATATAACATACAATCCATAAACATTACGGTGTATATCACAAAAGGTATAATTTGATAAAATACGTTGGTGCCTATTATCTTAATATGTTTAAAAATAAAAAATAATAACAGATCATCTCTAAGCAGAGAAAAATCAAAGGGAGACCAATATGTCTAAATTAGCTTTTTTATGAGGGGGGTTTTTAAATTAGCAAATCTAGTTTAGCAAAAAGCAGGAAAAAAACATCACTCTCTGCTTTCTTGTTGACCTCGGTCCCATCTTCTTCCGCTCGCTCTCATCTTCTTCCGCTCGCTCACCCGACGTCGTCGTTGCCCGCAGCACCACCAAGCCCCAACCATCCCCATCCCCCTCTCCACCCATGTCGGCGCTCGGCCGCTCGCCCGCCATGGTGTGCCGGCGTTCGCATCACCACCAATCCCCATCCTCGCCCGCCATGGCGTCGCCAGCGCCGCCAACCGACCCTCGCCGGCACTGATAACATAATCGCGCTCAAGGCCTTCGCGGACAAGAACTCGCAGGAGATCTTCCTCCTCCTGCCTGGCCCAGCGGCGCTTGCCCGCACCTCCCTCGCCTGCGCCTCCTTCTGCCTTGTCGTCACCGAGCGCGCCTCCCTCGCCTGCGCAGCCCGTGGAAGTCACCACCGGCTGCTCTCCCACAGCCTGTGGCCCCCATATCCCCGCCGCCTGCTCCGCGCGCCCCCTCCCGCCCCCATATCTCCAGAGACATTGGACCTTCTCGCCAATTTGTCGTGGTGCCGGATTGACGCTGCTGGTGAGAATTGGTGAGCCAGGTGTCCTGAATCGGATACCAGTGTCCGTCCATCACACCCTCGATGATTGGCTGCCGAACGTGCGCGATACGTATTTCCTAGTGATATTCTCGTATTCATATGGTTATACGAATGAGAGAAGGCCATAGGTTATGTGCCACATCAACAATAATTGTACGAGGACCTGCAACTCCCAACGACCTATGTACGTACCGCATGTATGTACAGTGTTGGCATGCCAGGCAAGCTGTGCATGTCGGGGACATAGCCAGAATTAGCAGGAGGGGGCCAAATGAACACTAAACTACTTTGGGGGGGGGGGGGGGGGGGGGGGCACGTAGTAAATTTCTCAGAAGTTACAACATAGGGGTGGGGGGGGGGGGGCATGGCCCCTACCCACACCCCCGGCTTCGTCCCTGTCAACGGTCATCCATGCCGTTATGCGGTACGTGCATGCTTCCCATCGCCTACAAATACCAACATGCCTACTAGGGTGCTGCTCACCGTCTTCATCAATCTGGCTAAAGTCAGTTCCACTATCACAAGATTGCGCGGTCTACAATTTTGTGTGATAACTCTCCAACCACCTACAACCCACTAAGTTGTTACTATACCTTTTTTACTGAGTTACACTTACACATAACATATAAATTATAGCTAAAACACGATCTACGAATTTTGTTTGTGAAAGTAACATATCTGGAACATCGACAGTGGTACATGTTGTTCACATTAGATATTCACTCGGATGATGGCCCGTATTTATCCTTTTTATGCCTAGCTAGACCACAGTTGGAGCACTTGATGGCTTCCCCTTTCTTCGCCCCGTTCCTCTCATCGCACATATGGTTTTCTTGTGACCCTTCTCACGACATATCGAAAAGAACCTTGATCTTTTTTCAATATTTTTAGTATTTCATAGCGATGTTATCGTACTCATATGGTTATATGAATGAGAGAAGGTCATACATTTTGTGCCATCAACAGTAACTGTACAAGGACCTACAACTCCCAACGACATGTGTACCTACCGCATGTACATCGCGAGGCGTGCCGGGCCAGCTGTGCACGTCGGGGCAAAACAGTCAGGGACAGAGCCAGGATTACCAGAAGGAGGGGGCCAAATGAACATAAACTATTTGGAGGGGGGCACGTAGTCAATTTCTTACAATGCTTTGGGTTAAAACACATATTACCTATGGGGGATTTCACAAATAATTACAACATGGGGGGGGGGGGGGGGTGCATGGCCCCTCCCCGCTACCCCAAGGCTCTTCCATGACAACGGTCATCCATAACGTTTTATACCTCCATGATTCCCATCGCTTACAAATGGCAACATGCCTACTGTAGTGCTGCTCATCGTCTTCAAGCTTTCGCTCAGAACAATTGCCAACTGAAATGTCGCACACATGCATTACGTTCCCAAGTAGGTGCAACCACCATGTCTCAATCCTCTAGGAACTCAGGGCACCCGGCGACGAGGCCTTTGCCACTCGTGTGGTCCTCAAGACGTCGCTAACGATTGCATAGTTGTGATATTTATAGAGCACGTCATATTGATAGCTGCCAAACAGGTTTTCCCTTCAAAGCTCCATTGCTACAAAGGATTTCAAAATTCAAAAAACTTGGGTTTCAAAAAGAAATTTGAAATACTTCCTGTTATGACACTGGCGACACAACCATAAAATTCAGTTCCACTATTACACGATTGCGCCGTCTACAATTTTGTGTAATAACTCCACAACACCTACAACGCACTAAGTTGTTACTATACCTTTTTTTACTGAGTTACACTTACACATAAACATATAAATTATATCTAAAACACGACCTACAAATTTTTGTTGTGAGAGTAACATATCTGGAACACCGACTATGGTACATGTCATTCACATTAGATCTTCACTTGGATGGATGGCCCACATGTATCCTTTTATGCCTAGTCAGACCACAATTGGAGCACCGGGATGGCTTCCGCTCTTTCTTCGGCACGTCTCCTCTCATCGGACATCTGGTTTTCTTGTGACCCTTCTCATGACACATCAAACAGAACATTGATCTTTTAACACTTTCCTCGTATGGAGCTTTCTCACGGCTTGCATTTGGCCACCAACGTTCCGGTTCGGTCCAGTACACATATCACCCCATGCTGAAATTACCTTTGATTGTTATCCCCGAATCCGCCACATGCTCAATGCTGAAAATTATCCCTAACTGTCGCTGGAACAAAGGAAAAATTTCATGGAGCTTGACATATTTTCCTATGAAGATCACTACGGTTTCCAGCTCTACAAACCAAGCAAATTAATAGATCCTATAAAATGCCTGCGAAATTCCTTTGAACCAAAGAACACCTAGATCAACTTGGCACCTCTTTGATCAGAAAAATAATGGTCATTGTACTATTTCTTTAGTCGTATATAATTCAAGCCACTCCATCCATATGAATTTCATTTCAGCACGACCACAATGACGGCAGCAAAGCCATGTAAGAACACATGTTTGAGAGGAGTGACCAGTCTCAACAAGTCAACTTTCTTTGTAAGCATAAAAAACTCATACACAAATCAGTGAAACCCACCCAACAAAAACTCATACTTACACTACATTGGGGAGAACATCATGTACGCACACCAACCAACCAATGTGTCAAAACAACTGGAAAATTCTCGTATCTAGTCCAGGTTATATCATGCTTGCTGCAAAAGCTTCCATCTCCTTCCTTTCCTCCTCGTCATTTTTTTTTGAAGGATCCGACACATAAATCAGACAGCTCCACACACTTTTACAAGAAGGTCCAAAAGGAAACAGAAAATTACAAGGAGAACCCCGAAAAAGTGCAAAGAGCACCCTGAGCTATCGAGGAAGAAACAGACGGATCCACAGCGATCCCCAAAGCACCTAGGCGACGGCGCCACCGCCGTACCTCCACCCGCCGGGAAGAAGAAGCCGCTCCAGCATGTAGATGGTCGCAGAAGCCGCCCGCCGCGAAGCAACGGAACCGAAACTCGATGAACGAGTACGACCACGGCCCGCTCTCCCCGCTTCCGCCAAACAACCAGCCGGCGACGCGCCGCCAAGGTCCATCACCACCAACCCCGCACCACCTCCAGGCGCCGCTCCCATGCCTCCACGGCCGGCCAGAGCAACGAGGAAGACAACCACCACAACCAGCAGCAACAAAACCAGATCAGCCCCGCCCACTCCCTCCTCCCCTCTCCACCAAGGACGGCCAGAGGAACAGAGCAGGGCAAAGAGACCAGACGAACCACCTCCACGACCTCTCCGGCGAGAACACCGGAACGGGGAACAGAGGGGGAGGACAAAAGCTCAACCACCGCCGCCATCGCCACCGTCTCGATGCCGGCTTGAGCCACTCACACCTACACCTACACCCAGACTATACACGCACAGCAGCCTCCGGAGCTCCCCCTACCTCACAGCGCCCGAACGGCGGCCGGAGGCAGAGGGGAGCGGCGGATTCACCGGCGGAAGCTGAACTCGCGCGGTCGCCTCCTTTCCGCCCTTCTCTACTGTAGCCGAGCGGATAAGGTGGGGGTTACCACGGTGTTAGATTCCTCCTCGTCATATATTCTAACATCTACATGATGAAGTAAGCTCGGATGACCTCGATTATGGGCGCACGTCACAGAGGACACTTCCCTCCGCTTCTATGAGGTTTCATTAAAAAATATGTTTATTTTGTGGCATGGAAAGAAAATATTGTGTGAATGTCACATGATTCTATTCACTTAGTCCCTCCTTTTAGTTGGTCTAGGGCGAGCAATCCGACCAAGTCACCGAGGCGGAGTGCACGACTCGTTGGTCTAGGGAGTAGCGGGGCGAGCAACCCGACCAAGTCACCGAGACCGAGTGCACGAGGTACAACATAACCATAACCATGAATCTGTTTCACATTTTTCGAAACTTGGAATGACGACCTGGTGATATGGTATGCGAACACAAATAGTTGTGGAATGTGTGTGTGTGTTCTGGACGTTGCATATCTGTTTTGAAAAGAGTGATCGAGTAAGCCATGCATTGATGCATACATCGATCTTCTAGTAGTACGTGAATTACATGCAAGAAGTCGTATATATGTTACGACCAGTTCAGATGGCTAGCTACATCGACCTTTACCTATGTATGTATGCATGCCTACGTACATCCAGCCAAGTCACACCCAATGCTGACATGATGTCATTATAGGTCAACAAAGTACATTGTGCAGTTGACTAGTTGGTGCAACTATTGGAGCACCGAGCTCAACATAGGAATTGTACTCACTACGAGAAAAAGAGAGACATGCATAGTAATTCAAGGACAAATCACATATTGTCACCCGACATAATCTAGATTTTCATATTTGAGAATCTTACTTTCACACTATATGACATAAAACGGTAGAAGCATCAATCAAGATACTTAATCATACCAAAATAGGCACAAATGCGTATAGACACACTATATGACATAAAACGCCATAAATTGTTTGCATGTGAATGTGACTTTTCTGTAATTTGTGTCTTTCTTTGGTCTTTATTTGAGTTCTGCCCCTGAACATGATTATAAAACATAATACAATTTTCCTGAATACATATATTTATATGTTCTCATTGATTTGTAATTTTAAATTTTTGAACGAGGAAAACTAAACTAAAGGTATGGTACTGAATGCCGTAAGCCTCGTATGGCAAAGTAAAAATAGTAATAAAGATTGTATCAATGAAAAATAGTTTATTTTTTACGAAAAAATGATCTAAATTATTTATATAAAAATTAAGAGTGTTTAGTATAAAACTCCCTCCTCGACCTCCCATCGAAGCCCAGGCCATAGATCCGTGTTTGGCCACCTATCGGAGGAGACAAGTATCCAGGCCGGCTCCTCCGCCATGGATGTGAGCTTGGTGAGTGGTCTCTCCAAACGGGAAATCAAATCCCTCGCGGACCTGCATCAGGAGATGCGTGCAACCTCAGCCCTCCTCCAATCCGGCCTCGACCGCTTCTCCGCCGACTTCCACGATGAGATCCCCATCTAGATCAAGCAGCAGGCTCGCCCGCTCCTACCTTGCGCTCGCCCAATCCATCGTCGACAACGTGCAGGCCCAGCTAGACAGCACCTCCCACATAAATCATATTGGCAAGAACAAGCTGAAAATAGAAGCATTTTGAGATCTTGTTCACAACAGACATTTCTAACATCAATGTATATAAGCTACTCCAAAACGAAAGAAAAACTACTACTGCTCATGTTTAAATTCATTTCATGACTTTGCTGTTCAAATTTTTTTGGAGACGCGGCCGAGACGACCCCCATCCGCCACTGCGCGGCCGGCTACTACCCCGTGGGGTAGCAATCCAGTGCAGGGGAGTAGCCGAGTACACAGTAGGGGATGAATACGAGCAAAGTGGATACGAGAATAGAAGAAGCATCTGCAGCCACATGTAACTAAACAGACTAACGGGAATTATGTGATGGGCCGGCAAAGTCATAGAGGTAGTAGAAAATTTTCAATTTTGCTGGGTGGGCATGGCCCAGGTTGGCCCCCGTGAAGCGAGCGAGCGCGCGCGCAACGCAACATGGTCCCATGAGGCCGTGACTGCCCCGTCCGTCCTTTCCCTTTTTCCACCGAAGACTTGCCATCTATTTCTGTTTTCTCTCTCTCCATTTACTACTCTCACATGTACAACCTAATCTCTTTCTAATCATAATCTTTTCTGTACGGGCGCTCGAGCCATGCATACAGCTGGCCATGTACATGCACAAAAGATTCTCTATTCCCTTTTTCTCTATGCGTTAGTTTATATCGTTAAAACTACAAATTTAAACAGTAAAACATGAAATCAGGACCTACGAGTTTAAGTTCAAGTGTTCCATTTTTATGAAACATGTAATTTGTATGAAAACCATTTTTTTCATACTAAATTTATTTTGAATTACCTTTTGGGCGACTAGTTTTTCAGGGATAAAAATAAAGGGTTGTGGTAGTAAAAAAGTATTTTCAGTTTTCTTACTTTTTATGCAAACATGTACACTGTATGAAAAATCTTTTTTGTTAGGTCAAATTTATTTTGTATTCCCTTTTTCGGTCAGTAATTTTCAGGGGTGAGAATAACGGGTGGGTACGTCAAAAAAATGGCACTTTCTACTAGTATGGGCATGAGAATATGTATTTGTTTAAAAAAAATCAGACCTACTCGTCGTAGATGCATATGATGCCGCCGTTGCAGAGGGATGCTATATGATTGGTAATATTTGACTAGTTTACTTCTTATCGATAACTTGTATGATAATGTATTGGTAATAATGTTTTTAGTATCCCCACATGATAATTTGTTTGCTATGTGATTGGTAATATTTGCTGGTTTTTTCTCCTCGTTAATTTGTATGATAGTGTGTTGATAATATTTTTTATAGTATCCCCACGTGATAATTTATTTGCTATATGATTGGTAACATTTGACTAGTTCATTCTGAAAAAATATCACTTTCTACTAGTATGGGCATGAGAATGTGTATTTGTTTTTTTTTAATCAGAGCTAGTCGCCATTGTCGTCGGAGATGCATATGATGTCGTCGTTGCAGAGGGATGCTATATGATTGGTAATATTTGACTAGTTCACTTCTTATCGATAACTTGTGTATGCTAATGTATTGGTAATAATGTTTTTAGTATCCCCACCTGATAATTTGTTTGCTATGTGATTGGTAATATTTGCTGGTTTTTTCTCCTCGTTAATGTGTATGATAGTGTGTTGGTAATATTGTTTATAGTATCCCCACGTGATAATTTATTTGCTATATGATTGGTAACATTTGACTAGTTCATTTCTTATCGATAATTTGTATGATAGTGAATTGGTAATAATGTCTTTAGTATCCCCCACCTTATTATTTGTTTGGTATGTGGTTGGTAATATTTTACTGGTTTTTTATCCTTGGTAATTTGTATGATAGTGTGTTGGTAATAATGATTATAGTATCCACCTGATGTTTTGTTTGCTATGTGATTGGTAATATTTGACTGATTTTTTCTCCTTGATAATTTTTATGATAGTGTGTTGGTAATAATGTTTATAGGATCCACTCATGATAATTTGTTTGCTATATGATTGGTAACATTTGACTAGTTTATTTCTTATCCATAATTTGTATGGTAGGGTATTGGTAATAATGTTTTGACCCCACCTGCTAATTGTTTTGTTATGTATTGGTAATATTTGGCTGGTCTTTTTCTTCTCGATCGATAATTCGTATAATAGTTTGTTGGTAATAATATTTATAGTATCCCCTCGTGATAATTTGTTTTCTATAAGATTGGTAATATTTGACTAGTCAATTTCTTATCGATAACTTGTATGCTAATGTATTGATAATAACGTTTCTATTATCCCTCACCTGATAATTTGTTTGCTACGTGATTAGTAATATTTGACTGTTTTTCTCATCGATAATTTGTATGATAGTGTGTTGGTAATAATTTCTTTCTTTTGATCAGGAACATGAATAAGCATGGATCAACTTTTTTCTTTTTTGCTGTAAAACTTAATTAGTTCCCACTTATTTCTGTCATTGCACTGTCATGTATCCATTCGATTGATTGGTTTTATCCATTGTCCTTATTACAGTTTAGCTTTTCACTCTTTTAAATCATCCCAAGTTGATTTTTTGGCAGCAATAAGTTTTTTTTGTGCTGACACAAAGTTTAGTTGGTGTGCTGTTTTACAATCAGATAGTGTTTTATTTCTCCTTCTTTTTAATCAAACAGTGATTTTTTTAATAATAGTTGGTTTTTTAGTCGTGGCACATGGATTTTTGATTTATCTATTTTGGTGAAATAATAGGTTCCATTTACCGGAAAATTGGATTTTCATTTGTTTAATTTTTTTTGTGCTAGTAGGAAGTGGCACCTATCAATTGTTAAAAAAACTTATACTAGTTGGAAGTGGGGTTTTTCGATCTCCACCCGTTTATTTTGACCCTAAAAAATCACTAGCCCAAAAAGGGAATTGATTTTTCATTGAAATTAAAGAAAAGCCAGTATTTTTCCGCGCCAAAAGGTAATAGTTTTTGCTGCAATTCCGTTAAATTCATTGCGTCCTAATATTTAATTGGCCTCGAATAAGCGCGCGGAAAAAAAGAATAGATCCGTTCCATGTGTATAATTGTAGTACGACAGTGGTTTGCGAGCGGAAAAAAATGGAATAGGTCCGACCTGCCTGATACGTTCACGTGTAGGACGGGAAAAAAAAAACCTGCGTTGCTACCAAGGTCACGAAAAGGGAATAGGATGGTGCCTGCGCAGAAAAGTCAAGCGTGCCAAATCTGGTCACGCACGGCCGCGTAACGTTTCCCTAATTTGGTAAAACGGAAATCGATCATTACGCGTTTGGTACATGCCGTAAAGGGAATAGCGAGCTAAACAGATCATTCCGTTTCTGGCAAAGACGAGCGGTCGGAAAACCGAGCGAGCGGATCGATTCCTGCGCGCGCGCGATAGCTAGCCTAGGCGTCCCCCGGGGATCCGAGCTTCCCATCCTCCGGGTCCCCCACCAACCACGTGTCTCCTCTTTCTGTCCACAATCCCGCTTTTGTTACGGTAGCAAAAAAATATCCTGATTTTTGCTACATGTAGCAAAAACTTTTCGGTCCAAAAAAGTCCCCCAGAACCCGTTTTTGCTACGGTAGCAAAAAAAAGTCTCATTTTTTGCTACATGTAGCAAAAACTTTTCGGTCCGGAAATAGCCCCAAAAATCCCGATTTTGCTACGGTAGCAGAAAAAAAACCTCGCCGGAGACCTCGTACATGTCTAAGGATTTGCACCTCATGAAAATAAATTGCATCATATAAGGAAGAATTTTGCTACATCGGTTTTGTAGACTTGCGTCAAAAGGAGAAAATTTCTGCTACAAACCTTCCAAGGATTTGCACCTCATCAAGAAAAATCAGATGAAGAAAGAAATTTGCTACATATGTTCTGTGTATTTGCATCAAAAGGGGGGCAATTCTGCTACAAAGCTTTCAAAAAATTGCACCAAATCAACAAAGAAAATGCACCATGGGAAGAAGAAAACTGCTCCAGAACGCCTTCATCCGTGCCATCCGCACATGCAGCTCACCGGACGTTGCGTTCCCTCCAACCTCCGCGAGGTCGTAGCCGTGCACCGTCGCGTTCCCATCCGCGCTCCTTCGACAGCACCACACGTCCGCGCCGTCCTCCTTTGAAGCACCGCCGCCCCTCCCATGGGAGCGCCGCCGCTCTCTTTCGGTAGCATCGGCGCCCTCCCGTGAGAGCACTCCTTCGGCAGCACCGCCTCAATCTCTCCTTTCGGTAGCTTCTGGAAGCATCTCCCCCCCCCCCCCCCCCCACACCTGCTAGGAGCGTGCGGCGCCCTGATTTGAATCCCCAATCCCCAGTCGCCGATGCTTGCGGCCATGGCGTCGCCGGACGGCGCCCAGCTTGCGGCGGCGCTAGGTCTCGCCAAAGCATGACTAACGGCCATAAATCAAGCCGGGATTGGAAGTGGTGCATGTCACTAGGCATGGGGATTTGGCAGAGGAGGCAGTGAGTTGCGTGTACTCGACGCGAGGAAGGAGAAAGGAGAAGGCCGGAGCGAACGAGTGGAGAAAAATAGATAAGGATGTGGTGGTGGGCCCCAACACGTACGTGTCTCCCGTTTCCTTCCGTCACGGACTGGACGCGTGGCGCACAGACGAGGCGGAGGACGCGCGAGACGCGATCCCCCGGGTGATCACAACCCTTTTCCCCTCAAGAAGTACTTTCCCGCAGCTTCTCGACTTGAAAGCGAAAGGGTATATGACTTTGCGGAGTATTGCCATCAAGAAGTTGGTACGAACCCCTCGCCTGTGCTCTTATTTTTTCCCAACGTTCACGTGACGAGCAAAGAGCTAGCCTGCTGACCGCCTGACCTTATAGGATTTCTATTATTCCAGCAAGCTGAATCAAGTTGTGGGCCGATGCAAGTTACTCCAGTCATACTGTATATGAGTGCACGATACGAGCAAAGTTGATTATCGTGATTTATATGTGGTGGGTACGTCCAATTCGTGGTCCTTCTAAAATCATTTAATTAAAATTAGAGTTCATTAATTAATATATTATGATAATAGTAAATTAAGAAAAATGATTTAAAAAAACATATTTCTCAAGCTAATAACACAGTAATACTACTATACTGTACATAATTAGACAAATACAGTAAATCAAGAGTTAAGCATTTAAATTCATCATCTCAAACGACCTGATTCTAATTTATCATCTTAGATCCTCACAGGAATCTACATCATAAAACCCGATTCAGATGTCGCACCACACATCTCGAGTCATACAAATGGTGACACTTTCCCTAGTTGTCGCTGGAACGAGGATAAAATTTCATGGAGCTCGGCTTATTTTCCTTTCAAATTGCACACAAGATCAAAGGAAAAAAACTATTGTTTCCAACTCTATAAGACAAGCAAATGAATATATCCTCTAAAACTGCCTACGAGACCCCTTTGAACAAAGACACCTCAGATGAACTTGGCACCTCTTTGATCAGAATAATAGTTAGAGTGTAAAGGTTATTTAGTCGTATATGATTCAAACCATGAATCTTGTAGCACGATGATGTCCTTCTCCATCCAGACGAATTTCACTTCATAATGACGACAATGACGCTAGACAAGCCATGTAAGAACTAAGAACACATGTTTTGAGTGCCGGACAATATATGTTCCATAAGTGCCGGACAATAGGTTTCGTTAACTGTACAAGATACACAAATACGAAACAAAATACACAGTTGTTGCCAATGCTACCAGCAAACTATAAACAAACCGCAGTCGTCATCTCCAGGAATCTGGAAGCACCGGCATCTTCTCGTCCTTGTGCTGGAGCTCCCCAGGCCCACTACTCAACTCAAGTGGGCATGGCGTTGGAAGAAGCCCGCCTTGCTTCTTCAGCTGCATTCCATCATTCGATCGAATCGAATTTAAATCAGCCGGTGCTCGGCCTACCAAACCAACATGAATCCGGCCTTGCTGCTGCTTCCGCCCAGGATCGACTGATACTACATCAGTCGACACTACAACCCGATCACCCGTTGCTTGGCCCAGTAATCCCGGGCCAGGGTGAGGAGTTGTAGGAGCCAGAGGCAGCTGGACGGACAATCCATAGCCGAACCCCGAAGGGACGACGACGAGAGGCCACCACCATGGCTTACCCTCGCTGCTACTACGCTGGGTCTGGGCGGCGTCACGCCGACGAATAACCACGGTGGGAGCAGTGCCTGGTATAACATCGGCCTGCTGTCCAACATGCTGTATTCTCTTTTGAATCCTGTATCTGCTCTCCAGGTAATCTTTCGGCTTCCGTTTCATCTTGCCTAGCCTCAAACGGGGCTTGCTCAGCAAACTGTCCGGGTCCAGACGCCCGAACAGATGCTTCTTCAGCTTCGGAGCGTCGATCTTGCCCCTCATGAAGTCTGTCAGGTTCAAGGCGCAGTCTGTGAGGCATCTGCAGATCTTCTGCATCTGCGCCTTCCCGACAGCCCTTGCAAAATTCTGTGACCGGTCCAAGAAGTCTTCGACCTACATGAAGATAGAGGGTTTTGGATGATGAGCCTGACACTCTGTCACCTATCATGATGAGTGCTAGCCAATGTGCAGAATACATACACTTAAATTACCAACTCCTTTCTTCCACGTCTTGGAGATCCATGATGGCTCAAAATTGCTGGCACAGAGACCGTGCTCCCATAGACTCTCCACCGATACTAGCTGCAGGACGAAAGGCCAAAAACTTGTCACTTACAGCTATCCACATCTGGCAAGCACACGTCAAGGTCATGCAATACTATGTGGAATTCTAAGAGAATCTAAGTGAATGTATGATTATAGTTATATTCTCTATAATATGAAAAATTATGCAAACAAACTAGACGAGAAATGGAGATTCAAAATACTCACTTTACTCATTAATGATACAAACAGTTCAGCTACCGATTCTTTGTTTGTGCTCCCAAACCCCTTAAAAAGCGAGATGTTCTTCTCAACACTAGCAGAATCTGAACCATCTGCAAGGGGCCAAAACAAGATAATTAGCTCACGCCTTTTATGGGCAATACCATAGCAGAATGGTGCCAGTAAATGAAAATAGAGCAGAGAGAAAAGGTTAATTAACTATACCTTTTAATAGAGCAGAGAACGGAGGCAATATTGGAGGATGGCGGGTCTGCGCTGCACATTGTAAGAGTAGTAAGAAAATTCAACTTCTAATCAGATAAAGAAATATCAAAGAAGTATTAAATGCCTAGAAGTTAAGAGAGTGAAGTCTAAGTCCACGAATCTAACACGCAGTGCAAGAGGTAGTTGGTCAATAGTCACTAGTCAAAACAAACCGGAAACTCGAGTTTATTGGTACCTGCAAATGGAAAGCGACGAAGGAAACTATTGACATCGAGTTCATTGTCTGTTCCCTCGAGCTATTCACGTCAAGTATCTTAGCCCAGATCTTGACCTGCGGAATAAATAGAAAATTAAAAACGTTCTTGTCACATAGCTTCAGCATAACCACCAAGCATTGTATGTTACACACAGGGAAATGATAAAAAATGAAGTCAAAGATAATCACATTACCAAGTAACTTAGTATCTGAAACCTTTCATCAAGCGAAGAAACAAATTTGAAGATCATTGACCTTGTCATGCCATCTTTGTTTTCAACCGAAATATCACACTCAACGCCAGTGTCCCGATCAATAACATTCAGAATAGGCACCCTAGCACTCACAACAGGTAAAACTCCACAGAAAATTCCGTCCCCTGAAATTGAGAATATATTACAGCACAGTATAGATGGACGCACAAAAGACAAGTGAGCATGTGAAAAACGTTCTGCTCAAGGAAGTAGTAATTACTCTGAAGGGAATATAGAACTTTGGAGAACTTCCTGATGACAGAAATCTTCTTCTTGCGAGGGCACTGATCCTCAGTATCAGCACTCAAGTTGACAGAGAGATCCAGGTCGCTTTTAGGAGTAAACAAATCCATCGTGAATGACCCAAATGCTTGCACGACTGGAAACCCATTGTTTTTTCCTGCAAAGATTTGTCAAGAGGAGAGGTCATATAAGCATGAAAGAGACAAATACACAAGTAATAATGGCGGCCAGCAGCTTCGCCTCGAAGCATTCCGCGTGGCTGCGTAAATCTGCACAAAAATAGACAAGAAACCATGACAATCAGAGGTGGCATGGAGAATAAAATGCAGAGGAATCGCTGTAGACAGAGGTTACAGGAAAATGCTGGGGTTAGCAAGTACTTTGTGAATCCCACGCGCTGACCTCACTCTCACTGGACCTACAGTCATAAACATGAAAGATCAGAAGGATCACTGAACAAGCAATTTTGTGGGACGAGAGAGGATCGGGAAGGGGAAGCAAGAAACGCCTACAGATCTATCGAGACTAATTGTCATCCAAGAATCGGGGAGGGAAGGTCGCGAAGGAAGGGATGGAGAATACGAACTCGTCGGAGTAGTCGGTGTCGGAGGTCGCCTCGGCGTCGGAGAATGGCGGCCATTGCTGTGGAAGCTGATGCTTCTTTCTTTCTACTGTCCTTCACCGCGTAGTGGGGCCCGGCCCACGTCAGAGATAGGTAAAGGGATGGAATAACCTCACTCAATATGTCCATTTTCCAATTTAATTTAATTTATTATGTAGCTTAAGATACTAATATGCTATTCCATGCGATGTATGTTTATTGTCTCTGAATCGGATGTATACGACAAATTAACATGGATCACAGCGAGCTGTATACAATAATGAAGATATAGGTTCTGTTTTTTTGAATTGAAAGCTTAAACGAAATCGGAACGTCGAAAATGAATAAGAAATCAGAATTCAACATAGAGGATAAAATATAGTAACGAGATCCATCGAGACACACTACCAATATAATACATTGGTCGGTACTCTGTACACGAAAAGACACACATAACATACACAACTAGA
Organism: Poa pratensis; assembly: GCA_947311845.1. Lineage (NCBI taxonomy): Eukaryota > Viridiplantae > Streptophyta > Magnoliopsida > Poales > Poaceae > Poa > Poa pratensis. The sequence goes on along the minus strand of CAMZMU010000077.1, from coordinate 48,836,910 downwards.
CAACCGTACGATTCAGTCAACGTTAGTTGAATATAAAGTAACATACACATAGCCGAAAATTCATAGTGGCACCAGAGCTGCACTGAACCCGATATTAGTTCCCGTCCATCAAACCCTCGACTATTCCCTGCCGAACATAGACAGGTACCAATCTTCCTAGTATTTCATAGCGATATTCCCGTATTCATATGGTTATACGAACGAAAGAAGGACATAGATTTTTAGCCACATCAGGACATGCAAATCCAATACTTGTGTACCCCATGTACAGTGCCAGGCATGCCTGACAAGCTATGCACGTCGTGCCACAACGGGGAGCCAGAATTAGCAAATAGAGGGGCAAAATGAACACTAAACCACTTAGAGGGGGCCATGTCGTAGTCAATTTCTCACAATTTTTTGGATCAAAATACATATTACATAGGGGGTTTCACACAAATTTACAGCACGGGTGGGGGGAGGGCAATTCCCCTACCCGCACCATCTGGCTTCGTTACTGGCAATGGTCATCCATGCCGTTCTACAATACCTGCATGCTTCCCTCGCCTACAGATGGCAACATGCCTACTGGTGTGCTGCATCGATAAAAAAGCATCAAAGTTCACATAAGTAGTTTTACGAACATGTTAAGACATTCACAATCCTGACATAAAAATACTTTCACGTAGACACCTGCAATCCTGATTAGTGGGCAGCCTACACATAAGCTTTTTGTCTGAGTCCGTCTCGCACATACACTGTAGAACGATCTATCAAGATGCTTAAACATACCTAAACATACACAAACGTACATACTATATTACAATGGAATGGAAGTGTCACAAGTTACTCGTATGTGTATGTGATTTTTCTTTAGTTTATCTCTTTCTTTGGTCTTAGATTATTTGTGTTCTGCCGCAAACAATGGTATAAAATATGACATAACTTCCCGAATAAATATATTTCTATTTAGTGTTTATTTGTAATGATAAATGTTTAAAACGGGTAATGCTAAATTTAAGGTATGGTATTGACTTTCGTTAGCCTCGTTGGATAAGGTAGAAAAATAGTAATAAAGATTTATCAAAGAAACAATAGTTTATGTTTAACAAAATGATATAGATAATTTATATGAAAGTAATAATGTTTAGTATAAAATTAAAATAATGGATTCCAGCGAGCTATTATCATGTTTCTTAATTAGCTCTGCGGCCTCAAGAGAGACTTGAAAGTTGCGCATCACATTGCGCGTCCTTCAGGTCCCTCTTCAGGCCACACATCTTAAGAAACAAGGAATTCATGCTTACATGAGGCAGGACTTGGCGACTTGCACAACAAAACAGTGACATTGAGAAGGCAATAATAAGGCTCTTGTTTGTTTGTAAAAGAAGAAGAAGATATGTCAACCTGTAGTTGGAGGTCCTGCAGTCGGTGTGTCCGAATCTCATGCTTGATCATACTGTAACCAGGATGTCTCGGCTATATTCTTATACGTGTACGTGCCATGATGTTAACTAGTTTCGTTGTTTCTTAAGATCTGTTGCCTCATGGGAGACTTGAAAGATGCGCAAAAGGATGCGGAGAAGTGGAAGCTCACCGCCGAGGAGAAGGAAAATGAGAGACGTATAATTTTTTTTAGAAAATTATTAATGTATACATGAAATATTTAATGTGTGTTAGCACTCATTTAATCAAACCGTGATTCTGTACGGGAGAGGGCGAATTAGGTTTTTGGTAAGCGCCTAGCGCGACTGCTCGCCGCTTCCACACGGGTCGTCTACCGAATAAGTCCGGCGGTGCTGCGTACCGCCGCCTCAAGCATCGTCTTCTTTGACCCGTCTTCACCAACATCAACGTCAACAACATCGCCGCTGGTTTGGCTGCGGTGAACCTATCTGCATCGACTGCTGCTTTCTCTACAACCGTTCGGTATGTGTGGCGTAAACCGAACTGTTTTACTGTGGATATGTTGGTGTTTGTGTTGCTGTTGTTCATGTTAATTAGTACATCTAGTATGTTCGTGTTTAACATGTTACTAGTTGCGTTAGTCATGCTTAATATGCTGGAATTAATCATGAAATTATTGCCTAATTATCCAACACGAACGGCGTTCAGACATATCGATCGATGTACACACAAAGGAGTCGTCTACTGCTGACATTATGCCATGTCATGCTTTAGGTGCATAGAGTACGTGTATACACTTGTATGGCATATAGCTTACCACGGCGGTAAAAAATTAACATAGGAAATAGCTTTCAAAATTCTCCCCTTTAACACATCACAAATCAAGTCAACATTCTAGAGAGACAAGTCATGTATCTTCTTAACATGGTCGACCAGTTAAGTAGCAATTCCAAGTCAAGGTCACCTTAGCATGCATGCATAGGCACGTGACGAGTAGTGATGAAAATGGTACGGAATCTTTCCGACTTTTTCGTGGAAAAACGGAAACGGAATGGAAATATGGAAACGGAAATGGAATTCTGCAAAAAGGAAACAGAAACGGAAACTTTTATGCGGAAACGTAAATGGAACAGCGTATTCCGGCGGAACGACTGTGAAAGCGTAAATTCCGTTTTCGCTAATAATGAACTTCCTGTTTTTTTGTTACCATGTGGTTTTAAATCGAACACACACGGAAATTCTAGTGAGAACATTTAGATACAACTAAAGAGCTAAATATAAATGAAAATAATCTGAAGCTACTATGTTTAGGACCTATGTATTTGCATATCATCTCTTAATCAGGTCTTTATTTCAGTGTTATACTAGGAACAAGGACAATAATAGATATTTTCAATGTTGCCAAAGTTGATAGCTTAGACACATTATATTATATAATCTGGATATCTCCCTATAAAAAAAATTCATCTTAGAAACTTGAAAAGTTTGTTGATTTGTTTGCCTTTTCCTTAATTATTTAAGGCGTCTATCGATTCCGGTAAAGATATGCTTTCTATCCATCTCTGCACCGTATTCGGTCTGTATCTGCTTCCGAAAATATTTATTTCCGAGGTTTATGTATTTGTTTCTGCTTCCGTAAAAGATTATGAAAATAAATGTGGCACCAGTCAGTTCCGTCCATATCTGCGCCGTTTTCATCCCCTATGATTAGGCAAATGTCTACATACAACGCAACCAAGTCACATATACTGCTCTCGTGATGTCATTACATGCAACCAAAAATCAAAGTAGTTTGTCGGAGGTACGCACATGGAGAGGAGGGATGGGGCGTAGGGGGGAGGGATCGCCCCCGGCTCACCTTTTTTTAATCGACATGTATGATTCGAGTTTGGATTGAAAAAACGCATATCAATGAGCCTCCACCATCTTTTGTACAAGCAAGGATGAACAAAGAAGTAAACAAGGTGCAGTGATGCTCTCCTTCACGGAAGGGACACATTTTACTGAAGTCATAGGCTCAAATGCACAAGAATCCAAAAGGTCTTCATTGTAGGTAAAATGTGTACAAAATACAAAATAACAGAAAGTTCATCAGAAAAACAAGTGAAGATTGTGCGTACTTATAAATCTTACTCATCACGAGGATTTTGACTCATTGCATATTGTTTGCGGGCAAAAGCTCGATGGACCCTTGGATCCTCTGGGCGTCCACCGAGCCATCTTGTGCCGCCCGAATTGCTCGAGGAATCCCTCCTTGGTCACGATGTCGTCCCAAGTGATCATGCTACAGCTCATCCTCATCGCCCAATACGGCGAGCTCCACCAAAAGCAAGAAGAAGAAGAAGAAGAAGAAGAAGAAGAAGAAGAAGAAGAAGAAGAAGAAGAAGAAGAAGAAGAAGAAGGAGGAGGAGAACATAGTGGTAGCCATGACAATGCTAAGTTTCTTGGTTCAAAGCCTTCAATTGGTGCAAGAAGGAAGAATAAGAAGAAAAGTGAGGAGCGACGGAAGTGAGATCAAGCCACTAGATGGTCGTGCGAAAAAATCATAAATCATCGCCGTCAACTTGACATTGCAGGTGTAGATTCATCATCATTTTAGGGGTGGAGGGTGGGACGGGGGGCATCGCCCCTTGACTCGACTGGTTTTTGCTTTTATGACTTGGTATGCATGTCAGGTACACACACACATATGCTATGCATAAATAATTTATTTCGTATCTAAATACTAAGGAATATATGGGTTACTAGCAATACCGTTTGTATCAATTAAATTAAAATTATTAACAATACAAGAAGTATTTGAAAATTTATCATGTTATAAGCAATTTTATGCCCAAAACTAAAGTGAAATGTTAAGAAATAAAGAACCGGAACAATCTGAAACAAATAAAAATATACTTAACACTTGAAAAAACATTAATTCTCTTTTAACAATTCTAATTTCATATTTTGGATCAAGTACAGCTTCCTAGTCGCACATTTTTTAGACACGCGGTCATGATGCTTCTATTGTGGGCTTTTGGAGACACTCGGTGCTTCTTATTGGATGGGCCAGAACCTTGGGCCCAGTCCAGCTCGCATCGAGTCTAGGACGACAACTTGACGATTTTGCAGATGCAAACGTGGGGTAGTCGAGCCCTCGGGCGTAATTTTTCACCCTCTCGGCATGATCGAAGTAAATTTGTATGTAGGCGCATGATCCAAGTTAAGTCGTCATTGTGCGATGTACGTGGATACATAATTTTCTAGGAGCCTAAACTACAATTTGCGACTAGGTGGGCTCACATCCATGTTGCATCTTGTAAAAAGAGGATCATGGACATGGGTTATGTGCACCCACAAGATCTTAGTCAAAAATATTTTATTTGTGGCATATGCACACGAAACATTGCATGAATGGCACATGAGTTGTTCACTTACTCCCTCCGTTTTGTTTGTCTAGGGCATATCACCCAGTGGAAGCAACCCGATCAAGTCACCACGACGGAGTGCACAAGATACAACATAACCCATATCCAAGATTTTGTTTTACATTTTCGAAAACTTGAAATGACGCCGTGGTGATGTGTATGTTCTCCCTCCGTTCATTTTTACAAGGCACACTTTCTCACTTTTCATTTAGTTGACATACTTATCAAAATGAGTGAATCAATGTAAAAAGTATGTCTAGATTCATTCATTCATTTTTAGTATATATGTGGACTAAATAAAAAGTGAAAAAATGTCTTATAAAAATGAACAGAGGGAGTACTAGAGATCACTGACCAATAAATATTTGACGACGACAGATAATGCAGAGAAAGAGATTCTGGTCAGGCAGTCACATTCCCATGTACTCCCTCCGTTCCAAATTAGATGACTTCCATTTGTCCACATGTGGATGTATCTAGACGTGTTACATGTATAGATACATTCACATGTGGATGAATGAAAAGTCATCTAATTTAGAACGGAGGGAGTAGCAAGCAGCTGTGTGTGTCGTGGGAAGAGTGATCGAGCAAGCCGCAGCTGGTCAAGTCAACATGTCTAGAGCGAGACAAGTCGGAGATCGATCTTCTAGTATTAGGTGAATGCATGCCCAAGAAATTATATGTATGGTCGACCACTTCAGACAGATCAAAGCGGCCACGTATGTATGCATGCCTACGTACAGCCAGCCAAGTCACACCGAGTGCGCACATGGTGTCATTATGTGCACTAAGGCTGATCGGGGGATATGACACCACATGTCGTTTCATTATGTGATGAAATGGAATCCATGCATCGTTTAGTTTTCAGTTGCCCTGCTGCCAAGAAGTATACGTACGTGGAGTGCACGTAGTTGGTGCAACTATTGGGGAGAGGTGGCTCCTCATCTGACGTAGCTAGCCCTGCCGTTCCCTGTCTTTGTGCCACTGACAGCGGGGCCCCACGTCTGGTGAGCCCCACGTGTCAGGAACTTCAATGGCATGAGCAGCTACGTCAGGGGATCCTCCCCTATTGGAGCACCGAGCACGGCATAGGAATTTTAGTCAATAATAGCAAAATAGAGACATGTAGTAATTCAAGGATAAATCACAAATTGTCAGCATACATAATATCTAGACTTTCATGTTTGAGAATCTTGCTTCCAAGCATCTGTTAAGATAATTGACTGACTTGTACACTGTAGAACCGAGTCACCACTGCTCTCGTCTCCTCTCCTCTCCTCTCGTAACCCCCCTCTCGCCCCCGCGCGGCGGCAGGGGGGACCCTAGCGCCACCGCCGCCGCAGCCCCCTACCGTTCCTCTCCCTCCTCCCTCCCCCGCTGCCACCATGGGCGCGGCCAGGCAAAGCCTGGGCACGGCCGGCGGCGGGGGGGAATTGGCCGTCCTCGAGATTGACGGGCCGGCGCGGGTGGGCACCGCCGATCCTCGGGCGTGGCGCGGCCGCCGGTCGCCATGGCGACGTCGACGCCCTGCAGGCGCAGAGCGGCGGCTTCCGGCGTTCCGATCCTTGTGAGCGGGGCGTGGGGCGGATCTGACCAGCAGGGTGATTCGGGTGTGCCGCTCACTCCGGTGGCGTGTCATGCCCAGATCTTGCCTCTGCTCGCGTAGATCTGAAGGTGTTGATGATGGCCGGTGAGATCTGGGCTCCGAGGTCGGAGCCGACGATGGCGGCGCCCGTGGGCGTCGTTACCTTGCTGAAGGCGTCGTCGCCGTGATTCTTCTACCTTCCGCCACGATGTTCCGGGGGAAACCCAAGATCTGGTGCTACCGGATCGGACGATGATGGCACTTTCGGTGTCGCTTCTCCCTCTTGAGGGCATCGTTTTGGAACACGTGCTGCCTGGAGTGGTCTACCGGTGGAGTGGAGCTTCACCTTCCATGACGAAGACGGCTGGTCTTGGCGGCGTGGTGCAGCGGGGACTCGACGACGGTCATGTTATGGTGGACTTGCACAGGGAGGGGGCGTAGCCAGGTGTCATGGTGGCATCGGCGGCAGGCCTGGCGAGAGTCTTTGCTCCGATCGGCATGCTGAATTGGGTTGGAGGAAGAGGATGGAGGCCTCCGGAGCGTGTGCACAAGGCGCTATCTCTGTGTTGGCCAGGGAGCCGGCGATGGTTGTAGCCGGGGCACAAGGCCCCGTTTCACTCTGTCGTTTGTGCTAGTTGTGGTACTGATGGTGGATTCAGCTTGTATTCGTTCGTTGTAAGGCTTTTGCCAGCTATGTTGAATAAAATAAATAAAGCGGCTGTATGCATCATTTTGATGCAGAGGCTGGGGTGACCCTTTTCTAAAAAAAATAAAAAATATATATATATATATCAACATGCTTAAACCACTAGTGGAAACAGGGCCACTGGTCCCGGGTCGTAAGGGCCTCTAGTACCGGGTGTCCACCCGGGATTAGCAAGGCGACACTAGAGGCCCCCCCCCCCCCTCTAGTACCGGGTCTGTTACGACCCGGAACAACAGGCTCCCACGTGGCCGCCGAGGCGCGGGCGTGGTGGAGGACCTCTAGTCCCGATTGGTCATACGACCCGGGACCAAGGACCTCACACGTGGCAGCCTGTAATTTTTTGTTTTTCCTCCCAATTTAATATTGAAATGGTGCAAAAAAATATGCGTTTAATTAATTAAAAACAGAAACTACATATAACATATAAAAATGTTCATAAATAAAAATATGTTCACGTCTATCCGGTTACATGGAGGTGCTCATAACCGGGACTAGAGCTCGTCTATTCGATTACACGTGTGTGGAGATCATAACCGGGAGTATAGCCCGTCTATTCGGTTACACGGAAGATCATAACCGGGACTTCACCGCTATTCTCCATTGTATGTTCCTTTTGTAGGTATGACTTCGCTGAGCAGAAACCCCGCAAGTTCCTCTGCTAGTGCTTGAAAGCGCTTCTTTAGTGGCATACTCTCGCGCAATGGCTCTGCCTATAAAAGAAGGAGATCAATACGAATATTAATCATGACTATCAAAAATTATGAATGACACTGGAGATCAATTGATGAATATGATTGTTCACGTACGTCTAAAAATTTCTTTGGGTCCCGCTCAGTGACCGAACGACGAATCCACTCGCAAACGAAATATCCACAAAAATTGGTCCCCTGTGGTTGCCTCTCGATCCACTTTACGAGAATAGAATTCAATCAAATCATAGTCAACATATAGTGGTATTGAAAACTATAAATAAAGAGATGCGCGAACCTAGCTAGACCGTACTACCTACCTGTGGGTGAACAAAAGTCAACTGTTTTTCAAATGAACCTGAACCCTTTGTCCTCGCTTTGAATTGTTTCCAAACCCTGCCGGCAAAAAAAAAGAATAAATGAGTTATTAGTTGGTTGATATGTCTGAAATCAATAAGAGAGACTAATATAGTGCGATAATGTTTGAAATTACCTTTGGAGCGTATCTAGAATGCTTTGGTACCTCTCCTCAGGCCAGTCCAATGAGTCGTAGACTTGAACTCTTGATCTATCAACTTCAATGACTAGCAGAATGTAATGATCGCTGCGCATGATTATATACACGTCAATAACTCATCAGTTACACTTAATTTGTACAAGCGAGTAACACTCTCTTACCTGAAGAAGTAAGACACACACTATATTACACCAAAACATACACAAGCAGACACACACTATATTACAATGGAATGGAAGCGTCACGAGTTATTTGTACGCGAATGTGATGTTTCTTTAGTTTAAATCTTTTTTGGTCTTGGATTATTTGTATTCTGCCCCGAAGAACAATATTTTAAATTCTAAGATAACCTCCCGATTAAATACATTTATATTTTAGCATTTACTTGTAATGATATTTTTTTCAATTGGGCAATGCTAAATCTAAGAACTGAGCTCACTTGGTTAGGGAAGTGGATATATAATCTAGTCACCTAGGTTCAAGTGCTCATGTACACGGATTTAGGTTCTAATTTTTTTTAGAAAAAAACGTTGTAGGACCTTCTCCTACCGCATTACTTTCAAAATAAAATTAAGATATGATGCTGTCTTTCGTTAGCCTCATTGAATTAGGTAGAAAAAATATAAATAAAGATTGTATCAATGAAAAAATAGTTATATTTAATAAAATTAATCTTAATTATTTATATGAAACGTAAAATTGTTTAGTATAAAAATCAATTTCGAGGAAAAAGATACCTAAAGGGGGAAATTGGACAGTGTCCCAAACAGGACTAGAGGACATGAAAAGAACAAGTGTTCTGTAGTTTCAAGATTATCACAAAATTCACATGAGTTCACCATTCGTCCAACCTCTTCTTTTGAGATTCTCTTTGGTCGTGATTTTATTTATGATCATAATCCAACAGAAATTTGAGACTCCACAATTTCATATAAGGAAAAGCTACTCTTTTGGCAATAAGAAAGGAATACAAAGACTACACAGAAAAAATTCTGATTTAGTTAACACCCAACTTACTCTATCTGGCAGGTCGGTTGGACCTGACTGCAAACATCTATCATTGTACACCATAAAACTTTTGTTTCTTCACGAAGAAACCTTCTAAGTTTAACGTAGTCATAATTACTACCAATAACCTTATTAAGACTAGTCACAGTGTTAGTAACTTAGCTAGTAACATCACACATCTAAAGACAATTTTTCTTATGTGGCATGTAGTTAATAAGGATAGAGGTGTTTGGAGTAACTAGCTAGTTACTGTAATATCACACTTATCAAGACAAAATAAGTTTACAACCTAATAAGTAAAGTCTTATATGACACTACATATATGTTACTCCCCACAGTGGAGGTGGTAACACAGGCTAGCTAGTAACATCAGCATGTTACTACTCTATGTTACTTCTCACTGTGAGTAGCCTAACTGTGAAATTACGTTTAAAACAAACAGTGTAAAGCTTAGGGAAACTTTGACGTAGAGTTTTTTGGCCGACCCCTGTGTCTTCCCAGAATCGAGTCTTTTTACCATCAGTCCATCACCAATAACTCTTCTGCAACAACTATAAAAAGGTATCTTTAACTTCAAGTAAACCCGACCAAAACTGTGAATGTAAAAAAGCTAGGCTTGCATTGAGTAAAGGTACATTTTTTTAGATACGAGAAAGTTCAGTTTTTTGTCGGAGTCATGTTACCATATCCTGCCATAACCCTTCTTCGTTTTCAAAGCGGCGGATCTATTTACAAATTAAACTAACATTCTTGAGGTGCCAAATGATATTTCTAAACATTGGCTGAATTGAATAAAAATAGTAAATTACTATCTGAACTGAATCACGGCAACAATACTTGTCCATATATCATATATGTTCCATAAGTTGATCGCGCGTTGTTGCAGATGTCCAACAGCAAGAATGAGCCTAAGACATGCATGCTTTAAATTAATCACCTCCTCTTTTAACTTGTGCTTTTCTCAAAAGTGGGAGTAAAGGAGCAGCTATACTCATTTTAACATCAAAGACCAGGGGGGTCGATCAAAGTATTACTATCCATCGCCTAGTATCTTATATATATATTATGCGTGTTGAGGTAATCAACATTGCACTAATTAAGCATGTATGTGAGATTCTCTCTTATCATCCAAAAAAAACAGAGAAAAAAAAAAGATAAGCGGACCTTGGTGGCATACCTTGCTACTGGACCCTCAGCTGTCTGTGGAGCACTAGAATGGATATACCAACGGCATGTCAAGCTTGCACACTGTGACAAAGCCAGCTGAAAAAGCATCTGTGGTCGGCATGTGTAAATGTCAGGGACACATACTTCAATGGCTGTAAACTGAACTGGATTTGTGAAAAAGCTGTGGGGTGAACTCATAAATCTTCGGTCTTATAGTAAACTTATAGTAAACTTCGGTCTGAATCATTTTCAAATCCAAACGTGAAGACTTACATACGTGCTTCGGTCTTATAGTAAACTTCCATACAACGAGGCTAGTCGGGGGAACGTGGCATGACATGTCGTTTGTGTGCTGAAATGGAATCCATTCGCCGTTTATTTTTTATGTGCCCTGCTGCGAAGTATACATGTAGTTAGTGTCTAAGCATGCTAAGCATTTGTTGGATTTATATGTGATTGGGGTGTCAGCTTTGTGTCTGGGCTTCATTATAATGGAACCCAGAGCGGTGGTGCTTCGTATGAAGAAGAAGAAAAGTAGACTCCTTTAATTTGGCTTAGATTACATCTTATAGCACTTCATCAACAAAATACAGTAGTGTTAACAAAGCGCGAAGTGCCGGACAATAGGTTTAGTTAACTGTACAAGATACACAAACACGAAGCAAAATACACTGTTGTTGCCAATGCTACCAGCAAAGTATCAATAAACTGCAGTGTGTCATCTCCAGGAATCTGGAGGCGCTGTCATCTCCTCCTTGTGCTGGATCTGTCCACCCCCACTACTAAACTCAAGTGGGCATGGCGTCGGAAGAAGCCCATCTTGCTTCGGCAGCTGGATTCCATCATTCGACCGAATCGAATTCAAGTCACCCGGTGCTCGGCCTAGCAATCCAACCCGAATCCGGCATTGCTGCTGTTTCCCGGCATCGACTCCATCAGTCGAAACTACAACCGGATCGCCCAGTGCTCGGCCCAGTAATCCCGGGCCAGGGTGAGGAGTTGTAAGAGCCGGAGGCAGCTGGACGGACAATCCATAGCCGAACCCCGAAGGGACGACGACGAGAGGCCACCACCATGGCTTACCTTCGCTGCTACTACACTGGGTCTGGGGAGCAGGAAGCTGATAAATAACATGAGGCATAACCACGGTGGGAGCAGTGCCTGGTATAACATCGGCCTGCTGTCCAACATGCTTTATTCTGTTTTGAATCCTGTATCTGCTCTCCGGGCTAGCTTTCGGCTTCCGTTTCCTCTTGCCTGGTCATAAACGGGGCTTGCTGACCAGATCATCAGGGTTCAGCCGCCCGAACAGACGCCTCTTGAGCTTCAGAGCGTCGATCTTGCCCCTCATGAACTCCGTCAGGTTCAAGGCGCAGTCTGTGAGGCACTTGCAGATCTTCTGCATCTGCGTCTTCCCGACCGCCCTCGCAAAGTTCTGTGACCGGTCCAGGAAGTCTTCGACCTACATGCAGATAGAGGGTTTCGGATGAGTCTGACATTATGTCCCCTATCATGAGTACTAGCCAATATGCAGAATACCTACACTTAAATTTCCAACTCCTTTCTTCCAGGTCTTAGAGATCCATGATGCCTCAAAATTGCTAGCGCAAAGCCCGTGCTCCCATAGACTCTCCACTGATACTAGCTGCAGGACGAAAGGCCAAAGTTGTCACTTACAGGCTACAGCTATCCACATCTAGCAATCACAACTCAAGGTCATGCAGTACCATATATGTGGGATTATAAGACAATCTAAGGGAATTCTCCATATACGAGATATTACACAAACAAACTGGACAAGAAATGGAGATTCCAATACTCACTTTACTCATTAATGATACAAACAGTTCAGCTACCGATTCTTTGTTTGTGCTCCCAAACCCCTTAAATAGCGAGATGTTCTCTTCAACACTAGCAGAATCAGAACCATCTGCAAGGGGCAAAAACAAGATAATTAGCTCACGCCTTTTATAGGTAATACCATAGCAGAATGGTGCCAGTAAATGAAAAAAGAGCAGAGAGAAAAAAGTTAATTAAATATACTTTTTAATAAAGCAGAGAACGGAGGCAATATTGGAGGATGGCGGGTCTGCGCTGCACATTGTAAGAGTAGTAAGAAAATTCAACTTCTAATCAGATAAAGAAATATCAAAGAAGTATTAAATGCCTAGACTACTGACTGCCACAAGTTAGGAGAGTGAAATCTAAGTCCAGGAATCTAACACGCAGTGCAAGAGGTAGTTGGTCAATAGTCACTAGTCAAACAAACCGGAGACTCGAGTTTATTGGTACCTGCAAATGGAAAGTGACCAAGGAAACGATTGACATCGAGTTCATTGTCTGTTCCCTCGAGCTATTCACATCATGTATCTTGGCCCAAATCTTGACCTGCGGAATAAATAGAAAAATAAAAACGTTGTTGTCACATAGCTTCAGCATAACCACCAAGCATTGGTATGTTACACATAGGGAAGCGATAAAAAAATGAAGACAAAGATATTCACATTACCAAGTAACTTAGTATCTGAAACCTTTCATCAAGCGTCGAAATAAATTTGAAGATCATCGATCTTGTCATGCCATCTTTGTTTTCAACCGAAATATCACACTCAACGCCAGTGCCCCGATCAATAACATTGAGGATAGGACCCTAGCACTCACAACAGGTAAAACTCCACAGAAAATTCCATCCCCTGAAATTGAAAATATATTACAGCACAATATAGATGGACGCACAAAAGACAAGTGAGCATGTGAAAACGTTCTGCTCAAGGAAGTGGTAATTACTCTGAAGAGAATATAGAACTTTGGAAAACTTCCTGATAACAGAGATCTTCTTCTTGCGAGGACACTGATCCTCGGTATCAGCACTGAAGTTGACAGAGAGGTCCAGGTCACTTTTTGGAGTAAACAAATCCATTGTGAATGACCCAAATGCTTGCACGACTGGAAACCCATTGTGTTTGCCTGCAGAGATTTGTCGAGAGGAGGGATCATCTCAGCATGAAAGAAACAACCTCTTGAGCAGTAATCGAACATTCCTTGTTAGATGCGAGCCTATGATAAAGCACTCAATTATGCTCCCTGCAGAACTGCCTATGATACAACCAGTAAGTGATATATTTATTTTACTGTAGTCGAGGAGCACAAAAGCTCATCATGACGACATCATCTTTCTATTTTCCGCGAGAATTGTCATCATGCATGCTTTTCAATGACTAGATCAGTAAAACCAGTAAACCACATCTCTCACCAAAGATTCTGGTGGTCATCTTGTTGAACACGTCGACCAAGGCATTCCGCTGCTCGTAGTCGATGGGCTTGGGGCGCAGCGCGGTATAGACCTCGAGGAGCAATTCGTCGAGGGTTGGAAGGAGGCTAGCGTCGACCGACATGGCGGCCAGCAGCTGCGCCTCGTAGCCTTCCGCGTGGCTGCGTAAATCTGCACAAGAATAGACAAGAAATCACTCCCAAACTAAGAGATATAGGGAGACAAAAAATCTCCTGATCGCACATGGCAATGTGAATAAAATGCAGAGGAATTGCTGAAGACAATGAGGTTACAGGAAAATGCTGGGGTTAGCAAGTAGATTGAGTACCTTTTGAATCCCACACGCTGACCTCACTCTCACTGGACCTACAGGCATAAACATGAAAGATCAGAAGCGTCACTGAACAAGCAATTTCGTGGGACGAGAGAGGATCGGGAATGGGAAACAAGAAACGCCTACAGATCTATCGAGACTAATTGTCATGCAAGAATCGGGGAGGGAGGGTCGCGAAGGAAGGGACGGAGAATACGAACTCGTCGGAGTAGTCGGTGTCGGAGGTCGCCTCGGCGAAGGAGAATGGCGGCGGCGGCGGCGGCGGCGGCGGCGGGATGCTTCCTTTTTTTCTACTGTCCTTCACCGGGTTGTGGGGCCCGGCCCACGTCAGAGGTAGGTAAAGGGATGGAATGACCTCACTCAATATCTCCATTTTCCAAATTAATTTAATTATTATTGTGTAGCTTAAGATACTAATGTGCTATTCCATGCGATGTATGTTTATTGTCTCTGAATCGGATGTATACGACAAATTAACATGGATCACAGCGAGTTGTATACAATAGTGAAGATATAGGTTCCGCTTTTTTTGAATTGAAAGCTAAAACGAAATCGGAACGTCGAAAACGAATAAGAAATCAGAATTCAACATAGAGGATAAAATATAGTAACGGAGATCCATCGAGACACACTACCAATATAATACATTGGTCGGTACTCAGTACACGAAAAGACAAACATAACATACACAACTAGACAACCCTACGATTCAGTCAACGTTAGTTGAATATAAAGTAACATACACATAGCTGAAATTCATAGCGTGATGTGGAGCGAACCTCGAGGCGAGATTCGATCCATTGTTGGCCTAATCTTTCACGGCACAAACCTCCATCGCAGCAAGTAACAATCGCGGGTTTACGAAGATATTCACAAACTCCGCAGAAACAACACGCAAACCCTTCTAGTCGAAGGCATAACGTGGACGAACCGTATAGGCTCAGCTTGTAATCTCCTATGCGTCGCAGGACCTCACACGCCAGTAGAGGTTTTTGCAAAGATTCCTCAAGAAACTTAGTGATTTTTAGTCAGCTTTCCCCAAACTCGGTACGAGGATTTTAACCCCAAACACACATCGTGTCTATTTCTTATAACTCAAATCTCATTTTACAATGGAACGTACAAGGCTATAAATACTAGCCGACCCATCTAACTTAGCTTGGAAAGCAAGCTGATCCCTAAAATAACGTGGCAAAATAACTGAACTAGATTTGGACTTCATCCTATTGTTGGTGCGCATCGTCCTTGGAGTATTACCGGTGGCCCCCATCCCAGATCACACAAGGAAAATAACATCCTGAGATCCTGCATAAACGTGCACATGCCGACGTATTTTTCCCTTTCCTTGCGTGGCAGAAATATGAACAAAATGTCACGTACAAACTGACTTGGGTCCTGGATTTGCACGATTGCTAGAAAATCTGATTTCTTTATCTCCTCACGTAGCTGATATTTGCTGTTAATTGATTCTTGGCTGGACCCACCTACATACATGCATCTGTCGTACATATCTCCTTCATGCTTAGTCCAAAACGGATAGGAATCGATCTCTTGTATAGCCACGGCATGCATGTACATCGTATGTATCAATCCATATTCATCGCCGTGCGTCAATCTCATATTCCATGGCTCAATTTCCAATTGTTCAGACATAATAGTAGTACTGATCGGTGTAGCCGTATCATAGTGGCACCCGAGCTGCACTGAACCCGATATCCGTTCCCGTCCATCAAACCCTCGACAATTCGCTGCCGAACATATACAGGTACCAATCTTCCTAGTATTTCATAGCGATATTCCCGTATTCATATGGTTATACCAAACGAACCCTAGTAGGCTATCAAGGTTCGCACTCAAGATTCGATGAACACGGGGCGCAGGAGGATACAGCAGAGGAATGCTTGCTGCTATGTTCGAACGGATGAGCACCAACTAAAACCTTTATAAGTAAGAAAGATTAAAATTGACAATTTCTATTCAATACACTAAAACATTACGCAATCACATCATGACTACAATTGCTATACTATGTTCCTTCTCCGGTCTGCCGTGGCCGTCCAAATGCTCCGACGTCCGGTTTCTTTAAAAGAATACTATGTTCTTTAGATTTTCTGAGGACACTCTGTTTTTCAGAGGAAGTGTGCAATGTGCTCTGTTTTCCGGTGGACTGGCTCTCTTTTTCAGTTTAACTTGGGTGGAAGTGTCCAGTATCTGAGGTGACTGATTTGATTTATCTCTTCGGTAAGACATATCTGTCATATCTAGTCGTGTATTGACCAAAGCCATGAATCTTACAGCACGACGATGTCCTTCTCCATCCATACACATTTCACTTCAGCATGACAAGAATGACGGCAGACAAGCCATGTAAAAACACATGTTTTGAGAGGAGTGACCAATCTCATCAGGTCAACTTTCATGTAAGCAGAAAAACTCATACACAAATCAGTGAAACCCACCCAACAAAAACTCATACTTACACTACATTGGGGAGGACATGTACACACACACACCAACCAACCAACCAACCAATGTGTCAAAACAACTGAACAGTCCTCGTATCATAGTCCGGGTTATATCATGTTGCTGCTTTCCATCTTCTTCCTTTCCTCCTCGTATATTCTAACACCTACATGATGAAGTAAGCTCGGATCACCTCGATTATGGGCGCGCGGCACAGCGGACACTTCCCTCCGCTTTGGACTAGCTCGTTCGCACAATTCGAACACGTGCACATGTGCCCACATCTGCACCAGCCAGGAAAAAACATTATTGTGGTTAGCACTACTGAAAATTGATCATAAGCACAACAGCTTTCCAACGGTAGCCGAGACAGAATCATACCTGTACAAAAGAGAGTCGATCAGAGTATCACAGCATACGCAGCAGGTGCCTTTCCTCACGTTGATCCACTTCGATCCGTCATCAATGGTCTCTCTACTTTCCGCTGACATACTCAACACACACCGAGGACGTTCGAGTTAACTATGTTTTTCATTTCCAAACTAGCAGGGATGGAATGCAGAAAAGAGGAGCGCTGTGCTGATATACTGACCTCGCTCCCCGATGAAGCGGTTCAGGGCTGCGGAGACTTCCTGCCTTACAGAACGCTGCAGCTCGAGCTGCATGTCCATGCAGGCTTCCAACATCCGTTGCATGTGACCCATGCCTTGCTGGAGTCTGGCCATGTCAGCCCGTAAATCGGTGATAGCCTCCCATTCCTGGAGAAGCAAACAAGAAGAAACATTAGCCTCTGGTTATTTAGCCAACAAAACATACAAGCAGCATCGTGTTGCAGTAGGAAAAAAAAATCTCATCAAGACATAAAAATGCTGGATGTGGCAATTTTTTTGTTGTATAACCAACTATCTATACAAATATGGTTTATTCACTCAAAATGCAAACTAAAAAGTACTGAAACAGAGTGCCGCAACAATTGTCAAAGAGAATAGCTCACAATATCAGAACAGTGTATGTTCTGTCTGATCCAGTTGTTATGATGCAGTTCTGAATGCCAAAGCGGTTGACGAGGAGGCATAGGCGGAGGTGGGATCACTAGGCGGGGTCTGGCATTAGCATCAGGAAGCTCCTGTTCCTCCTCGTCATCTCTAAGCTGCTCTTGACCCTGCAACACCGGTGGCTCAGGGACTGCTGCATGTGTTCCTTCCATATGCAAAGAGAGAGGACCACGGCCTTGCCGTTCGACGTATGACCGGATAAGTCGGTCTAGGTTTTCACGGAAAGCTCTATCAAGAAGGTTAGAAACGGGGCAAATCTACGATAACCCCCCCCCCCCCCCCCCCCCACGTGGCTTAAGTATCACCCACAGGCCCCTCCCCGCTGTCTATGACATGTGGGGTTTTAAGTGACTGGGGGGGTTATAAGGAATTGCCCCGAACTTAGAAACGCTCCTTCTGCAGAATGAAGAATGCATTTATATTACATATACATGCTGAATAAATTTGTGTGTGATAACGTTCTGTTTGCAAGAAAGAAACAAGAACCTGCTGTGAAGCTCTCTTAGTTCCGTGTTGTACACGTTATCGTCATCACCAGGAGTGAACGTATTAGCTCTTCTAATAAGCGAAGATTCCGGGTCAATTGGTTGCTCTGAATTATCGTCATGCCAGTTATGTGCGTTGTCATTGGACTCATCATCCTCATGCCACACGTCATTTACTTCTGGAAAATGATCGTCACTCTGCCACTCGTCATGTACCTCTGCAGGATCGTTGTCCTCGTTCCACTGTCCATGCGTTTCTTCAAGCACTCCAGGAAGATGGTTACTGCCATGCTGCTCTTCATGTGCTTCAGGAAGATTATTATCATCACTAGTTGACTCATCACTTGTTTCAGGAAGAGATGCATCTTGATGATCTCCAACCTCTGTCCTCTCATCAGTTGAACTGTTGTCCGTATTTTCGTGCCAATTTCTTCCAGACACCTCCCCAGCAGTAATAGCATGGGAAAGTTGTTCCCAGACTCTTCTTCTATCCACCTCTAGATCTACCTGCGAACTCTCCTCCTGACTATGAGGTTCAGACAAGCCTTCAGCAACACTAGGAGCATCACTTCCAGAATCTGGCGCGGTTGCTGTGTCCCCAGTTAGCTGAAGATCTACATTTACGCTTGCCTCTGGATGAGTATCTTCAGAAGCAGAACGGGTTGATTCAGAATGGTCAGTGGTGGAGAGTTCAACATTGTGAGCTGAAGATGAATCCGATAGGCTAGCTGCTTGACCTCGTACGAGATTCTCCAATCTGAAGTGCAAATCTTCTCCAATTATTAAAAAGATGATTGCTATTTAATACGTACAAAGTAGAACATTGCGCAAATACATTATAACTGCAATGGCTTCCTAGTAAGGTGGAACAAATTTTCTCTCCTAGTAAGGCGTCTGTGCTACGCCACGGAACAACGAAAAAAATAAGGTGGAACATATTTTACTCAAGCAATACCGGTTGAATTAATTCTACGTATTGCTGGAGATGGTTACAAGGTACGGTTGAGGAGAGTATAAGTTCGGAATTCTGCTAGTCTCTCCAAAGATTCTAGTGGTCATCTTGCTGAACACATCGACCAGGGCGTTCCGTCGGTCGTAGTCGACGGGCTTCGGACGCAGCACGGCGTACACCTCGAGGAGCAAGTCATCGAGGGCTGGAAGAAGGCTAGCGTCGACTGACATGGCGGCCAGCAGCTGCGCCTCGTGACATGCCGCGCGGCTCTGTAAATCTGCAGACAAGAAACATGAGTAACAAGGCGGAATTTAAACTGGAGAAAGTATCAAAACCATTTGGTTCCATTCCCAAACTGAGATAAATATCTTCACTCTGAGTTTCCAAACAGAGCCGAGAAAAGATGACCCCAAGAAAAGATGATGTGATTAACAAATGGGATTACCCTGTGAATCCCACGCGCTGAGCTCACTCTCGGTGGACCTACACAGGAAAGATGAGCATTACGAGACGACAGGGGATCGGGAAGGGAAGCAACGCCTGCAGATCTATTCATCCGGTAATTCGATTGGAGGGGGTCGGGAAGGAATGCGCGGGGAATACGAACCCGTCGGAGTATTCGGTGTCGGAGGTTGCGTCGGCGTCGGAGAATGGTGGCGGTGACGGCGGCGGAGACGAAGCGGCCATGGCCCGTTGTGTTGCACAAGCTGATGCTTTTTTTTTTTATTACTGTCCACCGTCATCCCAATGCTTAATGCTTTATCCAAGTTTTTTAAATCAATTACATTTACAATGCCAAGGCAATATCATTAGATACATCATGATATTCATATAATAGTTGTTGGTCAATTTTACTAAAAACTTGGTCAAAAATTGCGTTGTTTGACTTTAAAATATATATACGACTTACATTAAAACTGAAGAAGTACTTAACTATAATTTCTTAGGGGTAAATTATCAAACGTTCCACTTCTAGGTAGAAGAGAACGCCACCCTTCAAAGGTGGCTTCCTTGTCATAGGTAGTTTTAGTAGGCTTCTTCCAAATGCAAAATAACACTAGAATACTAGATACAGTAGGTTGTGCATCCTCCTTAGAATCTATAAACATTTTACTACTTTCATCAAAATGATTTTCGTTTGATCAGTAGCATGCACAACTTCTACAGTGTCTAATGGCAATGGGGAAAGTGGTCTCCAGGATAGCTCAAATAACAGCATTGATGACCACTGAGATGGTCTTTTCGTTTGACCAATTGATTAAAAAGGAAAGCTGATGTAACATGTTTTAACAGCAGGACCGGACAGCCAAGAAACAGATTCAGGTCGTACTGACCACTGAGAGTGTTAAACTATTCGAGAGGATTCACTGTAATTCTGCTGCAGGTATGCAAAGACGAGTAGACCAGCGGGGTTTCTAACTTGAACCAGCAACATTGTCAGTGTAACTCATTCACTGGAACTTTGTACAACCTTGGTTCGAACTCTTGTAACTCAACTATGTTACATCAACTCAGTGCGTTTTCTCTAGTTCGAAGACGTTGGTGCCGCTCCAGGGCACGCGCACCTGCAACTCCTCGGCGACTGAATTGTGCACTTTCTCCATTTCAGCCGTGTGCGCGTGTCGAGTCAAGGAAAGCATCAGCGTATACACACATGGAACAAGATGAAGCAGGAGGGTATACCCCCGAACACAAATGCAGTGAAGTTGGTAAAAAGGATATCCCCCGACCTCCTGCAACCACTTCGATATCTTCCATCACAGGCTCTATTAGAGCTCTCTTTGCTCGGACATCTGCCCCTTCCTCACAGAGCTGAAAAACCAGACAACACGTGTCAAGAAAGAAAAACCAGGCAACAACAATCATTACCAAAAGAGATATTATAATTCATATACATATAGCTTGGAACTAGTTCTGTCTGCTCTGTGCAGCAGCAGCATCGGTACCTGCACATCAACCACGATCTTCGGAATTTCTTTGGTCCTACTGTTTTTATCGTACAAAGTGTCTTGAAAGACATGTAGTAGAAGAGGTATTATGAACATAAGGAGACTAAGATATTTTTTGCACAATTCATGAATAACATCATCATCATCATCCTTGTTATTTTCATTATCTAAGAGGAGACAAATGCAGATTCACTTGTCTGGCACATTAGATCAAAGCATGTAAATTTTAGTTTGGTGATATAAAGAGGGTTTTAGCTGTCACTCAGATATGTTGTGGTTGTCCACACAAGTTCTTTAGCAACGATGCTCTCTCGAACAATAGTCAAGTGTTTTGGTATCACATCCATTAAATACTTCAGTATTAACACAAGTTTTGGGGTTAGAATGGAGAAAAACCTTTTTATGACCAAGCAGGTCTTTTTGATACTCTTCTTCCAAGGCATGCATCTCAGCCTCCATGCTGTTCAGCTTATCAGCCAGATCTGTCAACATACCTTCCAGTTCTAGGACAGCAGTTTCATCGTTATCGCTCACATTGTGACCTGTCAAGGTGAACATTTATGTCCAAGAGGAACAAAAAGAACATCTCTACAGAGCAAAATACACTGATCGAAAACCAGCGTCATGCAACTCATGCCCTTACATATTGTAGAGGAACAGTTAACAAAATTGTCACAGAAGAACGAAGTATGCAGTAAGTTGCTTTTGAAAACGCAATTTAGATTCACAAGTACACCACACAGAATCAAAACATTTTGAAGCTTCCTTTTATCTTCAACCACAAGTTTTCATTATGACGGACTGACCCGACTGAAAATAGAAAGCTTGGGTAGGACAATATTAATGCGCAACATACAAGTACTTGCTTACCATCTGTTGACAGTTGAGAGCACTTGACTGTGAATTCTTCCGATGCGAACTGCCGAAGCTGCCTGCAAAGGAGGAACATGGTGTTTACCTCAAGGTAATTAGGAAAGAAGAAACTTCTGACATAAGTTTGAGCTAGCAGGGTAAGCAAATACCAAATGGACATAAACACGAAAAAGTAAATTATCAGTGTTCCTCCACACAAGTTGTTTGTCATCTTTATATGGTTAAAGGATCTTAATAATGCCTCCAGATTAAAAAAGAAGGTTAAAATCATGAGATGACATGTTTGTCCATTAAAGCATCTCCACCATACTTTATACTACATGACTGTAATTTTGAGATCCACGCATATCCCTACTCATTGCAGAGTTGTAGTGTGAAGAGGCAATGACCATATTCCTTCCCAGTAGCAAAGCAAGCAAGAGATGCAGCAATAGCAGCAGCAGCAGCCAGAGCTGATTGATTTCATATGCAGGAAGTCGTGGCAGGCAAAAGAAAGATTAGAGCACACACCTTCTCTTTGCATTCACTTCAAGCATCAGGCTGATGACCTCGTCGGTGAAACGACGACTCTGAAACAAGGACGTGCGTGGTCTGAAACATCTAGGAACCCTGGGCGGCGCATGCATGTCAGTCAGTTGCTACTACCAGGAAGGAATGTCGGGGCACAAGAGAAACAGAGAGTTCATCCTTAAGCAGCTCACCTCTCACAGGCGACATTGTTGCTCTTTTGGAGACAAAACATCAAACACGTAGTACACAGCAGCAAGCGTGTGTGAGTCAGATCAAAGTAGCATGCATTGCAGCAGGGAGGGAATCGAAATATTCCTGACCTTAAGCTCTTGCAGCAGTGAGCCCACCTTGGTGATCTCCGCCTGGACGAGCGAGATGATCCCCTGCACGTACGCACCAAAATCAGGCGGCACCGATCGAGATGATTTCGCCGATTAGGGTGCGAGCGAGCGAGGAGGAAGAGGACCGACCTGAAGCGCCCCGTTGGACGCGGCGGTGGAGGCCTGCAACTCTCGCCAGATCTCCGTCTCGAGCCTGCACTTGGAGGCCTGGAGCTCCGCCTCGTCGCGGATGATGGGCATGCGCTGCTTCTTGGCTCGCCGCCCGGCGCGAGCGCTGGTGCGGCCATGGATGGCGGGCGGTGGCGGCGGGAGCGGAAGGTTCTGGAGGGTTCCGGAGGCTCTGCCGTGGCGTGTTTGGTTACGTGGGAGGAGGCCCGCTCGAGTCGAAAATGGACGTTTGGTGGGCTGGGCTGAGCTTGTGTTGTTGGTCACGCTCAGCCAGCCCTGGAGGAACGGCCGATTAGGCCGCTTCCGCGTGGCTAGGCCCTGGCGAGCTCTGAGGACACTCTGTTTTTCAGAGGACTAGCTAATTGCCCGTGCGTTATAACGGGAATACATATTCCAGTAGTTCAACACTAATTCTGTTATATGTATAATTTTAGGATTCTTGTTCACATCAAATATCATCGCCAAGTTTTATGCACTTGTGTCCCCATTGTCCACATATTTAGTATGCATCACATGATGGCAACATAAGATTGTCACCTCACAACACATGATTCGACATCATATACGTTGAAAACAAAGACCTATCAATTACTTTCCTCCATCCCAAATTAAGTGTGATACTTAATTTGGAATTGATGGAGTGTCTCTTACTCCCTGTGTTTTTTAGAGTAAGGCCTCATATTTCTTTTAGAGTCAAACAATGTAAAGTATGATAAGGTTTTAAGAAAAAAACTCATAATTATAATATATATGGACATCATATGAAATATTCATGATGTGTCAAACAGTATTGATGCCGTATTGTAGATATTATTGTTTTTAGAATGTTTTTTAAAAGAAACGGAGGGGTATTTACTAATTCTTACAGGATGGGGACATTTTAGGCTTTGTCGCATGAGTTTGGTTAATTTAAACTCGACATCATCATAATATCAAAATCGGCTAGCTCCATGTTTGTATATTGAATTTTCTTTTATCTTATTTTTAGAATCAAACAATATGACAACTAATTTTCTTTGATTTTCCTCCTACAAAGTAGCAAGTAATTTAGGATGGATGTCGCTACGACATCATAATTTGCACATGCTAGCCCGCATAGTGGTACTCGTCACTCCCAGAAATAGATGTTCATTTAGATTAACATATGATATTTATCTCAACTGTACTCGGTTCCAAATTGTGATTAAGCATGGGCATTTTATTTGAACATACAGCCAAAAATTACATGAAAAATATGACAACATAACAACCGTTAATGTTAGATAGATCTTAATAATTTACATAAAGTGGTTAATTATTCCTGAGTGAAATCCATTGGTGCATCCAGGTGGTCTGTACTTCATCTTGATCATCTCCAAACATGGTACTCCTTCCTCTGCATGCTCCTCTTCTTCCCCTTCCTCTGCCGGTATTATCATGTTGGGTGTATTATTATCTTGTCCCTCGCTCTACCTGCTCCTGTTGATCAATATAATCAACCATGGAAGGCTCTGTTCTGCCCAAAAGAGGACTGTACAAGGAAAAGAAATAACCTACAGGATCATGGAACAAATTGATTCAGGCTGGCACAAGCTGAATTTTGATTCAGGGTTTCAATGTAGATGTTAACACCGCTGGGGGGCTGTCCTCAAATATGAGTAAGGCAAAGTTCTCTTGTCAGCTTGGGGCCGAAAAATGTCCAAAATGTCAAAGTGGTCGAAACAGTTGCCGAAATACAGAGCATAAAGACAATCTTTCCTTTTCTTGCTGGACCTGATCAAATGTGTGTGCCTGTAATCCTAATACATTCTTTTTTAATGCAGAACCACCCTCGCGAGTCAGATTCATAGTAGACATTCCTTGGCACCCAGTGTATGGGTAATTATGGTCTAACGTGTCTTTGTTTGCTCGAGAAAGCAAAAGAATATTTCCACGAGAATTCTGAGAGCAGTATCTTGCATCTCCAGGAAGAGCAAGTCAAAAACATTTCAGCGGTCAGGGCAAGCTTAGTAACTCAGAAGCATTGATATGCTGAATGCTTGGAGCTTTAACACAAAGCATCTGAAAAAAATACCTGTTTCCAATCAGATAAGAAATAACAGAAGTCTAAATCAGGATGTGCGGAATCCATTAGTATTTACCTTTTGCAAAATTCTAAATGCATAGATTTTACTTAGAATCAAGTGGAAAACTTTTAATTAGCCGTAACAGTGTACCAAAAAACAGTACTGGCAATAGGATGATATACAGTACTTCTACGAAACTTGAAAGATAGACAATTAATAGCCATAGTCTTCATAGGAAGAGAAGATTCATGTCCCAGAAACAATAACAGAAATTCCACCTGCAATAGCAAATTGACCAAGGAAATGATAGAGATGACATATCAGGATTCAGGAAGCATACTTGCATTGGTTACCTTCGAATTAATTGAACCAAATTCATAACTAACTTACCTGGTCATCAAAGAAAACAATTGACATGGATGCTACAATTAACATGGATGCTAGCTAGTCTTGAGAGCACGAAGAGCATATGTGCTTTGAATACTTCTCTGCCCAGAACCATCTCCTTTCCAACCTCACGAACTCTACGAATAATAACCGACATGCTTAACATGCAATCAAGCTCCGGTGAAGTATTAATTTCTGCCGTATTAAACTGAGCTTCTGATGTTGGCGAGGTAACTAATCCAGCCAGTGATTGAAGGGTGATGCATGAGAAGTCATATGACAGCTTACAGAAGCAACCAGCCGCCATTGTTGTTGACCACGGTACTGGAGGTGTATCGTCGAAACTGTAGCTCGTCAAGCATGGCATCAAGCATGACTTTTAACAATAAAAATAAAGCATGCAAGTTTTACAAGATTGGTAAAAGAGGAAGTTGAAAACTGTATTAGAGAACTTTGGCAACTCAAAAAAGATATTACTCTACATAACTTATGCAATCAAATCTCACGCCCTTGAGCTGCCCATACATGTAATATAATGAATCACTGATATTCTCGGAAGAAACATTAATTATTCAATGACCATCAGTATGCAATTTAATTGAGCTCAGTTTGCAATATGAATGAAATGCAAACAAACCTGAACCTACAAATTTGGAGTGGATTGGAGCGCTGCTCCTACTTAGCCTCCTCTCCCTCGTCTGTTGACCTTGCCGCACTATCCTGAATATATGACACTGCAAGGTTATGTGCTCAATAAGGTAGGCAGAAGAGGACAGGTAAAACGATTTAATCCACTTTTACCTGAAGAATATCAATGTTGGATCCATATAACAAGCTTGATTTTCTGGAAAAATTAGCACTGAACTTCTTTTTAGCACTGAGGACAGGTAAGACAGTCCGATCTAAAGAAGGCAGAAACCAGGATTCAGAATCCTTTTTAGCACTGAACTTCACAGCAAACCAGATCTTCACATACATTGATCTTCACAGATATGGCCACAAAAAGATATCAAACAAGATGAATGAAACAAGAACTGGAGAAAAAGCAGGCGGGTTCACCATGTCGCTTATGAAGAATAGCAAGGCATGCAGGTCTGACGCTGCAGTATCACGCCACCGCATGGCCGTGCACGCGATCCGCAACCGTGGGGCTTCAGTGAGTCGTCGGCGATGGGATCTGGCACCGGGAAATTCAACCACGGTAGCTCCGTGACAAGGACGCCGACCGAGGAGCGTCGTATGGATGAGGATGCCGACATCGGAGCTCGTGGCAGAGGGGCTGCAGTAAAGGTCAGGTACGGGGAAGGAGAAGGGGGATCTCGACTGGGGAGAGGACGGGGTAGCAAGGAGGCGGTGCCAACGTGGTGGGGCAGCGGAGAGGAGCCGTCGTCGTCCGGGATACAGCGGAGGAAAGTCGTGAGAGAGGTGAGAGGCGGGCAGGCGGCTGCTGGGCAAATTGGGAGGGACAGGGGAGACAAGGCGATTACCCTAGCGGGCCTCCGCGTGCTGAATGGGAAATGTTTCGGCCCACGAGGCGGACGAAAGCAACGAGAGTGGATTTCTTGTCATGGGGGCTAGCTACCCTCCCTCTCTATATGGCGTTAGATCTGTCATGGAGATGCGCACAGAATCCTGTTGTTAAATGCTCATCTCACTTGAGCTCAGTAATCGTTTTGGCTAAGACGTGTGCCCCATGTAACGCCGTGAACCCACGTTGTCTGAATTTTATATTATATTTTAAATGGACACTTCAAGTTGTGCACATATGTCCTTACTTTCCTGGTTTGACTTTATCTTTCTTGCCCATCCCGCTGCTGGAATTCGCATTAGCTTGTTGGTACTTTTGGAAGCCCGGAAAAACTTACAAAAGAAGGGAATTTTCAAATGTCAATTTTTTTGAAAAAAAGGCGCGGATGCACTCCCCGTCGTGGCGAGCCACTCTATAAATACGCTGTGTGTTCAGTACCCCATCCACCCCCATTTCGTTCTCCCAGGTTGTACATTGTTCTCTCCCCCAATTAATTCCTGCTCGATTACTTCTTACCTGGTTAGTCATCCACCTTGGAGGTTAAGCCATGGCGTCGGATTCGAACTTGTGCCCCGACGGGTTAGTTCGATGGATCGCTTATCCCTGTAGTTACACGCATTGGTATCCCAGGCTGAATGAGACGTACTGATTTGTTTCGTTTGTTTGGATTTTTTCAGTGCCCCGGTTGGTGCTAATCTCCCCTCTTCATGGAGCTACGGCGCCGTTGAGCGAGCTCTGCGCGATTCAGAGGGGCGGGATAGCGAGTGTATCTTAGACACTTTGAATCAGCCGCTGAAGCGTATGAGTTCTATAACATGTACTCATGGAGCAGGCACGCCGTTTCACATGGTCTAGAGGTTGAGCATGAATTTCATCTCGAAGGGGTCCCGTTTTGTAATTTTAGTTTTTTGTTGAGATGTTTTGCCTTGTGGGTGTTTTTTTTTAATTCCAGGATCAGTTTCGCATAAAAAAATGTACGATATGATTCAACATCTCAACTATAGAAAACAAAATCTCTCCTTACTGGACGGTATAACTTTCAGATGCCGGAGGCCTAGATCGATGTGGGAGCACTGGACTACGAGAGCGGGGCTAACGCTGCATTTATAAATCTAAAAAAGGAACTACAGAAAAGGATCGGGAAAGGAATCCGCTTGCAAATTCAGCGTACGTTTCGCGCGATGTGGGATCGAGCGTCGATCATCACAAAAAGGCAAGTTTCCAAAAAAAATATGCCCGCGCCGCGACCGTTATAGCACCATGGGGGAATCTGTCGGCAACAAAGGGTGACGACAGCTTTCGCTTTACCAACAAAGGGTTTAGGGTTTGGGGTCATCCGATGGGGCAATGTGTCGCTTGGTGGCGCCACGGTACTTTTGATCCCACGGTAATTTCTGCTACGACGTGCTAGCAGCGCGTGTGGCTGGCCACGCCTACTTGTGGGGTGGTAGGATTCGTCAGGGTGAGCAATGTGGCCGCCGCACAGCCCTTTGAGTCTATGGCGGTGGTCAGGATGATGTAGTAGTGGGGTATTACAGTACCGTGTTAGGCTGTTTTTGTAGGGATGTACGGTCGCGTCCTAGAGAAAAACGCCATGTATCGCGCTCGGTCTGTTTCCGCTGTCTATGGAATTAAAATTCAAAAACGCTGTCTTTTTTTTCCAGCTCACATTGTATCGTTGTTCTGCTTACGGGTCTGCATCCAAACATTACAACCGTTTCATGAACAAAGTGACGAGAGCAAAACCCAGAAAACTCAGAACAATAGACAATGAAAAGAAAATGGAAAAACACCAACAATGACGCTGATCGGCAGCATAGAATCTCAAAACAAACAATAATAAAATCTGGACGCTTGTACACGAGACCAAAAAAAAAGGTAATCTGAACCGAATATTGCCAACGCATAAAAGGAAACTTCATTGCATGGATAAAAAGGAAACTACATTGTGCGGATACATGAGTGTGCTGGGTTATCTCACATAGTTGCCAACATGCGTGATACGTGTCTGTGCTGGATTGCCTCAAAAAGCTTTGACGTCTAACTGAAAAAAGACAAAATAAGAAAATATGAGCATCTGGTTGTGCTTTCCAATATGCGAACTCTCCAACCCAACCATCTCTTCCCTCTCTCTGTACTGCGTTGCAAACCTCCGCCCGGTACGTGTGCTTTTTGGCTGGTTGCCACCTCGACAAACGGCCGTCTGCTTAGACGGTGCCGTTCACGCGTGTTGTCTGTGTCCGGATGAGCTAACCGAGATGCTTGATTGCCTTTTTTAGTTAGCGCGTATCCTATAGCAATATCTCCTACGGTGGATCTTGCATGCACTGCTACACCCCATGACACCAAACAAATTTCGATATATATATATATATATATATATATATATATATATATATATATATATATATAGGTAGGTAAATTAACAGATGCTCCCTGGTGCCCGGGCACCAAGATGACATACAGTATATTTTGGGTATGTAGACGACATGTATGTCTCGGGCATGCACATGTTGGGTATATAGGAGGTACACATACCTTTGGGTATGCATATTTGAGGTATCTACATGTTATATATACATTGGGTATGTGTGTCCAATTGTTGCTCCTAGGAGCATGGGCACCAGGATGGAATACGATAAGTTTTAGGTATGTAGACATATGCATATACCTTGGGTATGTATAGTTTAGGTATGTACGTGGTACATATGATTTTGGGTATGCACATTATGGGGTATGCATACCTAATATATACACATACCTAAGTTATTTATATATATACCTGATCTGTACGCGTACAATTGAACACACATACCCAAGATATATATAACATGTAGATACCTCGAATACACATACCTACCTCCTATATACCCAACATGTGCATACCCGAGTTATATGTGTCATCTACATACCCAAAATGTACTATATTCTTGCCCGGGGAGCATCTGTTTTATATTTATATATAGTGGCCTAACATGGGGATAGCTATGCACATGCATCTCACCGTCTGAGCATCCTATAGGACAATTTCCACCGTAGATCTGTTTAACGCCGTTCCCTAGCTGTTAACTTCACTTAGACCGTGACTCTTTTTTCTCTCCCGTCCGTTCCTATCCGCCCACCCACGAAAAAAGGAATTTCTTTTCTACCGAGCCCTCCTCCACCGTATCCCGTAGCTCCAGTGCCCCACCTTCTTCCCCTCCAGCAACCCTCCCCTACCCAGCAACCCGCGGATCCGGCGGCGCCCTCCATGTCCGGTGCATCCCCGGGCCGGAGGCGACCTCGCCTACTCCTACATCGTGTGGACCCAGCAGCGCCCCTGACCTCCCCTTGCATCACGGACGAGACGACGCTTGGAGGAAGGAGATGGAGTGATCGTGGCGGCGCTCAGAGAAGCAGATGGCGGTGTCGAGCACGTGGTGTTCCCGGATCTGGTCTTCCCTACCCAGCGGCCCCAGACCCCGTACTGCACCGCATGGCCCCCATCCAGTGCGGTCTTTTTTTACCGTCGTGGTGCTCCCCGGCTGGACTACGGCCCGGCCGGCGGCCGGCCACCACCAGGCCGGGATGCACGGCTCTCCATCCTGCCGGGCCGGAGCTGGGTTCCTCTCCGATTCACCACCGTGATCTTCCCCACCTCCCAATTCAGTTTGTCTTAACAAAAAGGTGGGTAGTTACGATCTGTGGTTGGTGCTTCTGCTTCTAGTTTTTCTCTATCTCCAGTAAATTTTCCCTTGATCTCTCGCTGGATTTGGTCCTTTAAATCTGGTCTTCGGCGATTCGGTTTCTTTCCTCTCCTTCGAGGAGTCAGTGTGGGGCTTCCGAATGTTTTTTTAATCGATTTCATGGTGTTCGCTCCTTCTGTTTTCCTGGCTCGGCAGGGGAGACTGAGATTTGTTCGTTCTTTGTTCCGATTTGTTCTTTTGCTGAGCTGAAATAGCAGTCCGTGTTGGCCGGCGGCACGGACCTGGTGCGTGGGGGCAGCCATGCTCACGGCTCACCCGGCAGCGGCAGGTCAGCACGTTGATGGATTTGTGATTGGGGAGGAAAATGTGTGCTTCCGTCAGATGGATTAATTGATATTTTTTGATGTTTCTGAAATTTGGAGCTAGCTCGATGGATTTGCATATTGACCACGCTGAAGCTAAGTGCATGGTGACCACCAGTTTTTTTTTTCTAGAGGCAGATTAGTAGATCACTACTGTGTGTCAGATCGATAATCGATCAATTTTCCATCTGTAATTGACATCCCACTGCCATGAAGAGGAGGAACGGGAGGCGTCCATGGCGGTACGGTGCCGGGCGCGTGGCCTGGCCTGCATCGTCCTCCTCGCCAGCCAGCCCGCCGGACCCGTGGAAGCAGCGGCCCAGGGATGCAGGTCCCAGCCACCGACACAATGTAGAATATGTCGTGGGCACGGTGCCACTTTTTCGCGGTGATGGAGAGTGTTTTTTTGCGCGGACGGTGAACGGACGTGAAAGTAAGCAAACGGTAGCACGAATCACGGCACCACATCGGACGATTTTAAAGGCATGTGTAGCTATCACCCTTGTTAGGAAATCCGCGTCCATATATATATAGAGATAGAGATAGAGATAGAGATAGAGAAGATAGTAGAGATAGAGAAGTGTGCAATGTGCTCTGTTTTCCGGTGGACTGGCTCTGTGTTTTCAGTTTAACTTGGGTTGACTGATTTGATTTATCTCTTGGGTAAGACATATCTATCATATCTAGTCGTGTATTCAGCAAATCCCCTTTCTTACTTATTACTATCTGTCACCGAGAATTGGGGGCCACTAGGCAAAGGGGAACTGCAGTTATGCAAATATGGAATCATCTCACTCCTCTTCATTTTCGACACCGAAAAATAATAGAGAGTTGGAATGGTTTAGGCTCCGTTTGGTAGCTCGGCTTTTTAAAACCAAAGTATTCCAACACCCTGCAAGAAAATACAACCTTTTCTCCTTTCTCAGTTTCGGGAAAAAAGGGGGCATACCTCTTTCTCTAATATTCTAAAACAAACCACAGTTTTAGAGATAATTTGATTTTCAATACTTAAATATTTCTTGAAGCCAAACATGTTAAAGTATAAGAACCCACATTCTTATAAGAAAATTTAAAAATGTTGAGATGCCAAACGCACCCCTTATGGTTCTCATTACTCTTCTCTGATCAAATTGGAAAACCACGAAAATAAACACAAAGGCGCAATTCTACAGAGAGGATAAAATATAAAAAGTGAACATTTGTCGATTAATTGGTCCACACGCACATCAAAAGGCACACATAAATAGGTACACACCAAGACAACTTCGACAAGCAGACATAGTTCAGTACTCGAAGAAACGTGAAAGTTCACATAAGTAGTTTCTCAATTCTAATATAGAAAATAATTTCATATAGACACTCATTCTGATTACTGTGCACCCTAGCATGGTTGCACATAGGCCTTTTTTGTTTACGATTGCAGAACATTTAAATTCATCATCTCAAACGACCTGATTCTAAATTATTATCTTAGAGCATAACTGGTTCACAGGAATCTACTGCATAAAACCAGATTCAGATGTCGCCACTCGCCACAATTCTTGAGTCATACAAATGGTGACACTTTCCCTAGTTGTCGCTGGAACGAGGACAAAATTTCATGGAGCTCGGCTTATTTTCCTTTGAAATTGCACACGAAGTTCAAAGGAAAAAACTATTGTTTCCAACTCTAGAAGCCAAGGAAATGAATATTCTAAAACTGCCTACGAAACCCCTTTGAACAAAGATACCTTGATGAACTTGGCACCTCTTTGATCAGAAAAATAATAGTCAAATTGTTAAGTTTAATTATTCGTATATAATTCAAACCATGAATCTTTCAGCACGACGATGTCCTTCCCCATCCATACATATTTCACTTCAGCATGACAAGAATGACGGCAGACAAGCCATGTAAAAACACATGTTTTGAGAGGAGTGGCCAATCTCATCAGGTCAACTTTCATGTAAGCAGAAAAAACTCATACACATACACAAATCAGTGAAACCCACCCAACAAAAACTCATACTTACACTACATTGGGGAGGACATGTACACACACACCAACCAACCAACCAATATGTCAAAACAACTGAACAATCCTCGTATCATAGTCCGGGTTATATCATGCTGCTGCTTTCCATCTTCCTTTCCTCCTCGTATATTCTAACACCTACATGATGAAGTAAGCTCGGATCACCTCGATTATGGGCGCGCGGCACAGCGGACACTTCCCTCCGCTTCGGACCAGCTCGTCCGCACACTTCGAACACGTGCACATGTGCCCACATCTGCACCAGCCAGGAAAAACATTATTGTGGTTAGCACTACTGAAAATTGATCATAAGCACAACAGCTTTCCATCGGTAGCCGAGACAGAAACATACCTGTACAAAAGAGAGTCGATCGGAGTATCACAGCATACGCAGCAGGTGCCTTTCCTCACGTTTATCCACTTCGATCCGTCATCAATGGTCTCTCTACTTTCCGCTGACATACCCAACACACACCCAGGACGTTCCGGTTAACTATGTTTTTCATTTCCAAACTAGCAGGGATGGAATGCAGAAAAGAGGAACCCTGTGCTGATATACTGACCTCGCTCCCCGATGAAGCGGTTCAGGGCTGCGGAGACTTCCTGCCTTACAGAACGCTGCAGCTCGAGCTGCATGTCCATGCAGGCTTCCAACATCCGTTGCATGTGACCCATGCCTTGCTGGAGTCTGGCCATGTCAGCCCGTAAATCGGTGATAGCCTCCCATTCCTGGAGAAGCAAACAAGAAGAAACATTAGCCTCTGGCTATTTAGCCAACAAAACATACAAGCAGCATCGTGTTGCAGTAGGAAAAAAATCTCATCAAGACATAAAAATGCTGGATGTGGCAAAATTTGTATAACCAATGGTTTATTCACTCAAAATGCAAACTAAAAAGTACTGAAACAGAGTGCCGCAACAATTGTCAAAGAGAATAGCTCACAATATCAGAACGGTGTATGTTCTGTCTGATCCAGTTGTTATGATGCAGTTCTGAATGCCAAAGCGGTTGACGAGGAGGCATAGGCGGAGGTGGGATCACTAGGCGGGGTCTGGCATTAGCATCAGGAAGCTCCTGTTCCTCCTCGTCATCTCTAAGCTGCTCTTGACCCTGCAACACCGGTGGCTCAGGGACTGCTGCATGTGTTCCTTCCATATGCAAAGAGAGAGGACCACGGCCTTGCCGTTCGACGTATGACCGGATAAGTCGGTCTAGGTTTTCACGGAAAGCGCTATCAAGAAGGTTAGAAACGCTCCTTCTGCAGAATGAAGAATGCATTTATATTACATATACATGCTGAATAATTTGTGTGTGATACCATTCTGTTTGCAAGAAAGAAACAAGAACCTGCTGTGAAGCTCTCTTAGTTCCGTGCTGTACACGTTATCATCATCACCAGGAGTGAACGTATTAGCTCTTCTAATAAGCGAAGATTCCGGGTCAATTGGTTGCTCTGAATTATCATCATGCCAGTTATGTGCGTTGTCATTGGACTCATCATCCTCATGCCACACTTCATTTATTTCTGGAAAATTATCGTCACTCTGCCACTCGTCATGTACCCCTGCAGGATCGTTGACCTCGTTCCACAGTCCATGCGTTTCTTCAAGCACTCCAGAAAGATGGTTACTGTCATGCTGCTCTTCATGTGCTTCAGGAAGATTATTATCATCACTAGTTGACTCATCACTTGTTTCAGGAAGAGATGCATCTTGATGATCTCCAACCTCTGTCCTCTCATCAGTTGAACTGGTGTCCGTATTTTCATGCCAATTTCTTTCAGATACCTCCGGAGTAGCATGGGACAATTGTTCCCAGACTCTTCTTCTATCCACCTCCAGATCTTCCTGCCAACCCTCCTCCTGAGGTTCAGACAAGCCTTCAGCAATACTAGGAGCATTACTTCCATAATCTGATGCTGCTGCTGTATCCCCAATTCGTTGAAGATCTATATTCACGCTTGCCTCTTGATGCATATCCTGAGTATCTTCAGAAGCAGTACGGGTTGATTCAGAATGATCAGTGGTGGAGAGTTCAACATATTGAGCTGAAGATGAATCCGATATGCTAGCTACTTGACCTCGTACGAGATTCTCCAATCTGAAGTAGAAACCTTCTCCAGTCATTATAATAGATGATCGCTATTTAATACAAAGTAAAACATTGCGCAAATACATTATAACTAAATTGATTTCCTAGTTAGGCATCCCTGCTACGCTACGGAACCATGAAAAATAAGGCGGAACATATTTTACTCAAGCAATACTGATGAATTAATTCACTCTGATACATCTATTTATAAATTATATACTATTATCAGGACATGGCTACAATTATGGGCAAGAAATTTTCGACAAAGTCTACAGACCAAACGAACCGTGTTAGGTTACCAAGGTTCGCTCTCAAGATTCGATGTGTGCTTTGTCACGAAAGGAAGTAAGTCATTGTTGATTGAATTTTGAACCAAGTTGGCCAATGGGCAGGGTGGCTTTGGGCAATGGGAGGTGGCGGGAGGAGGGTATTGGGAACACGGTGCGCAGGAGGATACAGCAGAGGATTGCTTGCTGCTATGTTCGAATGGATGAGCACCAACTCAAACCTTTATAAGTAGGAAAGATTAAAATTGACGATTGCTATTCAATAAACTAAAACATTAGGCAATCAAGTGCCGACTACAATTGCTATACTAGTCCCCAAAGGAAGTGAAGACACCCACACAAATTGGTCTAAAATTCACGACTAAGGTCAGAAGCTATCACTTCATATAGAAAAATTACTAGGCACTTGGTTCAGGTTCAAACTTTCGCTAGTGAAACAAGTAAATCCGATCTTGAAGTGCAACTTAACATCGTAAACAGGGGACCTTATCATTCATCAGAACATCATATAACCATCATAACTCCAAGCACTATGTGTTGATGATTGAAGTGCAAATGGCCAAACTGTAGCTAATATCAGCATCAGTACTAACTAACTGGCTACTATGAATCATGGAGTCTTGTATAGGATGGACCTTCCCCAACCAAATGAACAGAATCTCGTGACAATGACCCCCATCAGTTCAGGTCCTCCAATAATGATTTTGTTTGCATGAAAATCAAAGGAAATGCTAATTATGTCAATTAAGGAATAAGCATACCGCAGACCGGAGACGGGGTGGCGCTGCCGCAGCTGGCCGAGCTCCCTGGCCGCCACCGACGGCGGCCTCCTGACCTCCTCGGGCAGGCCGCCATTCCGCAGGAACCTCCCCCGGAGCAGGGCCTACGGTTTTGGAGAAGAAACACACATCATTGGTTATCTGATGAGCAAGCATGGGACGGCGGAGCGGAGCAATGGAATGGAAGAGTGGGTGGGAAGGCGCACGTGGATCCGGTTGCGGTGGGGGAAGGCGGAGACGGGGCGGCGGAGCGCGAGGCGCTGGAGCTCGGCGTGGCGGTCGTCGGCGAGGCGCATGAGGAGATCGAGGCGCGCCTGGCGGCCGCGGATCCGGAGGCCGGGGGACGGCGGCGGGGGAGGGTCTCCGGCGTCCATCTGCACCCGGTGGCGCTCGATCTCGCCGGTGTCGGAGATCCGCGCGGATGTGGTGTTGGCGCCGGGGGAGCCCTCCCGGGTGGATCCGCCCTCGATGCGGCGGCGGGTGGTCAGCGGCGGTCGGTCGGTGGGCGGCGGGTTGTCGGCCATGGCCGGCCGTGGCGAGGCATTGGATTGTTGGCACGTCGGCGATATGGAGTCGAAGCAAGTCAAGGGATTGGCTGCGACGGATTCAGGCAGGGTTTTGTTTTTCCATCATTATTATTATTATTTTCTCTTTTTTTAATGATTCAAGAAATGGAAATGTGGAGGGAAAATAGTACTCCCTCCGTCCAAAAATAAGTGTCTCAAATTAGATCAAAAGTGGATGTATCAACTTTTGGACAAATTTGAGACACTTATTTTGAAACGGAGGGAGTATGAAATTTGTGCATGAACTATTATGCATCTCTAATGGGTATTATTTATTTTATGTGAGGAGACATCTTCACATGTCTTGAAAAGGAAACGTCCGCATAAAATGTAGGATGAACATAGAAAAAGGTTGGAATGGATGCGAGCCATAAGAATTTTTTAGGGGTGGAAGTTATACCCCCTATAGAAGGTTTGGTGAGTTATATTTATCGCTGTACCGTTATATAGTTGACTCGTTTTAACCACGAGTCTATTATTTCGTTATATTTGTTTCCGTTCCAAATTGACAAAACTTCTGATCCGCATCTGTATTCGAGTAACATCCGCTTCGCATTCGTATCTGACAACGTCCACTCCCATATGTCCGCACAGAGAATGTACTTCTCCACCTTTTCCACTCAGATGCTATCATCATCAACTCGAGTTTGCGTGCATCATTGCAATTTGATGACGACGATTCGATGAACTCGTGCTAACTGTTCTCATCATCTGATTTTATGGTGTGCCCCTAAAAATGTGTTAAAAAAATAGGCCAGACTTTCTTAGGACATCTCTTCAAACATATGGCGTGCGAGGTGGGCGGCATTGTCGATCGGGCGGTCTATGATGTATGGGACGACAACCGTAAGATGAACAAAGGAGGAATGTGAGAATCAAGACATGATGTCAGGTTGGAGGGATTTGGTATGCGTTACGGTGTCTTGACTGACGTGGTGGACAGTCAAAACATTTGGGCTCAGTTTGGGAGGCCTGTTGGACACTAGTATGTCAAGGCGGACATAGGGGGCAGAGTATGCAGCATTGGCGATCGAGCGGTCTAGGATCTATCGGGACGACGACCGTAAGATGAACAAAGGAGGAACAGTGGAAGGCGAGGGTGGAGAGATTTGGTATGTTGGGGTGTCCTGACTAACTTGGTGGACAGTCCGAACATTCGGGCTCAGTTTGGGAGGTATGTTGGGTAGTAGTATGTAAGATGGAACATGTAGCTCAAAAACTTTCCGTCTCTATCTATTTTCGGGTCACACTTTTTTTTCTTCCAACGCGGAGACATCTTCACAAGCAAGATGGGACTTGTTATTCCGCCAAACACACTTTCATTACTCCTCTGGAAATTCTTCTCTATAACAAAATTTGTTAAACATGTACTCTCTCTGTTTCTAAATATAAACATTTTTTATTTTCTTATTTAGTTCGTTTCTAGACGTATTTTAGTGTGTTGATTCACTCATTTCCGTGTTTTTTTTAGAAAAGGGGTAGTCCCAGCCTCTGCATTGTGATGATGGACACAGCCTTCACTCATTTCAGTGTGTATTTGATCCATATTGAAGTGGTAAAGACATCTTATATTTGGAACCAAGTGGTAAAAACATCTTATAGTTCTTCAGCATAGAAGATTTCTCCTGCTCTCGCTTCTAAACCGTTTCATTGCAACTTGCAAGTTGCGTGTGTGTGATTGGTAAGAAGTCTTCTCGTCCAAAACAGGAAAACAAAGGGTGGGGGACCACCACCCACAATTTCATTACCTACCAAGGTCTGACTTTTTTTATTCAGAACTTTGCAAATTCAAATATATAAATAAACTCTGGTGTATTAAGCCTCTCTATGACCCTCGAAGTCGACAGCAAACAACCAGCTCGAGGAAAATAAATTTGAGTACTTTTTAATCAACTGTTTTACATGCACAAGGATGCTTTAAGCACTCCCATTGTCAGGTGATATAACCATACATGACATGCAAAATAACAAGAACTATATGGGAAATTAACAAAAAAAAGTGTGCTTCTCCCAGAAAATGCTTGCAAAGTACATGAATCTGGCAGTAACCGCATCTCCTCCCTCGAAAGCGAGCCGAAAATCACGGTCAATTAATCAATTTCGGAAAAAAAAATGGGGAATTCTTTCTCTGGTTGGTGCAAAAGCTGGGACAGGAAGTAGCTTGGACTTCTTTAGGGCTTGTTTGATTCAAAGGATTTTAAAAGTACATGAATAGGAAAAGCGTAGGATTAGTATGTCATGGCATGTGAAATCCTATAGGAACGAAAAACGCAGGAATTAGTCGCATAAGTCGTTTGATGCACCACAGGAAAAACGGAGGAAAAATCTATAGGGCTTGGGTGCATGCCATAGTTGTCATAGACACATAGGAATTTTTCCAAGAGCTCAAACCTCTTGCTAGAAATCCTATAGGATTGTAGTATAGGAAAGGAATCTATAGGAATGTTGAAGGATTCAATCCTTTGAATCAAATGGCCACTATAGGAAAAATTCCTATGGGAAAGAATCCTACAAGTTTCCTTTGGAAACCCTTTGAATCAAACAAGCCCTTAGAAACAAAACAACAGGTGATAGGCTAGGGTTTGGTGCGGCTGTTTTCCAACATCACATAATTCTTCCTTTGGTTCCAAGTCGCTATCTTCGATTCACAACCCGGCTTTCCCTGGAATTGGAGCTCATCAGTTTGCTTTTCATTCCGTAAGCCCAAAGATCAAATACAGCTATATCTCTTGCTAAAAAACAAGAGTTTTTTGCCCAGGTATCTCTCGCTCTAGAAGAGAGTTTTTCTTCTCGTACACCAAAAAAATCAGCAAAGTCAGCTATTTTCTTACAGCGGCACCGTATAGGAGCATCCAACAGCTTATTCAAGAATCCTCTCCCCGGTCGAGAAGACATTCCACACCACTGTCCCTACTATGTACAGTATAACGGACACCTGGAACACATTATCCCAGGAACCTGCAGTTCACACATACAGCAGGAATTTAGCCTAGTTCAGTAGCTCACACAAAACGTTCTGCATATTCCCCCCAAAAGAAAACATATTGCATGTTCTGTGCGACAATAGGGTTTTACCTTTCTGAAGAATGTAGCCGGTGGCAGCAGTACCAAAAACTCCCGCGAGCACGCCGGCAGTGTTGGACAGCCCGAGA
Organism: Poa pratensis; assembly: GCA_947311845.1. Taxonomy (NCBI): domain Eukaryota; kingdom Viridiplantae; phylum Streptophyta; class Magnoliopsida; order Poales; family Poaceae; genus Poa; species Poa pratensis. Next base: position 48,797,142 of record CAMZMU010000077.1, on the reverse strand, counting down.
AGTACTCCCTGCAGTTTTACGGGATACTGTCTAGGTTAGATGCAATCATCACAAGGCGCAAGGAGCAACTAAACACTTATTTCTTGTCTGAACTGAACAATGCAAGAAGAGAGTTGAATAATTCACATGGGAACATTACAGCATAACGCGGCCCTATATCCTGGTGATTCGAGTACAGCCCAGACTGGGAAAATGCATCGCTCCCCTACCAAGTAAATTGGACACAAATGTCAGAAAACAGTTATACCGCAACAGCTAGTACTATCAGAATTCAGAAAGCAGTTATGTGCCCCCATGGGTGGCAGCCATCAGTGCAAACCTGACTGCATGCCATGCACAACACCGCCATGGCTGGGGTCTTGACTTTGCTCAGCAGTGTCAAGAAGAGAGCTGGTCCGAGAAAGCCAATAGATTGCATGATCTACAGAAAGAGGTTGCAGAAGTATGTCAAGATTGGCAACTACGTAAAGAGACTTTGCCAAAATTCCATGTACGAAGGAGATACTGAAAATGAACTTACCTTACGAACGTTTGTTATCGAAACCCCTTTCGCAACAAGAGTGTCAGCTATCCAGCCACCAATATTTGCAAACACGGCCATTGTGAGCCATGGCAGGACACACAAAAGCCCTGACTCGGTAAGATTGAACTTCAGGACCTGTATATGATGGATGAGTACAACATGATATGTTTGTCCTTGTCTGCCACGAGCAATGACGACTGCCAAACATTTGGCACTATAAAATTACCTGATTATAGTAGGTTGGCATCCATGTTAGGAGAATAAATGTTCCCCAGTTATGGCAAAAATGGGATATTATGAGAGCCCATACTGGAGCCTTCGATAGGATTAACCTCCATGGTATGGAGCTAACAGGCTCTTTTATGGTATTACCACCTAGTATGTGCCTCCTTTCATCTTCACTTATTTCCGGATCTTCACTTGGAGAGCTGCGTGCCTAATTAAGAATGGGGACTAGCAATTAGGTAAATAACAATGATGAGTACCTCTTTAACAAAAAAACAAGGATGAATATCTAAATGCCAAAAGAATGTCAACAGTTAAAGTAAGTGTTCTCATTTCGAGCTGTTCATGTTAAACTACATTCCGTATCAAGAAAGTATTTATGACCAACACAAGTTAAATGAATTAACTGGCATGAAACTAGCATTGACAGAAAGCAAGAAACTAGTGCCAGAAATCGGTATATCTTACTTTGCGTTGCCACAGTGCAAACCAGACGCTTCCCAGGGATCCAAATGCGTAAAACACAGAAGGCCAGCCAAATTTGCTTATCAAGAAAGGTGAAAAGGCTAGGCCAGTAACTGAACCAAGGTACATTCCACTGTATACTAATGCAAGAGATCTGCTTCTCTCTGAAACCGGGATCCATTTGGAAAGAATATTGTTCATAGCCGGCATGGCAACACCCTGTCAAACCAAATATATAAGGGAAAACTATCAAACACAAGCCAAAAAGGACATCTCACACTGTAGTGCTGCAACATGAAACTGTGTTTCTTAACAATGATGCACTAGTAATAATATCAAGAAACTAATATGGATGCTAGGTTTAAACAAAGTAGTTCATATCCAGACAAGATGTTGACATAGTTTATCCCTTGTTACATACTACTAACTTTATTCAGTAAAGAAAGTTACAAAACTTTTACCACCATACATGCATTTCGGGAAACTAGCCTATTGAGGAATGACAGTCCATACCATTTTAAAGCGTTTGTTGTATATGCATCCGATGAATAGCATAAAGTAATGTAGAGTGACAGTAGAAGACGTGAACCTCGCCTATCCCCATGAAAGCACGAACGACAAGTAGGAACGGAAGGCCCAGCTTGGCAGCAACGGGTGTAAGCATCGTTGCAATTGACCACCATACGACACCAAATCCAAGAACAACCTTGCCGCCAAACCGGTCAGCCCAAATGCCTCCAAGAATCTGCACAGCGCAAAATGTACGACATCAAGTGCCTGTACTTCTCAATAAACAAGACATCAAGAATTACAATACATTGGAACCGAAATCGAGTATCCATGACTGGACCGCTGCGCCAAGAGAGTAAAACAGAGCAAATTGTGAAGGTACACTAATAGCAATGTACCTACCTGAGTGAGAAGGTAGCCCCAAAAGAAAGACGACTGGATTAGGCCAACGGTTGCTGGACTCCAGCCAAACTCTGCTGACATCGGAAGGATGGCGATGCTCATGTTGACCTGGCAGAATTCAGCTAGAAAATGATGAGCACCCAAACAACAACCTTAAGCAGCAAAGTTATTGCAAGCGGTACTAAGTGACTCACGCGGTCCATGTTGCAAAGCAGGAAGGAGAAGAAGCAGAGGACGACGATGGTCCAGCGCTTGGGGAACTTCTGCCACCATGGAGAAACCTCACTTGTCTCTCCAACCAGGACTGACTCGGCAGGGACGTCGGACGGCGACCCGGTCATCTCGTACTGCTCGGCCCTGCAGTCAGCGCGCTTTCTCATCGGCACTTTGTACTCTGGCTTGGCGCAGCCGGGGCTCTCCAGAGCAGTGAGTTCTTCTCCCGTCTACTCGGCTTGTGCCAGCCGCTGGTGACAGGGTCCGAAGACGACAAGAAGCACTCGACCCTCGAAAGGAGTCTCCTCTTCAGGCTCGCATTGCAGAACCTCGTCATGGTCGGAGAGTTCATCAGAGGCTGCTGACCTGGCCAGCGAGTGTCTCGGCGCTCCTGGTGACTCGCCGGCCATTTCTGTCTCCAGGGAGCAGGGAACACACCCACCTGCTGGCATGCTGCTTCCCTGTATAAACAAAAAGTAGAAATAGTCACCACCACGGGGATTACATACCTCAGCTTTGCTCCAGTGGAGAATGACTGCAACTTGGCACGACATTTCAGGTAGCAAGTTATTATTATTCAGTTGTGGTGATGAATGGGCACTAAAACTTGTACTACGGCCGTGCCGTGTTCTTGGTTTCTGGCATAGGCTGCTTTCGCTAAGCATGAACAGAACCAAGAATTATTCTCCGCATCTTACAGCGGCGGCGACGCAGATGTGCATTGGCCTGATCTCTCAAAGCGGATTACCGAACAGACAGAAAGAGACGGTGAATGGTTGAATATTTAGGCGTGGTGACGGACAGGTGCTAAATCTGTCAGAGCATCTTTTTAGCATTCTTCAAGTATACAGACCTAGTAATGGTAAGTTTTTAAGGCGTCATACGGGGTAGCTACATACATACAGGTCTCAATTTGCCGCAGTATCGAAAAAAAAAATCCAAGTAAAGTAATGAATTTGGAATTAGAAATGGTGAATGCGTGAAGAATGCATTTTTTTTAGATAAAGGCGTGAAGAATGAATGGATGTTGGGCAGGCTGGCGGGCGGGTACCTGTTGCGGAGGAGGATGGGGAGAGGGGAGAGGCGAAGGCTCGACTGGAGGAGAGCACGGCGCCCATGGCCATGGCGTCCGTCCGTCCGTCCACAGCAGCAAGAATCAGCTCCGGCCGGCAAGAAAGAGTTAGCTAGGCAGGAGAAGCGGGGCCGGTGAGTGGGAGCTCAGGGGAGGAGAAGCGACGGCGGCGGCGGGGGCATCCCCTTCCCCTTGGGAGAGCTGGCTGGCTGGCAGTCTCTCTCCCGCTCGCTGCCTCTCTCTGCCTCTTGGGGAAGACGAGAGGTGGACGTGCGGATAAGCAGCGGACAGACGAGACGACGGGTAAAATCTCAGTGTCGTGGACGGCCTACGTTCCTCCACGTAGCCCCACACTCGCATCCGTCCGATCTGGCCGCGTGTCCCCTTGTGCATCACGGGCTTCCTCCTAACACACACACTGACGCCTGGCCCCAGCAGGATCTAGCTACTGTCAAGCATTCAGACAAAGACACAAGTATCCCCTGTGTGTGTTTGGCCCACAAGGATCTCACAACCACAGACTGATGATACCTACAGCATATTCACTCACACTTCACACACCTCTGCTGCTAACCTCACAAGAGAAAGAGTCGGACCTTGGACCGAACCCCTCCCCCTTCCACAGTGCAGAGGGGCGATTTCTTGAAGACACCCGCGCGGACCAGCTCGCAGCCGCGGATTCGCTGGATTTCTCGCCCTCCGGCGGCCGCTCCGGCGGCGGGAGGGCGGGGAATCCGCGGATCTCGGCTGTAAATAGTCTAGGTGTGTGTGGGTTTCCAGCCGACGCGTCGGGGAGGCGGTGGCGCGGCCGGAGTGGAGTTTTGCAGGTGGTCTTCTTCCCCTTCGACAGCGGCGCTCCGGTGGAGCTTGCTGTGGATCGACTACCTCCGTCGCGCTCGCAGCTCGTCCAGCTGCCGTGGGCGACTTCCCGTGCCGGAGATCGAGGATGGCGGCTCTGGCTTTTGAAGATCTAGAAGCTGCTGGTGTTGGAGCAAGCAAGCGAAGCAGCAGGCAGTGCAGGATGGAGGCGCTTCGGTGTTCGAGGGCCGGCGACTTCCCGTCCGTCTGGGGTCATCCTCTAGTCCAAGGATTCTGCGAGGATGTGGCGGCGGCGCGCCGCCGAACGTTCTGGCCTTCGTCGGCTTCTTCGCCTTACAGGAGATGGACTGGGTTGTAATTTTATCTTTCGTGGAGGTCCTTTCTGTAATAGTCTTGTTTTAATGTACCAGCTGTTTCTCCGCAAAAAAAAAAAGATACCACCAAATTCAGAGACAGCCACAGCACAATTCAGATACACCACGCAGCCCTGTTCCATTCCATATGTACATATCAGGATTCGAGTTCAGACATCCAATCCTCTGTTCCACTACCAGTTTCACAAGTAAGGTGTCATACATACAGCAATACATTGCGCTCCTCCCCATCATCATACATCATCACATCTCTCAGGACTCCTCCAGGAGGAGCATCGCTCGCTCAGGTGGTGAGCTCCACGCTCAAGTCCCACAGCTTCTTCGCCAGCTCCGAGTCCTTGGACTTCTCGCTCGGCTCGTACAGGTTGCTGTCGCTGAAGTACCTCCCCGATACGCCCTTCGCGCCCGGGTGCAGCGCGACGTAGCACGTGGTCGCCGCCCCCTGTTTCAGTCACCACAACACAAAACCTGATGAGGCCGGTGTATATCAGACAGATCCAGGCAGCAAAGCTAGATTGCAGGAATCGCAATGGGTAGAATGAAGGAATGACTACTGGCTTTCATCATGTCCATGCCAACAAATGACTTGGTGAGATCTAGATTCGTGACGGCGAAAAAAATAAAGAAATGGTTACTGCCCACTGAATCTAAAACACAGCCGTAAACAAATCACCTGCTGAGATCTAGACTTGTACAACCGATATTATAGTAGTAGTCATCTTGCAGGACTGTACATGCTAAAGTGTAGGATCTTTAGAGTCTAGGAGCCTGCAGCAGACCAAGTGCAGTGCAGGACTGTACATCGTGGAAATGCCATTTACATCAGATTTAAAACCCTCCTGTGCACCAGGGTCTAAATTGGTGAAAAAGGAAACACGCCACAATAGTAACACACGACTGACACTCCCCGCCGTAAAGAAAAAATAGGAACTTATGATTGACAGGATATGATGATAAGTGTCAATCCATACTGGAATGCGGAATGCTATTTCTTTTTCTATTGCGTTCTTTAACATGATGGAGTTCCCGTAATGTTGTACAATGGAGACAGAAAACCCTCAAGACTGAGCATAGGGCACAAGTGTACCTGTTTGGCGTTTTTCAGCACCAGTTTACCAATTGTCCGACTCATAACTGCATAAAGATAAAATGGTGGAATCAGATGTCACCATTCCGAAATAAGCCCTTAACCTTGGAGACACAATGTCAACCAATGAGTAAAAGCATAATTTAGTTTCATAGCTACCGGTCATGGGCATCCTTTTCCATTGTTCTATGTCATTTTTGTTATCTGTTATCTTTTTTTGGTGCAGCAAGTACCATGAGTTACTCAAAGCAACAACAAACGTGAATCAAGACGATTTCTTGTATGAAAACAGGAGCACGTAATATCTGCCAAGTGTATTTACCTTCTATGATACTGTGGTGGCGAAGGAGGTTGGTCATGATAGATCCGGGATGGAGAGAGTTTGCAGTGATGTTAACACCCTCTTCCTGTTAGACAAGAAGCTGTATGGTGAGTCATGATCGATCTCATAGCTTGGCCCAAATAAAGTTATCTAACATAGACATAAACTTGAAAACAGACAGCACATGTTAAGAGCAAACAGTTTACATAAGTCTGGCAATCTACTAGCAAATGGAGTACGGTGCAGTTTGCTCTCCAGCTATAAATAGTGAAACCAATGAAATCATGTCATGAAGATTACGTGGAACGACAACTCGGTCTTCTTTAAACTCGGTGAACTGTGTGACTTCAAAGGATAGATGAACTCTTAGAAGAAAAGAGTGACTTCTTTTAACTCGGCGGTCAGCGATGGTGCTTGGTGTCACACTACTTCCGTTGGAACAAACACAGGTATAGATACATACCAAGACATGATGTGATGCCATAACCACGTAATCTAGTAGATGGGCACGCGTTGGAGGAGAACACTTGTATGGAAGGAGGCATACCTTGAATCTCCTAGCAAGTTCATTAGCATGCAGAATGTTCGCAAGCTTTGACTGCCCATATGCTGCAAGAGTGCCATAACTGCACAACACAAGATTGAACAGCAAGTGAACGGTTTGCCTTGGAATACAGCAACCATGAGGGGATGACATATAACAGCTGCACAGTAATCACATACCCTGCCTCATCGTTGATCTTGTCAAAACGGATGCCTTCCGAGTACGCAAACCTGTGCCCCTCTGATGAAACATTAACAATTCTTCCTTCCACATTTGATTCGCGAGAGGTCCTCTTCATGGTGTCCAGCAGAAGATGCGTCAAAAGAAAATGGCCTGAATATTATGACACATACAGGAGTCATACGTTACTACATTGGTTTTTCTAACCATCATAATGAGTTGTTGAAACTTTAACGTATTCGTCAAAAAAAAGGAAAATAGGAGGGTTTGGTGAAGTAGAAATGACAACTGTCTGCTGAGATAATTTGCAGATTTGGTACTGTTCTTGGATCTGAAGCAAATATTTGGTGATCATAGGGTTCAGAAGGGCTAGGCGGACACCATAATTTCAGACTGTGAAGGATGATACGTCAACCTCACTGTCTAAGGAATGCAACTAGAACATAGGGATTCATCATCAGCTAGTCAATCAGGGTATGCAACTGGTTCATCATGAGCTAGTAAAATGTAGATAGGAGTTTGTAATCATTCGTACCGACATGGTTAGTCGCAAACTGCATTTCGATGCCATCCTTTGAGAGGGAGAAAGGAGTGCCCATCACTCCTGCATTGTTGCTGCCAGAGAATTAAAGCACCAAGTAATCAGGGAATAGCATGAGCAGTAGTGCAAGCGATGAGGCATGAAAATACTAGACTTAAATGTTGGAGCCGGCTCCTCTAAATTTGCTCTTACAAAGTCAGGGCCCTAACATAGCCTATATCCACCGTAGAAACCTCATCTAACGGCTCTCCTTTGCCTAGTACTAGTTGCTGCTCTGTACTCTGAAACTCTGAATGTATATCGAACATATCTCATGGAACTGTCCAGCCTCACGCCGCCGGCGACTAGCCGCCATGGCCACGCCACCGTCCCGCCGCTCGCAACCCCACCCCGGCGCTCCCTCCCCCAGATGAGTCCGTCTTCCCCACCTCCGTCCTCGTTCCTTGTGCCCATCCTGGCGTCCCATCGTTGCCGCCCCGGCTGCAATCCGCTCCAGCGCCACCGCTCCGGCGTCATCCAGAAGCGCAGCAGGCCTCCAATCAGTACTCTAACTCTACAAGCGCTGCAACCCAAGGGGAAGGGATTGATTGTACAGCAGAGTTGGTTCAGGCGCTGCAACTCAGGTTCGTACAGTTGGTTACTGATTGATTGAATAATTGTTCAGTGCTATTGTTAAACTTTAGAGATTCAGAAAATTGTATCGCTGTCGGCAAGTAAAGAACTTCATCAAATAATAACTTGGTAAAATTAAAATAGTTTCATGGTTGCAAAAGAGTCTAAAACAGAGTTTACAACAGTTCAACAAAACTTCGCTTGCTTGAAAAATCTACAATTGATCAAAATATGTCTTCTCCAATGAAGGGTACAGAGCTAGGCATATTTAGCAGTTCAGTGAATTTTGCAATGTGAAAGGATAACCAATTTTAACCATGTATTCATATTGTCCATCTAGTGCTTCGGCACATGCTGCTAGAGCTCTTTGGTACTCCTTCTGAAAAAATTCAAATATAACAGGACTGGTTCTCCATCAGAAAATGATCAGCAGCCCCCAGCTTGGTACTGCTGCAAGTGCCCTTGTGTGATCGATTTGTACTGTTTTGCTTGCTCTAATGTGTGTGTTTGGTCCATATCTGTAGCCCCTTTTTGGACTGGATTGCTCTAATCTCAATCGTCATATGAGAAGGAAGGTACCGTGAGAAGCAAGGGGAAGAAGAAGGGACTGACTCATTTTGGCGGTAAAAGAGGCAGATGGATTGACTTTTCCTCCAAAACTGAGCGACAGCAGCAGCAACTAGTACTAGGCAAAGGAGAGCCGTTAGATGAGGTTTCTACGGTGGATATAGGCTATGTTAGGGCCCTGACTTTGTAAGAGCAAAGTTAGAGGAGCTGGCTCCGACTTAAATACACTAGGCTTGCGCATATCCAGGATCTGGTGCACGAAGTGGCACAGGTATAGAAAAATACAACTACTTCAACTAGTATAACTAGCATCTATCACTTGCCAGCACATGTCGACCATTATAACCCGGCCTACAGAATTAACTGACACAAGTCAATTGAATTTGGCCATTTCTACATATAGCATTAATCTAACTAGGAGTAGTAATCGTCTTGAAACCTGAATTAAATCTTTCATGGAAACGTGCTGAAGCTACTGTATGTCCCTGCGTACAACCAATCAGCCACTTGCAGCCAAACTGAATACTAGTACTTATGTCACATGACACTTGTAGTCCTCCTCGTACTAGCAGCGATTTGGAGTTGAACAGATAAAATGGACCTGAATCTACCACTACAATTCCGCCTTGGTGCGCACGACTGGAAGCAGTAAGCAGTTAGTTCGAAGGGGGGAAACGAGAGCAGTGCGTACGTACACGAGGATGTTGAGCGGGAGTCCCTTGTCGACGAACTCGGCGGCGAAGCTGCGGACGGAGGCCATGGAGGAGAGGTCGAGCTCCATGACGTCGAGGTTTGCGGCGGGGGTCTCCGCTAGCACGGCCTGGCGCACGGTGTCGGCGGCGGCGAGGTTCCTGGCGGCCATGACGACGTGGGCCTCGCGCGCCGCCAGGACCCGGGCCGTCTCGGCGCCGATCCCTGGACGCCCCTGTATTGATTGATTCGAATGGTCAAATCGAGAAAACGCGGGAGTAGAAGCGGTGGGTGAGAGCGGGCGTTACCTGTGACGATGGCCGTGAGTCCAGCGGCGGAGAGGCCCGCCGTGACCTGGTCGGCGGTTGAGGCCCAGGAGAAACCAGAGGCGCCCTTCCGGAAGAAGATGGACGGCAGCATCTTGGATGGTCTTTCTCTCGCCGGCCGGCAGTCTCACGCAGACGGAGAGGGAGAGGGAGAGGGAGGAGTGGAGGATGGGGGCGGAGTCCACCACCACCGCCGCCCTTGTAGACTTGTGGTATGCTGACTGTATTCTACAGTGGTGTTGTTCTTGTGAAAAGCACGTGTGAAGACTAGCTTCACCCTATTTCCAGAACGTCACTGCTCCTCTATACGATTTTATTGATTCTTCTTTCTTCCTATGTACTCTTCCGTTCCTAAAATCATACTCCCTCCATTAGTTCACATTAGTTCACATGTGGATGTATCTATACGTGTAACATGTCTAGATACATCCATGTGTGGACAAATGGAAGTCAATTAAATTGGAACGGAGGGAGTAGAATACAGTCCTCCACCGCTGCCCTTGGCCTTGTGTATTCTGCCGCGTGTTGTTCTTGTTGAGTCAATGCGCACAATGCCTATGCCAGCGTGCGTGTGGGCCCCACCCGATATCAAATGGTTTTTAGAAAAGGGCAAGATGTAATTTCTAGCCAAAGTCGCGGAACCTTTGACCCGGGCAGGTAGCCGCGACGGAGAAGACACCCTCGAGAATGAAACGAGGCGGCAGCCGAACACTAAACTGAGTGCGGATGCGTCGTCGAAACAGGAGAAGAAGGGGTGCGAAGGGGTGGGGGCTTAGAGGTATGGTCGGGGGAGGTTACAGACCGGCGGAGGGGGGTATTTATGAGGGCGGGCGGCGAGGCGAGGTGTGATTGCAGGTGAGTCGGCCGACGGTGGATCCAGGGGTGGACATACCTTCTTACTCCCCGGCAACCTTGTCGCCCGAAAACCACGCTCACGCGCGCAAAAAACTAGCACCGACAATTTCTATAATGTCGGTACTCCTATAAACACTTTTTTTGCGGGTAACACTTTTCTTGATTGTTCCTATATATATAGTTATATATGACTTTTAATCTTGCAAAAATCTACTACCGTGATGGTTTTGGATTTTTCATGTTCTATCTCCAGCATTATCCAAACTGTTTTTTGGGGGAGAAAACAAGGTCTCTTGATATTTTTTTCTGAGTCGGTGCCAAAAGAAAATGGTCGGACCATACTCTATCCCTTCAATAATTTTCCGGGATACTTCTGGAAAAGAAACAACTGCAAATAATACACCTCAACCTAGTTCATTGGTCCAATACATGCTGATGGGACCTTACCCTAGTCTTTTTTCTTGACTGGGAACCTTACCCTAGTCAAACAACCAGCTCCTGGATGCGTCAGATTGGGCCGGCCCAGTTAGAAACATGGCTTATTCAGTGGTACATGCATGGCGCCGAACTTTAGTTCAGCACCCGCATCCAAGTGAATTCATCACCGCAGCTTAGTGAACTTTGGACGAAAACATTGCTAGATTTAAGGATGAGCTGGATCAGGTGTTCTTTAAGAATATCTTGACAAACAATTGATATGATTAGCGTATTTCCTCATTACTGAGGTCATCTTGATGAGATCTTCAAAACAATCCGAATTTTGTTAACGCCGCCAACTTGGTCATCACGTTAGCGACAAACAATTATCGTGAAGACCGTGTATACATGGTTATAACCAAATAATCTATATGTTTTTTGGTGATGTTATGTCGGACAAGAATGTGAGGATTATATTTCAAAAAACAAATACTCACCTGATTTTTACTGAAACCTTTGAAACATATTACCGATGATACCTTTGATAGAACAATTTCCTATAGGGGTGATTGAAATCTAGGTACACAATGGACTCAAACCTATAGTACATCATTCTTCATTATTCATATGCCACCTTACTGCCTTGATCGCTACAGGTTGGATAATCTGCTAGAGGCGGGGGGAGAGTCGTGTCCAATGTCGGGCCGTCCTCCACCACGAACACCATTGCCATGCCCGCCAAAGCGTGTTGTTCACCATGGCAGTGTAGAAACCACACCCCTGTTCATTATTGTACAAAAGACGAACCGATATCAAAACCCCGACCTTTTAATGCAAATATATATCCATATAAAACACACACATAATTACACGTACCAGGATTACTTGCGATGAATCTGATGGCTACCCACCCAAACATTGGGACGGTGGCTGTGTTCTTCACAGGCGGATCCACCAAGTTGTACGTTTGCACATCCTTTTGTGCGTCGTATTTTCCAAGCCCCTGCGCAATGATGAAGAAGTCGTCGTGCCCATGAAGATGCATAGGGTTAGCGAAGCTGAACACTGTGGGCGGCCCCTGGAACACAATCTCCAACGTGGTGTTGTACCGAACCCTCCTCATTGTCGTTGCCTTCACTGTCGTGCCTTGGTTGTACACTATGTTGGGTGGAGTAGTGCTAGGAAATTCTCGCACGTCTACGCTGGCGGTCATATTGTGGTAGTAGTTTGCTTGGAGCAATGACGTGGTCGTGGGCAGCTGGAACGAGATGTTGTTCATGCGTGCTACATTGTAATTACAGTCCGATCCACCTTTGTCTGCATATGTACCCATGTCGACGGTAATCAGCAGTCGCTCGTTGACGCTTGTGGGCACCGGATGCAGAAGCCAATGAGGCAAGCTCGTCAGGTTGCCATGAAAGTAGAGAGACTGGGATGCACATTATAAGGGGGCATTTCAGGGTCCACCACAGGAGTATCCTTTTCAGATCCATTGCTTGAATAGATAGATACTATATTGTCATTTTCTCAGCCATCGCGCTACTGTTCAAAGAACAGTGACCCATCGCGCTACTGTTCACCTTATTTAGGCTGAGAAAATGGCATAACTATATCACCTTAATATCGTGCCACTGTTCAAAGAACAATACCCATCGCGCTACTGTTCATCGATTCGCTTCCACAGTGCGCGCTTCACTGTTCATACAGTGCGCGGCCGATCCGCGGCGTCCGATCTGACTCCGACGACCCTCCTTTTGATAAAAATATATACACGAAATATATGCGCGCCGACGAGTAGGTTCCATTTCTGTGATCAGTTTCGAGTTTGGTCGACTCTAACTCCTTAATTTTGGATTCAGATTCGCAAAAACATTCAACAGATTTCGTCAAATTCGTCGCACTCAGTCATCCGTTCTGAATTTTCCTTTCAAGAGTACATGCATATCAACCTACGAAATAACTTCCATGTTTTAACCTTCTTATTTTGACGGACATATACATGTACCATTTTTTTTTGCAGTAAAGCCCTCGCGTTCTCCAAACATTATGAGTCGACCCCTATATATTAAGGCTGAGAAAATGGCATAACTACATCACCTTAATATCGCGTCACTGTTCAAAGAATAGTACCCATCGCGCTACTGTTCAGTGCTACTGTGCAATGAACAGTGACCCATCACGCTACTGTTCACCTTAATTAGGCTAAGAAAATGGCATAATTACATCACCTTAATATATAGTATCTATGTACTGTTCACTGAAACAGTGTGCGACACTGTTCATCGATTTGCTTCCACAATGCGCGCTTCACTGTTCATACAGTGCACGGCCGATCCGCGCCGTCCGATCTGACTCCGACGGCCCTCCTTTTGATTAAAACATATACACGAAATATATGCGCGCCGACGAGTAGGTTCCATTCCCGTGATCAGTTTCGAGTTTGGTCGACTCTAACTCCTTAATTTTGGATCCAGATTCGCAAAAACATTCGACGGATTTCGTCAAATTCGTCGCACTCAGTCATCCATTCTGAATTTTCCTTTTACGAGTACATGCATATCAACCTACCAAACAACTTCCATGTTTTAACCTTCTTATTTTGACGGACATATACATGTACCTTTTTTCGCAGTAAAGCCTTCGTTTTCTCCAAACATTGTGAATCGGCCCTCCGGAATGAAACATTTTTGCAGAAAATACCACGCGTGCCTCTTTTTCCTAGAAAAGTCCTCACGTTTTTCAGAAATTGTTACACGACCTCCTAGAATAAAACATTTTTTCCACAAAATCCCCGCGTTTACCCAAAATTGCAAATCGGTCTTCCGGTACAATTGAACAATCCCCCCCCCCCCCCCCCCCCCCCTTATATTTCTCCCCCTTTTAGTTTAAACCTATTTTTTCCCGCATTTCTTTTTACGAACATTGCGCATGAATAACGACTTTAAAATTACTTATCTATTTTTCCGGTCACGTGTAAATAGTCCCTGTCCCTTACGAATAGATTTTTTTTGGGATTCTAATAGATTTCTCCCCGTTTTATTTTTCCCCTATTGTTTATTTTTTCATTCCTTTTTACGAACATTGCGTACAGATAGCGACTTCGAAATTACTTATTTATTTCTACTCCCTATTTATCCCCTACTATATCTTTTTTTTCTTCTTTTACCTCCCTTACATGTTTATTTTTATGACTCTAGTACTGCTCGCTTACATCCTATTTTTCCCATTTTCCCCTACTCTATTTTCTAAACTTTTTATTTTATTTCCCCCATAAATTTATTTTTGCGAACTTAAAATTTATTACTTACTTATTTGCAATTCCTACTATGTTAATTCCCCAATTCTCTAAATTCAAATTACCACTGCTTTTATTTTTAACTTTTACTTCCCGTATATTTTTTAACTACTTCTTAACGGTCTACATTAATTCCATTTGGATGCCTAAGTTCGCCAAATAACATAACCTTCCAACACTTACTCCATACAAAAAACACTAAATATTTCATACCTTTTAAACCCAATTGTGCATTCCCCTCTCCTTTTTCCTCTATTATTCTCTTGACGAGTGCACTGAATTTGTTAAAATACTAAATATTTCCTACCTTTTAAACCCAATTGTGCATCCCCTCTCCTTTTCCCTCTATTATTCTCTTGACGAGTGCACTGAATTTATTCCGAAAGTCATGTACTTGGTCACATATAGTGACATACATGTATGATCATAAGTACTAATTCAGATATCATATTTGTACATCGTATATTTATATCACCCAGCTATAGCATAGTTGACTTTATGTAAATTGTAAGTTGTTCACATACAAAAAAGGATTTTGTGATCATAAACACCCTTCTCAACACCATTCAAATTCTGGATTGTTTTCTAAATAAGCATCCGTAACCAAAGATTATTTGTGTGGTGAACAGTACTAATTAATCTGATGTTTCGACTGTCGTTGGCATGTGTCACAGGATATTGCCTGACGAGGGGTTAACTCATCAATACCCATGGTTCGATACCTAGGGTTAAGATTAGAGGCGAGAGACGTGGTGGTGTTGGTAGTATCGTCGGCTGACAAGCAAGATTTACCTAGGTTCAGGCCCCCGGAGGCTAACACCCTACTCCCCGCTTGTCTGGTTATTGATGTATGAGGTGTACAATGGCGTCCCGGTGAGATGATGATCTCACAAGGGTTATGGTGGTTCGAGTATTGCGTGCCCTAGATCGGCGGCCCTCCCAGCCTTTATATAGGAGGCTGGGTCTCGGGGATCCACAACCGACTAGGTTGACAGGTAAGGTAGGTTTCTACCGACTTAGGGTTTACTAAACTTGGAGCATACGTCATCTTCTTGGGCCACCTTCATGGGCTTTGGTCGAGGCCTGTCCATGGGCCTTAGCTCGTACGTGCACTGGGTATCCTCATAGCAGAGCACCCGAATGGTACATCCCCCTCATTGCCCCTCTTGGCTCTTCTCTTGCTACGTCGGTTGGGTCTGTCCGTACTGCGCTTCACGGTGTGTTGTCTGGTTTACTGTCCCCCGGCGGCGCCGTCTCACCGTTCTTCCTGCCAGCCGTTGCTCCTATGGATTCCTCTAATTTTGATTTGTGTTTTTCTTGCTTTCCTTTCATTTCACTCCATTTAATTCTCTGCTTATGTAGTGCCTGTTTTGTTTTGACCTTTCATATAATACATAATCTTATGATGCAAATGATGTTAGAAGAAAACTCAGCTATGTGGCGACAATTAGTCTAGACATTGGCGCCCAAATGCAGCATCAAATCCAAGGCATTTTTAAGAATACATAGCGCTTTTTTTGACACCCAGCTTATTTCCATCAATATCCAACCTGTGTTTGCACTCGTGTCCCACGGATCACGATATCTTTTGTCCGGTCGTAATAAATCTGAAAGTTAGGTCTTTTATACAGTTGTTTCGTACTTTTAGCTTACAAATAAAAGAACTACAATCCGATCTTTTAAACACATGTTTAACTTCTCGCTAATTGTACAGTATATGTATTTTATTCCGGCACTTTAATAGTTGATACATGTCTTTTAACCCCCATGCAAACTTTGGTTATGGCCTATGAAAAATATTACTTTTTTAATCAAGCACTGCTCAAAATAAAGCACTTTTACAAGTATGTTACTTCATATCAAATGCGAGGGTCACCGGTTCAAATCCCATAGTCGCCTTTTTTCTTTATCTAGATTCTACGAACGAGAATCTTCTTTTTTACATATTAAATGGAGAATCCAGCAACTTTTATGTTTTCTTCTTCACAAATTTACTACATACAAAATAATAAAATATATAATATATAAATACATAATACAGATTTTTGATGCAAATACATTATTTGTGAACAATTCGACCTTCTCCAATTCATTTATGTTGTGTCACCACACTGGCGGCGAATCTCTTTTTTTACAAAATAAATGGAGAATTCAGGAACTTTTATGTTTTCTTTCTTACAAATTCGCTACATACAAAATAATAAAATATATAATATATAAATACATAATACATAATTTTGATGCAATTACATTACTTTTGAACAATTCGACCTTCCACAATTTATTTATGTTGTGTCATCACACGGGCGCGGCGTGTCGCCGCGCGAATTTCCCTAGTTATTGTAGTATACAATCCCTCTTGTGATGGCCACCGGGTGCTGAACCATAGGCTCCGGCGACTGGATGGTTAGGGCGACCATGTAGTACTTGCCGGGAGGTGCATCAGCGACCACCAAAGCGTCCATCATCTCACCTGGCATGGTTTCACATTGTAACAGCCCAAAGTTCAGAACCTAAAAACCCGTGTAAAATTTCCACTTTTGTGTTGCATTGCATCATGGCATACTTATTTTAAATTGCTAAGTTTAAATAAAGCAATTAACATGTGGAAGCCAAAACTTCCCAAACATCCACACCAAGGCAATTGCTTAGCTTGGCAAACAAATCATTTTTGGACTTCCAAATTGTTTAGGAAGTTCCAAGTTGACATGTTATAACCATTTCTCAAAATCTAAGTTTGCCAAATGAGAAATGAAATTGAGAATCCAAAATTGGTTCAATTCAAATCCTATTTTGAAACCAGGCTAAACCTTTCCAAAAATTCAAATTAAAACCATGGGGAGTTCAATATTATTCTGAGAGCCTCCATGGATAATTTCATTATTTTTGGAAATGCTCAAATACTCCAAATAAAAATATTTTGGGAATTATTAAAAATGACCTTTTTCGAACCCTATGAACAATTGGTGTCCAAAACTTTTTATTTTTAATCGCCAATTTTTGTGGAGCTTCTAACTAGTAGGGAGAGGCTACACAAATATTTGCACATTTTTCTAAAATGTTTTTGTGCCCCAATTAATTACCTAAAGTGCTACTGGTTTCTAGAGAAGAATTGGAAAAAGGACCGATCTGTGATAGCAGAAAATCTGCCAGGGACCTTTTTGCAATCCTGCTTCTCCCTCCTCCTGTAGCCATGCTCCAGCGCCCATGCCGCCGTGGCCTCGTGCCCCCACTCCGCGGCCCCCTCTCCGTGGTCAAGGACGCGAAGGAGGACGCCCAGACGCCACCTGCTCCGCACGCTTCCCCTCCCCTCCCTGTTCTTCTCCTCGCGCAAAACCTAACCCTAGCTGTGCGTCCGTCGTCGCCCGCTGCCGGCCATCGATCCCCGCCGTCGACCGCCGCTTCCCCGAGCGAATCGAAGCGGAGAGCAAGGATCGCCGCATCGCCCTCTACCTCCACCACCGTCGCACGCATGCTGGGAGGCGCGGAACCGAGCTAATCGAGCTCATCTTCCCGACGACCGTCCGTCGCTCGCCGCGCTCGTCCTCGACGAATTCCGGCCGCCGTGGTCGACCCCGACCCTCACCGACCACGCCTACGTGCTCCTGGTGAGCTACTCCCCCGCCTGGACATCCTCCCTCTTCCTCTTCCTCTCCCTCTCCCCCTCGCGCCACCGTGCTGCGGTCACCGCGTCGCCGTCGTCGTGCTCCCGGCCTGGACCGGCCAAAAGGCTGGAAGCCTCTGGCACCAGCCCGGCCTAGCGCCCAGCATGGGCCGGCCACAAGGCCGACCGCTTCGGGCCACCCCCCGGCCTGAAACCGGCCTGGGCCGACCTGTGGGCCGGCCCAAACAGTAAAATCTGTTTTTAATTTAAATAAAATAAAACAATTCATAACTATTTGAAAATTGCTCCAAATTTAGCAAATCAAATATCAAATTGTTTAGAAAAACAATACCTACTTGTTAGTGTTAATGCCAAGCTCTTTTGAGAAAATAATTTTGCCTTATTTAGGAATTCCTAAAATGGTATAAATAATACCTAATTCGGGAAAATTCATAACTTGTGAAGTAATTAACCAAAATTTATGAATAGAATATCAAAGTGATCAGCAGTTCAAATGTTATCAAACCATGCTAATCTCACATCATGATCACAAATATTTATTTGATGTTATTCATAATTTGGTTAAAAGATTTAAATCTGATTAATTATTTATTTCACTAATGATTCATCGGAACTTGGAAAATTACAAATAAGGTACCAAAACGATCACAAGAACAATACCTATCTAATCATGTCATGTTCATGCATAGTTGAGCCACTTCTTAGTAATGTGAAAATTTATAAGCAAGTGGACATTAAGTTAGATATGGGGTTGCTTCCAAATAATTGCACTAATTATTTGGCCCTCCATTTAAATTGTTAGCTAACTTTTATGGTGTTACATTGCATAAACTTGTCATACCATCATGTGCTTGTGCATTGCATTGTGACCAATGTGTGGTGATTGATTGTTGTTTCCATGTTTATGCTCCGCTAGATCAAGCAGCCGGGGTTACTCCACAATACCCCGAGGATCCGTATTACTACCCGTATCCCGAACAAGGCAAGCGTAATCCCCCCTCTGAGCATATCTTATCCTATTTTCCGCAATTATTTTCTCCACTATAATATTGCATGCGGTTCTAAATGTCTTTTGCCTGGATTAGAGTATCCTACTAGTTGCATTAGAATCCTGTTGCCAATACCTGTTCTACCTTCCTATCACCATAGGTTTGTATTGTTGGCCATGGAATACTTACTATGCTATGCAAGTGCTTAGCCATGCTTAGTGAAATGTCTAGTTGTACTAGGGATGGTGAATGCTAGAAACAGGTGTTAACTTGTGACAGTGATGTTGATGGTGGAGAATTGTGGAGATGGATAAAAAAATGCTAAGAAGGTGGGGATGAGAGGCCACATGGAATGTGGTGGGTTGTCTCGTTCTCGCCGCCTAGGTGCGAGTTCTATACCTCTTGAACCAAGACTGAGCGTGCAACCATGCGTGAGGCCTATGCATTTGCAGGAACCCTCATAGACTAAATAACTCGAGCGGGGCTAGCCAGGGTCCTCTAGTTCGGGCTTCCATTTGCGCGTGCGTGAGTTGGTGGCTGGGAATGGTATGAGGATGATGGTGTTAGGAAAATGAGTGGCCGTGGGGCGGGGTGTTGTGATCCTGGCAGTCCTGCCGCCACTGATGATCCTGGAGAGTCCTTAACGGGGGAGAAGTCGACACCGCTCCCACCCAGCCGGTTCTCCAAGGAAGAGAGCTAAAAGCTAGGTAATGGGCCGGACGGTACGCGTGGCAAACATTTGTACACCCCTGCAGGGTTAAATCTTTTCGAAAAGCCGTGTCCGCGGTTATGGACGACTTGGGAAGTGAAGGTAAGATCATAGAATAACTTTAACGGAATGATTAAAAATTGGGTACTAGAGGTACCAATTTCACGAATGTAAGGTTGACTTCCTCGAGGGTGATTCGGGGAGGTGCCTATGATGAACAGGTACAATGATGTGATGGTGGTTGTTGTTGAGAAAGTGATCTCAAGAGAAAAGAGTTACTTCTTACCCCTCTTTGAAAATGTTCTAATAGTCGATGCCTTTGAGTTATGTTTTTCATAAATAAAATCAGCTTTATGCAAAAGAGCCATAAAACCTTGACAGCTAATCATCGAGCATATATTAGCTCTTAATCTTGCGAGTTCGTCGAACTCAACGTCTTTGCTTTTGTTTCAGAGGAGGACTTCACCGACTTCGAAGGTGGGTTCTTTGTGGACGTCGACGAGTAGTCTGGGGTTCCCAGGTGGCAGCTTGGGACATCCCGGAACAGCTGGCGCTGGATGTTTATTTGCAGGCCTCTTAGGCCATATGTTGGTTCTTGTTGTTTAGAACAACACACTTCGCTTCCGCATGTTGTAATGTTGGGTCTGTGACCTCTGTTTGTCATTTGCTATCTTTCTCTGTATAAGAGTTGATCTATATGATTTTTGTGTCGTAGAATCTGTGATGTGCCAGTTGTTCCACAAGTCTTGATCTTACTATTATGCCTTGAGGGTTGCGCTCGTGTTAAGGCATCAATCGGGGTGTTGCGTTGTCTGGAGTGAGGTGTACCCAGCAACGCCTGCCAAAGGTTTTGGCCGGGGATTGGTAAACCCGTAACCTCCGCTTGTATCGCTTAATCGGTGACACGCAGCATCACTGTATAACAGTCGGGTCAGGGCGCCACAAGTTGGTATCAGAGCAGTACTGCCTGTAGGAAACCCTTCTACTGGTCGACGTTGAGTCTAGTGTTTGTGAAAATATTTTTAACCTAAAAATGAGTTGTGAAAACCATCTTAGGATTCTTTTTACTCCTTATCTGGTTACCCTCTAATCTCGGAGCAATCTTATCTCGATTTGAGTTTAAAAGTTTTTCCTTCTCATCTGTTACTTCAAAATGATTAGGAATCTCGGGGTTGGACTTCTCACCTGTTACTTGAGTGTTATGTGCCCAGTTGCTCCCGCCGCGCTACAATCCGATGTCAGCTCAGATGTTTGAACCCTGTTATCCGTACCTAGTCTAATCTTTGCTCCTTTCTTCGGGTTTTAACCCAAGGACTTGAACAGAAGGTCCCGGATTGTGCTGTGAATCTGGTATGTGGATTGTGTGGGTTGTTACCCATGTGATCCTTATGCCATTTAGGATTCTCGGCGCATGATGCTGATCTTCAACCCAAGTCTTTTCCGTGGTCTGTGTGGTAAATGGTCGAACTTTAAGCTACCACACCTCAGCTGGTTATGTAACTTCAGCTCTTCCTTAGCCTTTCTGTAGGTTCTGCCTTGGAACCATCTGGGTTACGACAAGGTTTCTCTTAGCTCGTCTCCCAACTAGGTTCGTGATTCCGCTGCATCTCTCCTTTTCGGGCATGGTTATCACAATTGAGTAATAACCGGTGCATCTTCGTCATCTTAGGATTCCTCCTGAGTAAGTTTCTCACTCTGATCCGCTTACCGACCTTTGTCTGTCGGTTGACAATAAAGTTCTATCGTGCGTTGGTATGTTCCGATGCAAGTCCCTCTCCTGGTCCGTCAAGACTTCCACTTCGTCCTGTTAGGAGAAACAAACTCCAGTACCTTGTCCATTTCTCAGGATCAGGTCAAAGGAATGTAATCTGCAGAATAAGGGCCTCGTCTAGCTTTTGTCCTGCTCCACCCTAGAGTGTCACACTCTTTGATATCAGGGTATTGTGTGATGTATCATGATCCTCTTGATGAAGTGATGCTCTTACACTTAATTGCTCTCCGTTCTCCAAGTAACTTGTTACTCGAGACTGATAAGTCGTGAGCAATGATGTAACGATCGGATATTCTTAGCAGTTCTTACTGTGCGGAAATCCAGGGATATCTCTTGTCCTCCTTGGCATGATTGGTTAGCCGGTCAATAAGTTGAGTTGGACTGTGTTCCCAAGTTCGTTTTCTCTGTTGCTCTCCCTCGGTCAAAGAGCTAGGTTCACGCTGAAGCTCCCCATACCACCTCGTCGTGCCTCGTATAGCATGATTCTCTCTCTCGAACTCAAAACCTAGCGGTGGATCGTGATATCCTGTTGTTCCTTCCAGAAGTATCGCCAGGTTGTCGCCTGTCCAAGCTCAACATCACGGACAACTCTTTTCTCCGAGAAGAGTTGAGCTTATGAGTAAGCGGGTTCTCTGAACAACTCCTTTCTCCAAGAAAATCGTGCTGGATGTCCTGAATTATTCGGTTGAGCTTAAACAACTTGGAGAGTTACAAGACAAAAGCTCTATCTGATATAGCTCACTTCTCAATGGATGTCTAGCTTCCTGTGTCGAAGCAAGGTGGTATCTCCTTTGTGTTTATGCTATCCTACAAATTTTTGATTTGATTTGGGCTATCGTCAAATCAAACTCAGACTAACACATTCAGTAGGTTAAACTCAGATTAGAAAGATGTTAGTCTGACCAATACTTATGCCCCGGTCTGTTGAAATATGAGTCTACCGTCCCGGAGTATCCGGATAAGTTTGTTGTTGAGCCCATCAACTACCTTCTTATTCTCTCCATGTTGAGGAGATTCATATTGGATATTGGGCGTCAGCATTGGAAATTGGTTGGAACTAACTTTGTGTCGTCACAAGGTAGGTGTTCTGGAAGTTAGAAGTGACTTTCCTTGACTCACGTGCAATTGCTGAAAGATGTCGGCTTGGATCTGAGTGAATTGTCTGGTTTCCTCGGAATCATTTCAACCCGATCAAGCATGTGTAGAATATTCTTGGGATGGTATGTTGTTACCTCCATTCCTTCCGAATTTAGTCTCTGCATCCAAGCCACTGGTTGAATGCTTCCAGAAAGAGAGGAAGTCTGAGAACTTCTTCGTCCTCTATGGTGTTTCCCATCAAGAACTCAATCGTGTCTCGCTACAAGATTTTCCCTTGGGGCAGCTGTCTCCTGACAAGTTGCTAATCCGCGGGTTCCACAAACTCGTTCCTCCTTTGGAGTTAGACCTTTTGGTCCAGCTCCTGGGATTCTAGCAAAAGTAATCCGGTGGTATCTGTGGCAAAGACTCCCTATTCATCCATGTTGAATCCGGAGTATCTCTACACCTGATCAGATCTAAATCTCAAACCGAAACGCCAGTTGGTGATCCTCAAGAAGTTTGTCCCGATGTCTGGAAAATCAAGAAGTGTTCCCAATACTAACGTTGTGGAGTTTCTAAAGCTCTCTCGATCTAGCTTTCCGATCCTTCTCTAGTGATCTGAAATGCTCCTTCGTGAGGAAAGTTCTACTCAAGCCGACTAGTACAAGTTACCTCTTCCTCTGTTGGAAGCTTGTTTCGACACTCTCCCTCAGAAATTTTGGGCCTTGTGCAAAGTTCATATTCTGAATCATTTAGAAACAGTTGTCTACCAACTGGAAACTCCTTATCAATCTCCCGTCAAACGCATGTGTCCCCTAACTGTCAATTCAAGGAATGCTCGAAGTCTCATCCTAAGTTCTACTAGTAGGTACTGGCTTGTTGTATCTTTACAAAGACCCATCCTTCCGGAGAGGTTTCCTTCTTTCCTATGGGGTACTTTGATAGTGACCTCGAAGTGAAGCCGATGAAGATCTTCATGATGCCTTTGCTCAACCTCTTCAAGAAAGAAGCCACCTGAAGTGAGAAGATCGTGTAGTACCTCGTGACCCTTCTCCCGCTTTCCTACTCTAAGAATCTCGGGACGAGATTCCTGTAAGGAGGGTAGAGTTGTAACAACCCAAAGTTCAGAACCTAAAAACCCGTGTAAAATTTCCACTTTTGTGTTGCATTGCATCATGGCATACTTATTTTAAATTGCTAAGTTTAAATAAAGCAATTAACATGTGGAAGCCAAAACTTCCCAAACATCCACACCAAGGCAATTGCTTAGCTTGGCAAACAAATCATTCTTGGACTTCCAAATTGTTTAGGAAGTTCCAAGTTGACATGTTATAACCATTTCTCAAAATCTAAGTTTGCCAAATGAGAAATGAAATTGAGAATCCAAAATTGGTTCAATTCAAATCCTATTTTGAAACCAAGCTAAACCTTTCCAAAAATTCAAATTAAAACCATGGGGAGTTCAATATTATTCTGAGAGCCTCCATGGATAATTTCATTATTTTCGGAAATGCTCAAATACTCCAAATAAAAATATTTTGGGAATTATTAAAAATGACCTTTTTCGAACCCTATGAACAATTGGTGTCCAAAACTTTTTATTTTTAATCGCCAATTTTTGTGGAGCTTCTAACTAGTAGGGAGAGGCTACACAAATATTTGCACATTTTTCTAAAATGTTTTTGTGCCCCAATTAATTACCTAAAGTGCTACTGGTTTCTAGAGAAGAATTGGAAAAAGGACCGATCTGTGATAGCAGAAAATCTGCCAGGGACCTTTTTGCAATCCTGCTTCTCCCTCCTCCTGTAGCCATGCTCCAGCACCCATGCCGCCGTGGCCTCGTGCCCCCACTCCGCGGCCCCCTCTCCGTGGTCAAGGACGCGAAGGAGGACACCCAGACGCCACCTGCTCCGCACGCTTCCCCTCCCCTCCCTGTTCTTCTCCTCGCGCAAAACCTAACCCTAGCTGTGCGTCCGTCGTCGCCCGCTGCCGGCCATCGATCCCCGCCGTCGACCGCCGCTTCCCCGAGCGAATCGAAGCGGAGAGCAAGGATCGCCGCGTCGCCCTCTACCTCCACCACCGTCGCACGCATGCTGGGAGGCGCGGAACCGAGCTAATCGAGCTCATCTTCCCGACGACCGTCCGTCGCTCGCCGCGCTCGTCCTCGACGAATTCCGGCCGCCGTGGTCGACCCCGACCCTCACCGACCACGCCTACGTGCTCCTGGTGAGCTACTCCCCCGCCTGGACATCCTCCCTCTTCCTCTTCCTCTTCCTCTCCCTCTCCCCCTCGCGCCACCGTGCCGCGGTCACCGCGTCGCCGTCGCCGTGCTCCCGGCCGTGCTCCCGGCCTGGACCGGCCAAAAGGCCGGAAGCCTCTGGCACCAGCCCGGCCTAGCGCCCAGCATGGGCCGGCCACAAGGCCGACCGCTTCGGGCCACCCCCGGCCTGAAACCGGCCTGGGCCGACCTGTGGGCCGGCCCAAACAGTAAAATATGTTTTTAATTTAAATAAAATAAAACAATTCATAACTATTTGAAAATTGCTCCAAATTTAGCAAATCAAATATCAAATTGTTTAGAAAAACAATACCTACTTGTTAGTGTTATTGCCAAGCTCTTTTGAGAAAATAATTTTGCCTTATTTAGGAATTCCTAAAATGGTATAAATAATACCTAATTCGGGAAAATTCATAACTTGTGAAGTAATTAACCAAAATTCATGAATAGAATATCAAAGTGATCAGCTGTTCAAATGTTATCAAACCATGCTAATCTCACATCATGATCACAAATATTTATTTGATGTTATTCATAATTTGGTTAAAAGATTTAAATCTGATTAATTATTTATTTCACTAATGATTCATCGGAACTTGGAAAATTACAAATAAGGTACCAAAACGATCACAAGAACAATACCTATCTAATCATGTCATGTTCATGCATAGTTGAGCCACTTCTTAGTAATGTGAAAATTTATAAGCAAGTGGACATTAAGTTAGATATGGGGTTGCTTCCAAATAATTGCACTAATTATTTGGCCCTCCATTTAAATTGTTAGCTAACTTTTATGGTGTTACATTGCATAAACTTGTCATACCATCATGTGCTTGTGCATTGCATTGTGACCAATGTGTGGTGATTGATTGTTTTTTCCATGTTTATGCTCCGCTAGATCAAGCAGCCGGGGTTACTCCACAATACCCCGAGGATCCATATTACTACCCGTATCCCGAACAAGGCAAGCGTAACCCCCCCTCTGAGCATATCTTATCCTATTTTCCGCAATTATTTTCTCCACTATAATATTGCATGCGGTTCTAAATGTCTTTTGCCTGGATTAGAGTATCCTACTAGTTGCATTAGAATCCTGTTGCCAATACCTGTTCTACCTTCCTATCACCATAGGTTTGTATTGTTGGCCATGGAATACTAACTATGCTATGCAAGTGCTTAGCCATGCTTAGTGAAATGCCTAGTTGTACTAGGGATGGTGAATGCTGGAAACAGGTGTTAACTTGTGATAGTGATGTTGATGGTGGAGAATTGTGGAGATGGATAAAAAAATGCTAAGAAGGTGGGGATGAGAGGCCACATGGAATGTGGTGGGTTGTCTCGTTCTCGCCGCCTAGGTGCGAGTTCTATACCTCTTGAACCAAGACTGAGCGTGCAACCATGCGTGAGGCCTATGCATTTGCAGGAACCCTCATAGACTAAATAACTCGAGCGGGGCTAGCCAGGGTCCTCTAGTTCGGGCTTCCATTTGCGCGTGCGTGAGTTGGTGGCTGGGAATGGTATGAGGATGATGGTGTTAGGAAAATGAGTGGCCGTGGGGCGGGGTGTTGTGATCCTGGCAGTCCTGCCGCCACTGATGATCCTGGAAAGTCCTTAACGGGGAGAAGTCGACACCGCTCCCACCCAGCCGGTTCTCCAAGGAAGAGAGCTAAAAGCTAGGTAATGGGCCGGACGGTACGCGTGGCAAACATTTGTACACCCCTGCAGGGTTAAATCTTTTCGAAAAGCCGTGTCCGCGGTTATGGACGACTTGGGAAGTGAAGGTAAGATCATAGAATAACTTTAACGGAATGATTAAAAACTGGGTACTAGAGGTACCAATTTCACGAATGTAAGGTTGACTTCCTCGAGGGTGATTCGGGGAGGTGCCTATGATGAACAGGTACAATGATGTGATGGTGGTTGTTGTTGAGAAAGTGATCTCAAGAGAAAAGAGTTACTTCTTACCCCTCTTTGAAAATGTTCTAATAGTCGATGCCTTTGAGTTATGTTTTTCATAAATAAAATCAGTTTTGTGCAAAAGAGCCATAAAACCTTGACAGCTAATCATCGAGCATATATTAGCTCTTAATCTTGCGAGTTCGTCGAACTCAACGTCTTTGCTTTTGTTTCAGAGGAGGACTTCACCGACTTTGAAGGTGGGTTCTTTGTGGACGTCGACGAGTAGTCTGGGGTTCCCAGGTGGCAGCTTGGGACATCCCGGAACAGCTGGTGCTGGATGTTTATTTGCAGGCCTCTTAGGCCATATGTTGGTTCTTGTTGTTTAGAACAACACACTTCGCTTCCGCATGTTGTAATGTTGGGTCTGTGACCTCTGTTTGTCATTTGCTATCTTTCTCTGTATAAGAGTTGATCTATATGATTTTTGTGTCGTAGAGTCTGTGATGTGCCAGTTGTTCCACAAGTCTTGATCTTACTATTATGCCTTGAGGGTTGCGCCCGTGTTAAGGCATCAATCGGGGTGTTGCGTTGTCTGGAGTGAGGTGTACCCAGCAACGCCTGCCAAAGGTTTTAGCCGGGGATTGGTAAACCCGTAACCTCCGCTTGTATCGCTTAATCGGTGACACGCAGCATCACTGTATAACAGTCGGGTCAGGGCGCCACACACATGGTTTGCATCAGCAGCGACTACCGTGAAATTATGCCCGGCAACCTTGAAGTAGCACTCTGAGTGAAGCGCAACATTCACATTGCGTAACAGATATGTTCGGCCATGCTCAACATTAAGATTATAGTTGTCTTCGATGACCCCTGCACATGCAATCAATAAAAATGTATTTTTACATGAAAGTGTCCCTTCCACTATAAAAAGTTACTCGCTTAGTATGAAATGTGGGATATTAATAAATTACCAGAACAATTATTGAGATCTCCAAGTTTGCCATTGAAGGTAGTTGCACGAGACTTGTGTTAGCAGTCCTACTGCTAACGGGCCACAGGCCCAGGAAGAAGGAGGCCCAGTACCAGAAAGAGCCCAAGCGCAGGAGTACTCGGAACTGCAGACCCAACCCTTGACTCGCTGGCAAGGACTGGACGAGGTGATGCCTATATGTTGACATGCAAAACAAGATGAAGACATCGGGGCTTCGATCACGAACACGGTACGGCGGCGGCTACCAACCCTGTCTCACCTACCTTACTTCCCCAAATTCAGCACTATGTGCTTTTATCAGACTATGAACCACTCCAATTCGTGTATCTGAGATTGTATCTGTGAGTGAGAATACGTAATCCCCTCTAGTAGCTAACAAGTTGGTATCAGAGCCTACCATCAGAGCCACAATTTTTCCCCCAATTCACTCGATCTGGCGGCGCCGGCGTCGATCATCGAGACGCGCAAGCAGAAGGCCGCACGCATAGCAGACACCATGGGTGACGACAAGAAGATCACCAAGGCAGACCTGAAGGAGATGTTCAAGGAGTGGAGATCCGAGATCAAGAGTGCGGTTCAAGAGGAGCTCAGCTCATGGCAACCCAAGGTGGACAAGCAGATCTATGGCCTGCAAGTCACCATCGACATGCTCCAACAGCACGTCTACAATGACAAGTTCCATGACGCAGAGGAGGCGTTGCCGCGCGATCCCCAGGATCCCCATACATCATGAGAGACTTCACCAACAGGGGATCTCCTCGCCACTACTCCTCAGGCCAAGGGCCACGGCGTCGCAACACCTCAACGGACGGCGACCGAAGGAACTTCGGTTCCGGAGGCCCCTCCGGCCAACGGTACAGTCGCTATCCAGTCTCCCCAATTCATTCAGAACCGTCCTGCCGAGATTCACCAGTCTAGCAACCAGTAAACACCACCGTCGATGCCATTTCCTGTCTTTGATGGTGAAAATCCTCAGTTATGGAAGGATTTGTGTGAGCAGTATTTCATGGTGTACAATGTTCAGGAGGCTTACTGGGTTCATATGGCTACACTAAAATTTTCACCTACAACAGCTATTTGGTTGCAGTTGGTTCGTAAGAATTTGTTAGGATGTAACTGGGAAAGCCTCTGCAACACACTGTGTGTTTGCTTTGGTCGTGATAGGCACCAGCTGTTAATTAGGCAATTCTATTCCATTAGACAGCTTGCTAGTGTCTAGGAGTATATTGATGCATTTGAGCATTTGATGAACCAGTTAATTTCCTATTCTGATGAGATTCATCCCTACTATTTCTTGATGAGGTTTATTGGTGGATTACACTTGGACTTGCGGAAGGCGGTGATGGTGCAACGACCACCTGATCTCGATGCAGCTATGGCATTGGCATTGGTTCAAGAAGAAGTGCACAGGGATACAGTCGGAATATGGTCGCTATGGAGAGCCATCCTACCATCCTGTACCCCGCATGGCTCCACCTACCATTCCACAGCAACAACTACGACAACCCACATCAGCAACAATGGGTGACCGTCGAGCATCAGAAGCGCCTCGTGCACCACGAGCGCAGGGAACGAAGCTAGATCAAAATCAACTCGCCACGTTGAGAGCATACATGCGAGCTCGAGGTCTCTTCTTCAAGTGTGGAGAAAGATGGGGTCAAGATCATGTCTGTCCAACCACAATACAGATGCATGTTCTGGAAGAACTTATGGAATTCATGGGGATATCTGATGCTGATAATAACACACATGTTGAAGAAGAGCAACTGGATGCTGATGGAGCCGTTTGTGCGACAATATCATTGCAAGCGTTCAACGGTAATGACGATGCGGTGTTAATTCAATTGGCAGCCATAGTTCAAGGCACCCCGGTCTCAATTTTAGTGGATTCTGGCAGCTCAACATCGTTTATAAATGCCAAGCTCATTACGAACCTGCCAGACATTCAGCCTTTACCCAAGCCAGTGAAATTGAAAATAGCCAATGGGGCAGACCTGCAGTGCTATCAGGAGATTCTAAATTGTCCCTGGACAACACATGATCAGGAGTTTTGTACTACACTCAAAATCTTGCCGCTCAGTGGATTTGATATTTACCCAAGCCAGTGAAATTGAAAATAGCCAATGGGGCAGACCTGCAGTGCTATCAGGAGATTCTAAATTGTCCCTGGACAACACATGATCAGGAGTTTTGTACTACACTCAAAATCTTGCCGCTCAGTGGATTTGATATTATCCTAGGCATGGACTGGTTAGAGCAGCACAATCCTGACATAAATTGGGTCAGCAAACAGCTATCATTCGTCCACCAAGGTTCTCTGACTTGTTTGCAAGGGCTACAAGCGACAGCTCATCAATGTACAACCATCTCGGCTGCCCAACTTCAGCAAATGATACGGGAAAATGAAGTTGAACATGTGGTTTTCTTATGCAAAGATGCAACATCTGAACAAAAGGGAAAGGACGGTGGTACTGACTCTGCAACCATAGCTCCGGAGATATAGAAAATAGTCTTTGAATTCAAGGATCTATTCATGAAACCGTCAGGTCTTCCCCCTCGACGATCTTGTGATCACAGAATACCACTTATCCCAGGCGCACAACCAGTCAATATACGAGCATACAGGCATTCACCGGAATCAAAGGACGAGATTGAGAAACAAGTAGATGAAATGCTCCAAAGTGGAATAATACAACACAGCAACAGTCCTTTTGCTTCCCCAGTGATATTAGTGCGCAAGAGAGGTGGAGAATGGAGAATGTGCATAGATTACCATAGGCTGAATGCTCTTACTGAACCTACCACTTTCCCTATACCTGTTATTGATGAATTGCTAGATGAACTTTCTGGGGCAAGTTGGTTCACCAAGTTGGATTTACGGGCAGGATACCACCAAATTAGAGTGGCACCAGGGGAAGAATTCAAAACGGCTTTCCATACACACTCATGGCATTATGAATATAAAGTAATTCCGTTTGGGTTAGCTGGAGCACCAGCTAGCTTTCAAGGAGCCATGAATGCAACTCTCAAACCAGTGCTCAGAAAATGTGCATTGGTATTCTTCGACGATATTCTCATATACTCACCAACATTGGAAAAACACATTGAACATGTTCGAGCAGTGTTCTCTCTCCTCAAGCAGGATTAGTGGAACATTAAGCATTTCAAATGCTCTTTCGCCCAACAGAGTCTGTCCTATCTCGGTTTTGTCATCAGTGGAGAGGGCGTAGAGACAGAGCAAGAGAAAATTGACAAGGTGTTGAACTGGCCAACTCCACAAAATTTGTAAGAACTTCGTCAAATCCTTGGTATCATGGGTTACTATAGGAAATTCGTACCATTCTATGGGGTAATCGCAAAACCATTGTTAAATCTGCTCAGGAAGAATACCCCATTCATTTGGACTAGTGTTTGTGATACTGCACTGTCAATACTGAAAGAGAAGTGGACAACAGCTCCAGTATTGGCTCTCCCCAATTTTTCTCGGCCATTCGTAGTGGAAACAGATGCCAGCGATACCGACATTGGTGCTGTCCTGCAACAGGATGGACATCGTCTGGCTTACTTGAGCAAAGCACTTGGACCAAGAACAAAAGGTCCGTCGACCTATGAAAAAGAACTGATGGCAATCATTATGGCAGTAGAGCACTGGCGGCCGTATCTCCAGTCCGCTGAATTCGTGATCAAAACTGATCACCGCAGCTTAGTCCACATGGAAGAGCAGCGCCTGCATACTCCATGGCAACAACGTGCCTTTACCAAGTTGTTGGGACTCAGATACAAAATCTGCTACAGAAAAGGGACTGATAATGGAGCGGCAGATGCTCTATCTCGTCGACCTTGCAATGATGCAGATGTTCTGTGTGCTATTTCCTTTTGCCAACCATCCTGGCTAGAGGAAGTGCGACAAGGTTACACAACTGATTTACACACGTCTAAAATCATTGAAGAGCCGACAGTTAATCCTGAAGCACATAAGCGTTTTACTTACTCAGAGGGTATTCTCAAATACAAGAAACACATCTGGCTAGGACACAATGCAAATCTCCAGCAAACCATCATGCGAGAAGGACATGAATCACCTGTCGGTGGACACTCTAGGGCCCCTGCCACCTACCAACGCCTTCGATCGATCTTTGCATGGCCCAAGATGAAGAAAAAGGTGACCAAATATGTACAAGCATGCTCTATCTGTCAGCAAGCGAAGCCTGATCGCAGTCGATATCCAGGGCTGTTGGAACCTTTACCACTCCCTACACAAGCTTGGCAGATTGTCTCACTCGATTTTGTGGAAGGCTTACCCCAGTCTGGCAAGTTCAACTGTATCTTGGTGGTGGTTGACAAGTTCTCCAAATACAGCCATTTTATCCCCTTAGCTCATCCATTCTCAGGTCCACAAGTGGCATCGGTGTATGTTGATCAGGTCTACAAACTACATGGTATGCCGGAATCTCTCATTTCAGATAGGGATCCAGTATTTACCAGTCGGTTTTGGAGAGAATTATTCAGTCAGACAGGCACACAACTCAGGATGAGCACTGCATACCATCCAGAAACGGATGGCCAGACTGAAAGGGTCAACCAGTGTATGGAGACCTTCTTACGTTGCTTCGTGCATTCTTTCCCTCGCAAATGGAGCTCTTGGCTAGCACTTGCAGAGTATTGGTACAATACTACTTGGCATAGTTCCTTGGGTAAAAGCCCCTTTCATGTCTTGTACGGGCATGAACCGCGACACTGGGGTATTGAAGCATCCTCTACATCACCCGTACTGGAACTCAATGCTTGGCTGGCTGAACGCCAGGACATGACGGCTCTGATCCGTATGCATCTGCTAAGAGCCACCAATCGCATGAAAATGCAAGCAGACAAATCCAGGTCTGAAAGGGAATTTGCAATCGGTGATCAAGTGTTTGTCAAGCTTCAACCATATGTCCAAAGCTCAGTGGCCAAACGAGTGTCACAAACTGTCTTTCCGATACTATGGACCTTTTCCAGTGCTGGCTCGCATCGGTAAAGTGGCGTACATGATTGCTTTACCTGAAACTTCTACTATCCATCCGGTGTTTCATGTTTCACTGCTCAGGAAGGCGTTGAAGCCTACTACTCAGGTATCTGCAACACTCCCCACTGATGCTAACTAGTTTGTAGTTCCTGTGCAAATCTTGGAGCAGAGAAGCAAGACGAAGGCCAACCGAGTCATTGATCAGGTGCTGACTCGCTGGTCGGGTGGCAATCTTCCTGACTCCTGGGAAAACAAAGATGAACTCCAGCAGCGGTTCCCTTTGCAGCGGCTTGGGGTCAAGTCGCAACCGAAGGAGGCGGGGTGTTAGCAGCCCTACTGCTAATGGGCCACAGGCCCAGGAAGAAGGAGGCCCAGTACCAGAAAGAGCCCAAGCGCAGGAGTACTCGGAACTGCAGACCCAACCCTTGACTCGCTGGCAAGGACTGGACGAGGTGATGCCTATATGTTGACATGCAAAA
This sequence comes from Poa pratensis, assembly GCA_947311845.1. Classification (NCBI taxonomy): domain Eukaryota; kingdom Viridiplantae; phylum Streptophyta; class Magnoliopsida; order Poales; family Poaceae; genus Poa; species Poa pratensis. The sequence goes on along the minus strand of CAMZMU010000077.1, from coordinate 48,764,280 downwards.
CAAGATGAAGACATCGGGGCTTCGATCACGAACACGGCACGGCGGCGGCTACCAACCCTGTCTCACCTACCTTACTTACCCAAATTCAGCACTATGTGCTTGTATCAGACTATGAACCACTCCAATTCGTGTATCTGAGATTGTATCTGTGAGGAGAATACCTAATCCCCTCTAGTAGCTAACAACTTGCCATAAAAATTGCTATTCGCCACATTCTTTACCACCTGAACAAGATCTACATCCCACCATTCACCTGCACGGAGATGGCAATATACATTTTAACTCACCTAATTAAGCAATACACTTAGTCTACATGCATAGACTAAGTTCTTTCCAATGTGTGCATATTATTTTTGTTGACTTAATTATAACTTGTTTCTAAACAACTAAAACAGGACACAAACCTATAACAAGGTGGATTTCCTTGTGAGGCTTGGGAAACGGGTAAGAATCGGGACCGGATCTCGGCCGGATAATCAATGCGCCATGAACTGTTGCGCCGAGGGCGCCGGCGTGAGCATGCCACCAGAGTGTTCCCTCCTGTCCGATGACGTTGAATCGATAGGTGAAATTATTATTCGGCTGGATGGGGCACTGTGTTATCATCGCCGGTGCATCAGCCCAACAATTGAGTTGCTGCTTCACTCCATGCCTGCATATAGTAAAAGGTAGATAAGATGATTATGCATATAGTAGGCAAAAACTATCTAAAACACCGTATGAAGATATCTTTGTCTTAAATTAGAAACATTTATGCTTTTATCCGCCACCTAATAAAAAAGTAATTGCACCTATATATGGCAGACTTTGTATTCACGTATAAATGTTTTTGTTCGCTGAACTTGGTGGCTTGCTTTGCAATTTGGTGACAATTTGTTTTTGAAGTATTTGAAGAATACTGTGGTTCCTGAAAATAACATGCTTTTAAATTCTATGAGGTGTTCTATATTTGACCAAAAACTACGGCTTTACATACCAAAGTATGCATGTGAGTGCACTATATTTGTAATATATATAGTAAAAAAAAGATGTCAGCTGGACCTATATTTTCTAGTAAAACCTGGAGTATTGATTGGCTATAGCTGCCTAAATATTTTCGGTTGTTTCAGTTACTGGTAGAAAAGATTACCAATGGATTGTTACTCCAACGGGCGACTTTTGTTGATGACATGAACAACCAGCGAGTCCCTCTCGGTGACCTCGATCGCCAGGCCGGGGAGCTGCCCGTTGACGACGGTGACCAGCGTGTCGTTGCACACGCCGCGCCCTTTACTCATATCATAATAAGAAATTAATGAGCTCATAAAGATATATGACATACTTTTGGGAGCAAATAGAAGTTTAATTGAAGAAGTAGCAGGTGTTATATATTGAAGCATTTTACTAATTCAAATGAAGCTCACTACTCATAGTGGTAGCTACACACCCATGCAACAGCCGACACCTGTCCATACGGTCAAACAAGCTTAGGGGAAGTGACCACCCGCACCCCCCGCATGCAAGCTTTGTTAGCGTGCTTTGCAGCACAGCGTCAGAGATTAACATATTTTGAATTCAAACATTGGGCCCCGCATGGACACCGAAGAGAGCTATATAAACAGCACGATTCAAAAATTCAAAAGAGATGTGCGTCTCAGCTCCATGTGCCGAGGCCTCACGCCTTTCATCCGAACGGACACCCCTCTACGTCGTATTGTTCATGCCCGCTCCAGAAGGAAGAATTGAACACAAAGGATGCGCATGGAACGAGCACACCGGTCTTCCGCACACTCCACTTCATTGGACGTAGAACACGTATGAGGAACCTTCCAACAGGTAGAAGAAGACCTAATCTTCCCAGCCTAGCTGCCCATTTTTTTTCAGATGAACTCCTCTATGTGCTTGCTTAGGTCGAAGCCCCATGATGTTGTCTTTATGGAAGTTCAAGAGTTTGAATAAGGAGGAATGAGGCCAAGATGTTTTTGAATGCCTGCTACCGTTAGGATAGTAGGCTGCCATCGGCCACTCATTTTTTTAATCAGTAACCGGAGCTGCCATGTTATTGACGAACTGCGACATCTCCAACGATGAGTAGCCGGAGGTGGAAGATAGTGAACAGTGCTGCATGCACTTCTTGTTTTTTAGTCGCGGGGCCCCAGAGACGCATCAATTTAGTTTGAATTGTTGGGACCCAGGCATTCGCCATCTATCACAAGTCGTCGTTGTACTGCAGACAACCGAGTCTCTATTATTATTTCGAACTGTAGGCGATGTACTGTTCAGACTTACTGTAGATGGTACAGGCGACTTACTGTAGATGTACAGTGTGAGGCACGTGCGGTGTAGATGCATCTGAAAACGACCTTGCATTTGTCTTTTTTCAGTTTCCCGCGTGAAATAGGTCTTTTCCCGCCACTTGTGGCAATTCTTGGTGCCAAAAGTAACGCGCGCCACGCACAGTATGCATCTGCACGCGCGCCACTCGCTAACTCAAGCACTCCCGCCAGAAATTAGCATGCACGGGCTGACAATCGTCAGTGCGTAAACAACCCAGCACGTGCTGCGGTCAACGACCTTGCGGCGGGGCTCAACACCGAAGCACAGATCTTATAGCGAATCCGACGGCATGGACACCGTGCCCAGCTACCACTATGAGTAGCAAAACGGCTCTAATCAAACACAAATAGCTGTGATAGTTTAAAAAGTAAAGTTGCGAATACCTTAGGGAAGGGGTTTATCTACATCGGTTTGAAGATCTAGTTAGCATCCGTAGCTCAAATTTTATTAAACTTTCAAAGAAGATCCAATCTCTAGGGCTTTGTGAATATCATTATATACCATATCAACAGACATGCATGAACTTTTAGAAAATACATGCAATGCAAATGAAAATAAGCTTGCAACCCTGCAAGGGAAGAAAAGTTTGGACCAATGCATTTTTCATGCAAAATCGTTAAGAACATCCAGTAATAAGAACAACCATTATTACATGATAATGAAATTAGAAGGATGACATGCTATTATTTACCCCGTTATTTAACATTGTTAAAGAACCGCAATTTGGGGTTTGTTTTAGCAAAAAAATAAACTGAACTTCATATATTGCCGAGCATGTTAACTAATCATAAATTTTAGAATCATGAGCGCAATTCTCTTTTGGTTACCCTCAACTGGGCATCATCACCGATGGTAGTGACAAACACAAAAACGGAAAAGGCTGGCAGCCCTATAGCTCCAACCTGTCAATATATATAAATAAACGATCTTAGAAGGAACAATAACAAAGCAGATAATTTAGCCAAACTAAAGTAGAGATATTGACTATTCGAAACCAAGCAAATAAATCCGTTGTAGTCTTGCAACAAATAATCACATGCTAGGAGGAGGTACTCATACTTGCGAGCAGTCAAAATCACCCTGGCATAACGCAATGTTAACATTATCACATCGATGGCAACAAAGCTATTGAATTATTCTGAAGATTATCACATTTCAGTAGTTGATATAGATTAAGGAGATATATTCAAAATTCAATAGGAAAACCTCCACATCCAGTGCATCAAGCAATGAATCTACAACACCAAATTGATCCGATATCACAGCATATTCAGATTGCAAGGCAATATGATTTAGTAGAAAACCACATTAAGGCGAGCTAGAGAGTATGAAATTGGATGGTAATTTTATTAGTAGCTTCCAGCGTAGATGGAAGACTGAATTTTATAACGATGTAAAGACATGCTCACAGTTTCTCTGAAGATACAGATGGATGCCGCCTTGGAGGGATGCTTGTCGGCGCCCTGCGGAGGCGCGAGGACCAAAGAGATGGAGGAGGAAGAAGTGGAGAAGGCGTGGCCGACGCGGTCGCTCAGCTCGTCGCACCTCCGCGGAAGAGACATGGCGTGACACGACGTAGAGGTCCTTGTTGTCGTGGCCGCACTCCAGGGCGGCGTGCGCCATGTGGGAGCCGCCGGCGAAGGTCAGGGTCTCGGTAGCGAAGCCCCCGGCGGTGAGGGACGGCGCCGTAGGAGCCCGAGCGGCGCGGGTCGAACACCGGGCCGGACTGCTCGTAGCAGCGCCTGCACGGCGCTGACTGTAGCCACATCACGTCGCTGCCGGTGTCGAGCACCATCAGCGCCGGCGCCGCAGTTCGTCGCGGAGGGGAAGCAGGATGGGGGCGAGTGGAGGCGGCCGCGTCGGGAGGAGAATCGCGGCGTTGTCGTACGCCTCTCCCCGCGGCGACGGCTCGGAGCTCCTGTGCGTCCATGGCGGCCGCCCTGGGAGAGGGAAGCGAGGTGGATGGGGAAAAAATGAGGAAGATTGTGATCTATGGTTACGTTGTGGTTTTATGTACGTAGGGACTGATCCGCAATTTACAGTGAACGCAGAGGGTTTTGTGCAAAAAGACCACGCGGACCGTCAGATTAGCCGTGCGTGCACTGTGTCTTTCGCCGAATGAACAGTCGAGCGCGGAGAGGCCGTCGTTTGGGCGCTCCTTAATATATGTAGGGGTAATATATATGCATGAATCCGAGCAAATCGTACGTCAGATGAATCCTTTCTTACGTTAAGATATTGTATCTATGTTCCTAGTCGAATAAATGATGGGAGAGAGAGGGGGCACGTGTACGTTTTCGTTCATAATTTTGGCTGCATGCGTGAAGACATAAAATATGTTGAGCACGTGAGAAACGTGCATCATGACGCGTGTGTGCCATACATATATATAGGGAGCCGAGGTCTTGCGTGTTCCCATAGATGGATGGATGTCAATCAACCTTAAATTGTCTCTGCCCACTATGCCATTTCTGGCTACTTCTTCCAGATACTGTTGCTCCACTCGATATTTTTGGTGGATCGCTAAGCTTATCCCTCTAGGACCTATACAGATGCATATTGTTAACTAGTGGTGCTACTACGTGCTGGTTTTTGTTTTACCGTTTGCACACCGGTGCTGTAAGAAATACCTCCCTCCATTTCTTAATATAACATGTTTTGTTAGCTTAAATTGAGCTATCAAAACGTCTTATATTTAGTTACAGAGAAAATATCTGGTTGAGAATTTGGCTGTGGCAAGATGGTTAGGAAGGAGATTGTACCCCCAACCCATCAGAGTTCAAATCTTAGATGTGACATTGGTGTTTCTCATTTAGGCGGAATATTTTTCAGTGGGAGGCGACGTTCCCGTCGACAGCGAGGCGTCTGCGGTGACTTCGTCAATCTCAAGACCCGACCGTCGACTCAGTCTTTCGGAGGTGCCCATAGTGTTAGAGTGGGCATACGTGTGTTCATAGGGGTGAGTGTGTGCACGTGTATGTAAGCGTCTGCGTTGTACTTTGTTTCACAAAAAAAAATCTAGTTTTGATATCCCTTTCGTGATAGAATCTGGTTCTCCTTGTGCAGGGAAGCGTTTTTATGTAAACATTGTCGTGCTAGTAAGAAATTTTCAGATTAGTTTAATTAATCCACTACACAAATGTACTAGTAAAATCTAACTACATGTGACAAACTAGACATATTTAACTCATATGTATATGGATCAAATATTTGTGCAAACAGGGAGAATACTAGCACATATGTATTGACCAAAAAGGTGCACACGACATCATTGTTGCCGTCAAGCATTGCAATGACGAATCATCGGCACAAATATAGTCGAATGGAAGCAAACAGTTGCGCCTAGATATGCTCATGTATTTGCAAGATACGGGTTGCTTAATGGGGAGTCTTCTTCTAGTGCAATCTATCTAGTAAATCTTCTATTAAAGTACAATCATACTAACATGTATTAATTGTTTTTTAAACTCAACATGTAAGATATTCACACCATCCATTATCTTAGTCAATCCATTGTTCTTGTAAGTTCCACTAATATTTATTAATCTATGTATGCAAACAGGGACGGAGCTGTCATAGAGGCATTGGCGTCAGCTGACCCCGTGGAAATTGGTAATCTCTTCATTAAGTAGTACTAACTAGTGTATATTTTAGCAAAATGACCCCAGTGAAATACAAATAACATAGAGCTGACCCCATTAATAATTTTTTCTAGCTTCATCCCTGTATGCAAACTAAACACTATCCATTACTTCAACCATCCAATTATTCACATTAATAGTGTATGATACATAAGCATTTCAAGTTTATTAATTTAGTATGTCGACTATGACCAACTGATTTTTGCATATTCCCTTATACAACATAATGTTGCATACATTTATACGGACGCGGATTTGTTGAGCTCGAGCTCACTCGCACTCTGAGAACACGTCGCTCCACTCTTGGATGGACGTTGTGCTAGGCTGTAAAAAAAGAAATAATTAGTTTGTTCAAAGGTCTAGTACATGTATGCCGTCGTGTAGAGTATTTGCGTACGACGGGGTGTGATAAATGCCCAGGCATCTAATCGGGTTGTTTGCTTATCGTGTTCTTACATTTTAGTCCGTGCGTTCTGACATAATGTCCATTAGATGCCTGGGCGTGGAAGTAGTTGATGGGACATAATGTCCGTGCGTTCTGACATAATCTACGCATATTTTCTTCGTTTTTATTTACTTCATGTTCTACGTTTAATAAAGTCAAACTCTGTGAAGTTTTACCAAAACTATAGGAAAAATATCTACATCTGTAATACCAAATGCATACTCTCTCCGTCCGCGAATAAGTGTACCTCTATCTTTTGTGGTAAGTCAATCTTATTAAATTTTGACTAACTTTTTAGGGAAATGTGGCAATATTTATGACACTAAATTGGTATCACTAAATTCGTCTTGAAATGAAGTTTCAAAATATACCAATTTGATGTCATATATGTTGATATTCTTTTCTATAAAGTTGGTCAATTTTAATTTTTTTGACTTACTACAAAACATAGATGTACACTTATTCGAGGATGGAGGGAGTATAAAATTAAAATATACTTTACGAAAATTGTAATAATATACTCCCTCCGTTCCACAATGTAAGATATTTTAGATGTTACACATGCATGTCTAGATTCATACTAAAAAATGGACACATGCACTCAAACGTGTCTAGATATCTGTGTGTGCATGTGTATGTGGAAAAAGTTTAAAACATATTATATTGTGGAACGGAGGGAGTGTATATTTTACAATCTACATGTTGATATTTTTTTAAAATATTTGGTCAAACTTAACAAACTTTGACTTTGACGAAACCCAGAATACAAAACAATTGTGAACAGAGAAAAAGAGAGTATGACTTTTGTTCCGAATTTTTTAAAACATAAAAATGGAGATTTTCAATTTGGAAAATACTGAGCTGTGTGTAGGTCACGCTTCATTTAATTTCCGATCCGATTGAGTGCGGCGATATGGAAGATGAGCTCCACGGAGCTAGGTATTTAAGAAAATTTGAAATCGACATTTTTAGCTTTCAAAAAATTCGGAACAAATACTAGTTGTAGGCAATGTCGAGATTTACAACAGTGCAAAATCACGATGAAAATCTGGTTGTTTTTTGGCCTGGACAAAAAACATGAATTTGTAGATCTAGATCAACTGTGCACAGTTTCAAAATTTTGAAATTTTACTAACACGAATTTTGACTTTAAAATTTGCACAGTTGTAGATCTCAACATAATTTACACGTCAGATTTATATTTTGTTTTTTTTAAACATAAAATGCAGATTTTAAATTTTGGAAAATAGCTGGCTATTTACTCCATTTTGACTTCCTGTTCTGATTGAGTGCGGCGATATGGAAGCCAAGCTCTACGGAGCTCAATACTAGGAAAAAATGAAATATACATTTTTAGGTTTAAAAAAATTAGGGAAAAAGAACTAAGTGTAGGAAATCTATCACTGTGTAAAATCTGGATAAATTGAAGATGATGAAGAAGACATGGCAGATCGTGTGTGCGGCGTTTCATCGCTGTTCGTTCTCCACCTTGAGTAGCTTTTTTTTACCGTGTAGTCGGTTCAGCCTTTTCTGGGGCTCTTTGGATCGTGTGTCTTGGCTTCAAGGTGTAGACTAGTCAGTACAGTGTAAATTCCGGGTCCAAACAAGCTCGAGCGCTCTAAATGCTAAATGCACCATCTATCAGCTGGTGCATTTAGTTGCTTTGTATACATGTCCCCAATAGATGGTGGAATGGTGCCATTAATGAGCCTGCCGGGCGGGCTACGGTGAAAAATCCGGGTCCAAACGAGCTCGAGCGCTCTTAAGAGTTTTTGACATTTATACCCTTTTATTTACACAACATGGTTCCTTAAGGAGTTAAGGGTCCCGTTGTAATGCGTGAACCACAAAAAAATTAGTACAAAGGTTTTAGAATACAAGGAGCATAACACTAATACCATAAATCAGTTTCGTGGCATCAACAATGTGAACCGGGAGGAGCAGAGAACCAAATCAATGTCCTTAGAGGAAGTCAATCCAAACATATTTATAAGTTAAGAAAACAAGTCAATTCAAGAAATTTATTGAAGTTTGCAGCTGAGGCCAAAATATATAGATAAACATATGAGAAATTTATGCCAATATGTAATACAACAAAGCATGACTATGATACTTCAAAAAAGAAAGACACACCTAGCACAGGAGCATAACTAATTGGAGGTCACAACACGTTGGTTAAGCAAAACTATTTGAGGGGTGGTGGTGGTGGGGGGGGGGGGGGGGGGGGGGCATTGCCCTTCCCCGCTAGGGGACATGGCAAATAAAACAAACATATATCATAGATCTCAGACAAACAACATATTCCTATGAATTCTCGAAGGATACTCTGTTTTTTGCTCCAATGTCACAACAGAGAGATCTCTATCTGCTATTCACATCCAGATCGACAACATACATACATAAACAAAGTAGAAAACACAATTGCGGGTGTACTTTATATTAGAGGGGGCGAAGCACGAACCCAGGAAGACACTCGAGAGGAACACGAAAACACACACACACACACACACACACACACACACACACACACACACACACACACACACACACACACACACACACACATCACACACACACACACACACACACACACACACACACACACACACACACACACACACACTCGAGGAGATGACGATGAAGAGCTACGGCATCCCGCCAACATGTATGCGGTGACACCCATCGGGAGGACGCCGCGGGATATGGTAGCTCTTGAGCCCCCTGGTAAATGAAAAACAAAAGTCAATGCGAGAAATTTAATGAAATTTGCAACCGAGGCCAAATATATCGATAAACATATGGGAAAATCGATGTCAATATGTAATAAAACATAGCATAACTATGATCCTTCAAAAAAGAAAGACACACCTACCACGGGAGCACAACTTATTTGGAGGTCACAAACTTATTTCCGAGATCGACGGTTTGTACTTCCACCCCTCTAAAATGAAATCTACCCGTAGTTGGTTGTCGTGTGTACTTGCCTCACTATGATTTTGTCACTTTATTTGACCTCGAATTTGTACCACGTGTTTTAAGTATGATACGGTACTAGTGCAGTGAAGCGTTTTATGTTAAAAAATCGCTATAAAGCAATTTTCAGATGAGTTTAATTAATCAACTACACAAATGTACTATTATTAAATCTAACCACATGTGAAAAACTAGAATATTTAACTCACGCGTCAGCAAGGAGATCGACGGGAGTTGACTGAAGAATATGCCACCTGTGCCAAGCCCTGCACTGTCAGGGACGTGCAGAAGTGCAGATTGTTTATCATCAGGTCTGGAGTCTAACATTGTCGATGGATACCTATGCCAAATAATCGAGAACCCAAATCAGGCAGTTACGACTTTGATGACTATCATTGTAGGAGAAGAAACATAACAGCCTCATCGTCACCGTCAAGCCTCCTACTCGACATCATTCACTCCACAAAGACAATACGAGCCACTATAAACCCCTACAAACTTGAATTATTTTGGAACGAACGAGTATCTCACATACAATGCTCAAACAACAGCCGAGAAACATAATAGATATATACTAGTACCCAACAAGGCTGAAATGTATTTTGTACTCCAATCTAGTCTAATGGCCATACCCATATACCCATATGGCCATATCCGACATAGTCTAATTCACAATTACAACCTGCATATCTCCTCACCAATCCCAGCCCTATAATTTAGAGCCTCCCATCAGACTTTGCTGCTGCCTGAGCTCATATACAGGATCCATCCAACGAGCACAACTGCCGCTGCTGCCTGGCTCGATCGACACCTTCCGTCCGATGGCAGTGCCAGCTTGTGCTGCTTCAGTTCTCTGAACACAGGACGAGCTTCACATGGTCCCCGGCCATCACTTTCTCCCATCCTGCACAACAGATGAGAATCATACATGCTCTAACAACAAGATTGATCAACAGTTAAACTTCCCTGATTCGGCAAGCGTACTAGCACCGAATTTCAGGGAAACAGATACATGCGGCTGCCGGTTAGTTGCCCTTCTTCAATTTTAAGGCATGGCGTCTTTACATTTCGTTAACCATAAATACAAACAAGGTGCTGTAGCTTCGGAGCTACAAGGTCGAGTTATATTAGTAATGCTACTACCACGTCTAAAGAGCAGGAACACTCCAAGCAACTACTAGGTTGGCGGAGTAAATCTGTCTACTAACAATAAAAGGGGCAGTTTGCCAAATATGATAGGACGCTTACTTTGAGAGAGGAAGGCAGACGCTTCTTTACTGGAAAACACGGTGCCGCACGAGTCTCCACCCACGGCTGCCAGCTCTACGTCGCAGCACCTCAAACCGCTCTCGTCCGTCACAACGCTAGGGGGAGAATGGTCCTCTGCTGCTGGTATCGTGTTGCCACCATCAGTGCCATCACGCCCATTTCCGTTATGGCTCATCGGCTTCGTCGCCTCAACTACTGGATGGGAGTCCTGCAAACGCTTACCGCCGCTGTCTTCGATCACGACGCTGATGGATCCTATCAGCAATTGGGTGTTCTTGTCCGTGTTCAGAGCTGTCACGCAGCTGCCATCTGCATCTGACTCAGCTTTCGGACGCCGTTCTTCCGTATCGATTCGCACTTTCCATGCCCATGTTTTGCTTCTGTTTGACACTGCGTTTGGATCCTTCTGACGTGGATGTCTTACTGACGATGGATGCTTCGACGCGGCCGTGGATCCTGAGGTGATGCCAGTTTGGGTCACGTTTTCTAGTTTGTCGAGGTTACTTATTGATACGGTTCGTTCCATGAACACAGCATCTGCGTCCATTTCAAGTCCAGAATCACAAATGGCGTCTTCTCCACTGAAACCGTTGTCATTTGAAGGGATTGGTGCTGGCAATCTAAGATACTCTTCTTGCTCATAGAGACCAGGACCGGAAACAGCCTCGAGGTTTTGGATCCCAGGAGAACCTGATGCACCGTCAATCATTTCAGATAACTGAACAATGGCATCCTCGTCCTTGAGGTCCTTTGATCTCTGTTCCTTCTGTCTCAGCTTCTTCATCCGTTTCCTTTCCATGATTTCGGCTTGCCTTCAAGTTTTATATACAAGGATAGTTCAGATATAGGTCTCATTAGAAAGTCGAGTAAAACGACGATGCATTTATAAGCAAATAAGCTGGCAAATAATTATAACAAGTGAATGGCGTTAAAAAAAATAACCTTTTCTGTGCAGCATCCTCTTCCTCCACAAGCAACTTCTGGCATCTTAACGCTTCAGCAGCCTTATCAGCGGACCAAGCTTCGACCTGTTGTTTCATATACAGTGAACATTAAAAATAATAGAACTCGTAGCTAAAAAAAAGGGTAAATGCACAAACTCTCTTTTGCATAATGGAAACACAGTCGTACCAGCTTCTGTTCAAGGATGTAGCTAGTGCATGCGACAACGTTTTTCAACTCTGTTGCAACTTTTTCAGCCTCCCGTCAAACAAATACTTCTGAATACAGGCAGCGTCCGCTGTGTTGGTACAGAGAAATGTATTCTCACTTGCTTCGTCGAGCATGCTAAATAGTTCGTTTGACGAGATAGGCAGTCTTGAAGCAGCTGTTTGAATAAGGTCCTGCGGAGAGGGAGAAAATAAGCTTAGAGACCGATTGCAAATGGTAGAGCAATTGACTAGTATGGTCGAAACATACCAGAAGTTCATTGCCAGCTCTGGCATACGCCAACGGCAATGAAGCATACCCCGGCTTACACATCCACGACGACAATGCTGTTAAAATGGATGAACCTTTGATGCGCTGAAGATGCATTTGTATTAATCATTACACGCTTCGAAATACAAAGTGATACACAAACTCATCTAGTCTGGAGATACTAATCTATGATCATTACCTCTATCTCCACGTACTCCAAGGAAAAAATCGTCTGGGCCTGATCCACCGTGAGCTGAAGAGCATGACAAATTTAGCAAGGAACAGGAAGACATTGTTTTGGATAAATAGGCTGTAGGCCACAATCTGTGGGCAAGTTGCTTTATTTGGCTAGATTCATCACGATAGAGCATAAGCAGGAAGATGGAAGAGCATATATCTTACTTTGTCCCAGAATGCGGCAACGTGGTCTCTGTTCTTGGGGAAATCCTACAAACCGTCAAAAATGGTGTCATGCCAATGTAGGTAGTACCATTGTCCCAGAATGTGACAAGGGGGATCGTTCAATACAATAAAAGAAACTGAATGGAACCGAAATGCAAACCTTGTCTATCTTGAGAGCTTTTTGGCGGTGCACGCGCGAGTGGCGGCGGAGCGCGAGGGAGGAGCAGAACTCCCTGGGGCACTTGGCGCACTTGACCAGCTGCATCTTGGGGGGCGAGAAGAGCGGCCATCCCGGGAGATCTGCAAACGAACGAACAGACCGGAATGAGATCGACCAGCATCGATGCATCGTGATGAAAGACCGAAGCTAGCTAGCAGCAGAGGAGCACGTACATTTCTCGGTCTCGCCGTTGGCCTTGGCGGCGGCCTGGGCGAGCGCGACGACCGCGTCCGGGATCTTGAGCGGCTGGATCTGCCCGGCGGCAGCCATGGCGTGTCTTGGATCCAGAGGTCTTGGGGGGGAACGGCGGTATTGGACCTGTCGCCGGACGACGACGGAAAGCGGCGGTGAGACGGCGACGGCGGCGGCGGAATTGGGGAATGACAGGAGACGAAGAGGAGAGAGCACTAAGACGACAAAATGTCACTGGGCTTTTTAAGAGCAGTGATCCCTGATATTTTAAAAATCGAATTGTCTACATATCTCCATAGTTTTTCTCAGTAATTCGTTATACAGAAATCACAAAACCATGGCTCTTAGAAAGGCGAAACAAAAAAAACTTATTTTACTTGCTACATTGGAATTTTGTATGCAGATCATGTATGAAAAGATAATTCGCTGAGAATTCACGCATACATAAAGACATGTATATGTACTTGTATGATTTACTTAAGAACTATTCGAGGCGCGATAATAAATTTTGATTTAAAAAAATGGGAGCACTGAAACTTGGGAATTACAAGTGTTTTCCGGGATAAAAATAGCGTACCTAAACACTTTATAATTTAGGAAATAGTATATTGCACTTTTTAACCCACATTCTTTGAGATAAAAAAACCTTGAAGTTATGAAGTTTTATTAATACTCCACTAGCCAAGTGAGTTAGTCTCACTTCTTGTTTAGAATACAATCTGACTTATATTTACTAAAGTAATGAAATTATGTCCATGCTAAAGATAAGTTACGTACTAAGAGCATCTCTAACAGAGCCCTCAAACGTGGCGAAACCTTAAAAATAACTGCCAAAGACGGTTTCAGAACCTTAAAAACGGACAACCCTTAAACTTCGTGGACCCTTAAAAGTTTTTGAGGGCGCCCGGCAATTCGGCCCGCGGGCCTGGGAAAGTATGGGTTTGGCCGCCGCCCCGTAGGGCAAACCCTATCCCTTCATTCCGTTGGCGGGAGGGAAAATTCAGCCCGCGCAACCACCACCCCCTTCCGCCGCCGCCGACGAATCTTCTTCCCCTACTCTAGCGAACCACGTTCGTGGCCCAAGCGCCGCCATGAGGTCCGCCGATTCGTCCCTGGTCGCCGTCGCTGTTGCGGCGGCCGAATCGGCAGATCTAACTGACACGGGACGCCCAGCCGCCGTTCCCGCGTCAGCGGCCGATGCGGCCGTGAAGAAGCGCAGGCGACTCGGAATCGCCGGCGCGGCCCAAGCCTTGGCCGCTAGCGCCGCCGCTGCCGCTGCTACGGGCCGACGGCCGATTCCCCATCCGCGCCCTCAGGAGCAGGGAAGAAGAGAGCGGCCGTGCGGAAGGTGAGGGTGCCCTCCGCCTCGGCTCGTCCGGACTCCGCCGCCATGGCTCCGCCGTCTGCAACCTCGAGGTATGGAACTGTCCACTCTTCTCCGGCGCATTTTGCTCCAATTTGTAGCATATATGAACACATTATTGCTCCAATTTGTAGCATCCCACCTGTCGATGCTTCCAATTCATTTGTTGAAATGATGAATGAAGCGTCCATAAACATTGATAACCCGCCTCTTGGTAATTTCTCTTATGACGACACCGACGGAGGAGTTGAAGGTGGTGCCGGCGACGATGATGAGGTTGAGGAGGTCGATGCGGCGTCGGTTAAACCACGGGTGTGAACTACACAGTTGTGGAAGATGAGACCTTGATCCTAGCTTGGGGAGAGTATGTCTCTCGACGCTATTCACGGCACCGATCAAGCCAAGTTAAGGTTTTGGCAACGAGTTGAGGACAAGTATTTCCAACTTTTGCCGCGCAATGCTAAAAGGGTGCCTCGAACGTTCCGATCACTCCAAGGCCGTTGGGACGTGATCAAAACAACGTGTAGCCGGTGGAGTGGATGCTTGCAGCAAGTGCATAATGCTCCTCCAAGTGGTACCGTGGAGTCCGATTGGGTAAGCTACATTACAACTTTGTAATTGTGTCACTATGTTGCCTTGTTTGCTATTGTGCATCATGGACATTGTTTTATGTTTGTAGGAGCGCATTACAAGAGAGCGATTCAAGGACATGCCGGAATCGAAGAAGAAGCCATTTACGCTGGACCATTGTTGGAAAATTCTCCAACATAGTGAGAAATGGAAATTGAGTCTCCAAGAACCTAAAAGGAATGAAATACATATCGACGATGATGAAGATGAAAATGGAGAGAGGAACAAGAACAAGCCCGAAGGCAACAAGAAAGCCAAGCTACGGGTCTTGAAGGAAATTGAGGCTGCAAGCTTGAGGGAGAAGCTTGACCAAATGGTGCAGTCCAATGAGAGTATGGTGGCCAAAACATTGGAGGTAAAGCAATTAATGGCCGAAAAGAAATCAGGAGAAGAACGAGAAGTGGCAACTACTTGGGAAGATGGGATGCGCAAGGACAAAATTGAGCGAAGAAGAGTCATTGCGGAGGAGAACAATCCGTGGCCAAGCTCCTTGCCGAGGAGAACAAGATCATGATGAACCGAGGTGACATGGATGCACTCACGTTGGAGTGGCATGACATCGCTAGGAGAGAGATCTTGCATCGAAGGAAGCAAGCATTGACCAATTCAAGCGGTGGTGGTGGTGGTGGTGATGGTGGTGGTGGTGGTGCTGGTGGTGGTGGTGCTGGCGCCGGTGGTGATGGTGGTGGTGGTGGTGGTGATGGTGGTGGCGGTGGTGTCTAGGGCTAGGTCATTTAAGATGATGCGGGTGGGCTTTGGAATGCAAGTTTTTGGCCATACGGATTCAGAACTATGTTATTTGACGTCTGCTTTCCTTTAAAACTATGTTATTTGCTAAACCAGTGTCGAAATTCTGAACAATTTGACATATTTTGAATACTATATGTTTTTAGGTTTACAGGTTGGGGAATGTCGCGCCTCGATTTTGCCCAAAAAACGCGAGTTTCGCGAACCTTAAAACGTGTTTGAGGTTTCGCGTTTTAAAGGCTATGTTAGAGATGCTCTAATAGAGTAACTATTGGTGAACGACTCAATTTAATGAAACTTAACATGCAAGATATTTTGGAAGAGGGAGCCATGCATGATTAGAGGGGAAGATGAGTCGACCTCCTCACTTTCGGCACTGACCCTGCTTCCTCCTTTATTCAGAAACCTCGATCGATACATTGGGATTTGTAGATTCGCTATAAGATAACATTCCTATATCCATTAGCCAAGAATAACGTGCACTTTAGCTAGTAGTGCGTGCTGGCTGCACAAGATTCTGTCCAATTGGTACATTTACGAACAACCCACTTACATTCGACATACATGAATCTTTTTGATAGAGATTCTTCACATGAAAGTTGTGATGATAACAAGGAATCTTAGCTACCGGTTGGCTGTACACACAACCGAATTATATATGTGGGGTGGCAATAACGAACTAAAAAGATCACATTCGAAATGTTGTACTCTTGTAGGACAATTTATATCGAGATTCTCAACATAGTGATGGCTAGCGTTGTTTTAAGTACTCAAAATACGCCTTATTAAAAAGAGTCAAGACAGTGCTTTGGCATCAATTATCGTGCATCCAAATTTACATTATAAAATGAAATTTCATGAAAAACTACTAACTAATATCATTTGATGTTATGGGGCAATTATTTCTTGATATATATGGTCAAAGTTAAAAATGTTTGACTGGCAGATTATGGAAAACACTTTTTATTTGGATCTGAGGATGCTGTATATTAGTAGATGAAGCACAAAGCAATGGGAAATTAATCCAATTTTTTGTTACTATAAGTTTATCATTAATACAAGACAAATACTCAAATTAATCAATTGAGGAAAAATATATTATATTGCTATTAAGACATATTTTCAACTGTTATTTGTATATAGATATTGATGATGTGAGAAACAATTGGAAGAATCCTTTCCTTATGAATTATGAGAGAAGAGGAATCAAAGGAGAGTAAATATGCAACCTCTACGTGTTCACCTTTGCTTCACTTTGAAGTCAAAGTCTGGCATGTTTCTGATTGTTTGATTACATATTAGCCGGAATCAAACATTACTTCGAATACTCTCCTTCATTCAGCAGCCTCAGTACTTCAGGGCGGTAGATTCACTATAAAAGATTATTCCTATATCCATTATTTGGAGAATAACTTTACTTCAATTGGTACTACAAGCTAGCCACATAAGATTCTGCTCATCGGTACATTTATGCGAGGGAGGGATGCGAAAACGGGACATGTTTGTCCCACTTTTTGTGCTTTTTATGCATAGCATCAAAATTTTGCACTAGCTATGCACAAAATGTACAAAAGCCGACCGCACATCTGAACGTATCCGCAAGTTCAGCTAACCGTGTAGCATCGATGTTAACAGGCATCAGACATGATTTGGCGTAATTCACCTTCAGACCAGTGGCATAAGAGAACGTTTCAAGCAGATTTTTGAGGGCGAGCAGCTGAGTGGGGCATGCTTGGAGAATGAGCAAAGTATCATCGGCGTATTGGGCTATGGGGAAATCAGTATCAGGTATAGGCAAGGGCGGATGCAAAACCCCAGAACTTGCGACATGATTGACCATGGACTGAAGAAGGTCAGCACCGCGACAAAGAGAATTGGAGAGAACGGATCGCCTTGTCGCACACCTCGGCGACAAGGGAATTTTTTCCCAGCTACCCCATTAAGAAGCACAGAGGAGGTACCCGTAGTGAAGATCATCTGAACCCAATGAAGCCAACGGTCATCGAAGCCCCAACATCGGAGG
The DNA here is from genome assembly GCA_947311845.1 of Poa pratensis. Taxonomy (NCBI): domain Eukaryota; kingdom Viridiplantae; phylum Streptophyta; class Magnoliopsida; order Poales; family Poaceae; genus Poa; species Poa pratensis. The sequence goes on along the minus strand of CAMZMU010000077.1, from coordinate 48,746,640 downwards.
ATATTGATGATTGCAGCATGTTCAATAGTATCGAACGCCTTCGCAAAATCCAACTTCAAGATGACCACCTCTTTTTTAGCCTGCTTGCATTGATGAATATATTCGTATGCCCAAGCGACGCAGTCCTGAATTGTTCGGCATTTGAGGAAACCATATTGATTAACATGAACAAGTTGGAGAATTTTTTGTTGCAGCCGATTTGCAAAGATTTTGGTCAGCAGTTTCAGACTAGAATTCAGCAAAGAAATAGGCCGATAATCATTTGGAGTAATTGGAGACTGAACTTTCAGAATGAGAGTAATGTAAGCATCATTTATACTTTGCAAGTTAACAGCTCCCTCCTAAAATTGCTGACACTGCCAGTAAAAGTCATGCTTTATAATCGGCCAGCAAACTTTGAAGAATAAACCAGAGAACCCATCCGGGCCGGGGGCTTTGTCAGAGGGAAGATCAGCCACCACCTTGTCATTTTCTTCGTGGGAAAAGGGTCTTGAGAGGGCATCCAGTCCCTCCATATGATGAATGTAAGCAGAGAAGTCAAACTCAGGATCAATTGGGGTGGACACCCCAAGTCTGTCCTTGAACGAGTTTAGAAGGATTCCCTCTTTTTCAAGATGGTCAGTAGCAATGGAGCCGTTAGCACGAGCCAGGCTAGCAATAGAATTATTTCGGTATCGGGCTAGCACGAGCCTTTCACCTATCTAGGGCTGCCGCTTGGCTCTTCTCGCCCCACGATGCAGGATCTCTCTCCGATTGTGGATCAGGTCGAGCGCAGACTTAATGGTAGCGTCCGTTTTCTTGACTATGGCAGTCGACTGACCTTCGTTAATTCGGTGATGTCCTCTCTCCCGATTTACTTCCTATGTACCCTAAAAGTTCATAAGGGTGTTATCAAGCTATTTGATCGATCTCGATGCCATTGTATGTGGTCCAAGGAAGAGGACAGCACTTCAGTCAATTCTCTTGCGGTATAGTTTGTTGATGAAGAAGGGGATGCCTAGGCATCCCAATCTTAGACGGTTGAGTCTTCTTGAATATATTGGGGAGATCCATGGAAGCTTCCCCAAGCTTAAGCTTTTCACTCTTCTTGATATATCTCCTCTCTTAACACTTGAAAACTTCCTTCACACCAAAACTCAACATTTTTCTCATTAGCGGGTTAGTGCATCAAAACAAATAATCTCACTTAGTTCTGTAAGGACACAAATTCATAAGCAATCATTTTCAAACATTAGCTACTGTTACTAGGCTTAAGTGATGCTCTTTCACCTTAAAAGAAACCACTCAACACTTGTAAAAGATAGAATGCAAAACAAAGACAGAATCTGTCAAAACCAGAACAGTCGTAAAGATGATTTTTTCGGGACACTTACGTCGCTCAAATCGAAAAACTTTAGTCGTACGAAAGTTGCGTACATATCTCAGGAACAGCAAAAATTGGCAGTTTTTAAATTTTTCTGATTTTCTACGGCGAGAAACGGTGACGTTCCAGAAATCTGTTCCTGTGCAGTAATCCAAATATAGGTACCATCTTGTCATAAGAGACTTTTCTTGGCACAACAAAACAGCAAATAAAAGATACAAAGGAGTTTTTACAGAAGTAAACATGCTCCTTGACTCAATAAAAAAATAACAGAAAGTAAAAACAATGGGTTGCCTCCCATAAGCTTCTCTTTAATGCCTTTTAGCTAGGCATGAAACATGAATCAAGTATTGTCAAGACCAAAAACATCAACATTATAACTTGCCCTAACAATAGTATCAAAAGGGTGTTTCATCCTTCTTCTAGGGAAGTGTTCCATACCTTTCCTGAGTGGGAATTGAAATTTTATATTCCCCTCTTTCATATCAATAACAGCACCAACAGTTCTAAGAAAAGGTCTTCCCAACACAATAGGACAAGAAGGATTGCATTCAATATCCAAAACCACAAAATCAACAGGGACAAGGTTATTGTTAACCATAATAAGAACATTATCAACTCTCCCCAAAGGTTTCTTCATAGAAGAATCAGCAAAGTGAACATCCAAATAACATTTTTCCAAAGGTGCAAGATCAAGGATATCATAAAGCTTTTTAGGCATAACAAAATACTAGCACCAAGATCACACAAAGCATTGCAATCAAAATCATTCACTTTCATTTTAATGATGGGCTCCCAACCATCATCTAACTTCCTAGGGATAGAAGCTTCACGTTTTAATTTCTCTTCCCTAGCATGCATGAGAGCATTGATGATATGTTTAGTAAAAGCCATATTTATTTCACTAGCCTTAGGACTCTTAGCTAGCTTTTGCAAGAACATAATGACTTCAGTTATATTACAACCATCAAAATCAAAATTATTATCATCAAAGGTAATGGAACCATTATCTCCTACACTCCTAAAAATTTCAGCACTTTTATCAGGAGCAATTTTAGTGCTATCAGGCAGTTTAAAGCTTTTTGCAGCAGAAGTGGAGACATTTCCAACACCAATTATCTTTCCATTAACAGTAGGAGGTTTACTAGCACTTGAGGTATCAACATTTTCACAGTAAAAATAGTGCAAACTCTAGCCACACTATTCTGTTTAGCAATTTCAGCTTCTTTTTCCTCTCTTTCCCATCTATCATGCAACTCAGCTAGCATTCTTATATTGTTATCAATTTTAACTTGTATAGCATTGAGAGTTTTGCTCTCTTTAACATCATGAGGCAGCACCTTTATTTTTAAGAAATCAACATCATGAACAAGACTATCAACCTTAGCAGCAAGAATATCAATTTTTCCTAGCTTTTCCTCAACAGTTTTATTGAAAGTAGTTTGTGTGCTAATAAAATCCTTAAGCATAACTTCAAGATCAGAGGGCACACTCTTATTGTTGTTGTAGGAATTACCATAAGAATTACCATAAGCATTGCTACCATTAGAAGGATATGGCCTATAGTTGCTATTACCAAAATTATTCCTGTAGGCATTGTTGTTGAAGTTATTATTTTTAATGAAGTTCACATCAACATTCCCTTCTTGTGCAACCAATGAAGCTAAAGGAACATTATTTGGATCAATAGTAGCATGACCATTCGAAAGCATAGACATAATGGCATCAACCTTATCATTCAAAGAGGAGATCTCCTCAACAGAATTTACCTTCTTACCTGTTGGAGTTCTTTCGGTGTGCCATTCAGAATAGTTTACCATCATATCATCAAGAAGCTTTGTTGCAGCACCCAAAGTGATGGACATAAAGGTCCCTCCAGCAGCTGAATCCAATAAATTCCTTGAAGAAAAATTCAATCCTGCATAAAAGGTTTGAATAATCATCCAAGTAGTCAGTCCATGAGTGGGACAATTCTTAACCAATGATTTCATTCTTTCCCAAGCTTGGGCAACATGCTCATTATCAAATTGCTTAAAGTTCATAATGCCACTTCTCAAAGATATGATTTTAGCAGGAGGATAATATTTTCCAATGAAAGCATCTTTACACTTAGTCCAAGAATCAATACTATTTCTAGGCAAAGATAGCAACCATTCTTTAGCTCTTCCTCTCAAGGAGAAAGGAAATAATTTCAGTTTAATAATATCACCCTCTACCTCTTTATACTTTTGCATATCACATAGCTCAACAAAATTATTAAGGTGAGCAGCAGCATCATCAGTACTAACACCAGAAAATTGCTCTTTCATAACAAGATTTAACAGTGCAGGTTTAATTTCATAGAACTCTGCTGTGGTAGCAGGAGGAGCAATAGGTATGAAATCATTGTTGTTTGTGCTAGTGAAGTCACACAACTTAGTGTTTTCAGGATTACTCATTTTAGCAAAATTAAAAAGAAGAAAATAACAAACCGAAATAAACTAAATGCAGGATTTTTTTTTGTGTTTTTGGGTTTTAACAGCAAACAAGATAAAATAAAATAAACTAAGCAAGACAAAAACAAAGTAATGAGATTGGAAGTGTGAGACTCCCCTATCTGGAGATTCCAGTATCCCCGGCAACGGCGCCAGAAAAATGTCTTGATGGCGTGTTAACGGTAGAGTGTTTTATTACTTCCCAGCAACAGCACCAGAAGATCTGCTTGTTGACCGTGACAACACACGTTCGTTGGGAGACCCCAAGAGGAAGGTATGATGTAGTGCAGCAGCAGTTTTCCCTTGAAATATGACCAAGGTTTATCGAACCAGGAGGACACGGAGGTTCTTCAGAAGGTTGTCAGCGGCGCAACTGACGTGGAACCTGCACACAACACAAGCAAACTACTTTGCCCCAACGAAACAGAGAGGTTGTCAATCTCTCCGGCTTGCTGTGAAAACAAAGGATTAAACGTATTGTGTGGAAAACAGTAATGAGTGCAGAAAGTAACAGAGAACAAATGATTGCAGTTGGTGGTTTTATCAGTATGAGGAAATGGACCGGGGTCCACAGTTCACTAGTGGTGTCTCTCCATAAAAGATAACTAACATGTTGGGTAAACAAATTACAGCTGGGCAATTGACAAATAATGAGCGCATGACAATGCAATATATGACAAGATGATTATTATGAGATTTAATTGGGCATTACAACAAAGTACATAGACTTGCTATCCAACGCATCTATGCCTAAATAATCCACCTTCCGGTTAGCATCCGCACCCCTTCCGGTATTGAGTTGCAAAAACAGATTATTG
>CAMZMU010000077.1:48274350-48607880 GCA_947311845.1 Poa pratensis | reverse complement strand
GACCGTTCACGCTACCAAGACACTCCCTGTATAGCCACCGACATAACTCTATGCCTTATGCAGAAGTGAATCCGGCACGTCCCCAACTATGGGCAACGCCTAGCTCCGGAACCTTCGCAAGACTAGCCCCGACCAACTATGGTAACCGACTAGACTTGCCAAAAGGTGGCATCAAAGGAGGCTCGATAGGATTACGTAGGTCAAGGCCCGCCCATGTGAGCGACAGTGGCAGTGCTTTCGATGTTCAGATTAGTGGCACCGTGGACTGACCCTATCGTTGTTTGGAGGGGTGTTTCATTTAATCAAGTTCCATCATTCACAAGTCCAAACCAAGAGGATTAGTCCAACACAACAATCACAATATCATAATATATCATCACGACAAAATATTAGCAACACAATAAATCAAGCAATAGTAGTATCCATGTCCAAACTTTGCAAAATAAAAAGAACGTCAACCGGATGACTGTGGCAGCGGTCTTCCGCTGGCAAGCGCCTTCTCGTTTGACAAGGAAAAAAAGAAACGTCGACCGGAAGACTGTGGCAGCGGTCTTCCGCTGGCAAGCGCCTTCACAGATGGACTACAAAAGATAGCTTAGTTGGTTTGGTCGGACGACTGTGGCGGTTCCTCCAGCCAGCGTCCTCGCAGATTAATTACAAAGTTGGTGAGGCAGGTAGCCTCCAAACAATGAACCGAAAAGCATTCATAAGAAAGAAAGCATCCATTCCACTCAAGGATTAACCTGACGTGGTGTCAGCAATCTTGGCAAAAAGAACCAAATGGAAAGTCAGCTCCCAAGCGTCGCAGTCCGGGTGGTCTATGCCAACCATATTTGACGGAGGGACAAGGCAAATAACTCTTTTGGCAAATGCCCCCAACTCCGAGGATCATAAGACGACATTCGTCCGCTCCTCACCTCGGCGAAGAAGAAGAAGCAAACAATCATAGGAACGCATGTTTTATAGTTGTTTATTTAGAGGTTTCGACAAAGCCACGCAAGTGCGAGGCGCATAGATAATTCACACATCATTCTAACGCATACATGGATGATGAATATGACATGGCAGGAGCAATAATCGAAGCAACATATTAAGCAAGAATAACAACAGGCCTGCAATAATAAAACAGGGTACAGACAGAAAATATAACACTCGGTATGGCAATCAACAAATAAACAAACAACATTGCGGGACGGTTCACAGCAAGGGTTTAGCTTGCCTCCGAAGACGGGGATCCTTTGGGCTTGGAGAGGTCGGGTTGGTTCCGCGGCGTAGGGCAGCGATAGCCCCGTTCCACGGACTCCGGAATGCACGTACATAGGGCACCCCATAGAACTATTTTGGAATGAGATGAAATCAGTACCACCGGAAAGAGCTCGTCGAGACGAAGATTTAGAAATTTGAATCACCGAAAACGGACTTACGGTTCCAAAGATATTGATGTTTGAAAATTGAACCAGCAGGAAAAAGGAAAAACAGTCCGCCGAAAAAAATGGAACGGGCCGCTCTGTCACGCGGCTGGGCCGTTGCTGGGCCGTGTCGCGCCTGCGCGCGCGCGCTGTGCGCTGGCCGCTGCTCGTGGATGGGCCGCCGGTGGGCCGCACTGGGCTGGGCTGCTGGCGGGCTGTGAACTGCTGCTGGCCCGCAACGATGACTGAAAAAAAAACCGAGTGACAGCTTCGTTGACCTCCTGTACGCGCATCCTTGCGCACGGGAGGCCGCCGGCGCCCGCGCTGCAGGCGACGGGAGGCCAGGGAGAGGGCGGGTGCGAGGTGCAGGAGCACCGCCGACCTCGGGGATGGCTCCGGCGCGTTGGGAGAAGACCGGGGCGTCGCGCACGGGAAGCACGGGCGAGGTTGCCGTGCTCAGCCGAGCTCGGCAGTGGCGAAACGCGACGGGGACGCGAGCTCCAGGGGGGTCTGGGATGCCGGAGACGGCGGGGGCGGTACTGCAGCCCTCTTCCGCGGCCGCAGGTGTTGCCTCGGGCGGAGGGGAGGCTGGGACTAGCTCAGCTCCAAGCTCGAGCTGGCCATGGCGGCCGCAGATGGTGTCGGCGACTTCGGCCTCCCTCTGTTCTTAGGTGAGTACCAGGAGATAGAGGAGGGTGAGGAGTGTAGAGGGAGTGAGGAGAGTGAGAGTGGAGATCGAGTTGCTTCTTATATCGGCAGGGGACAAGGAGATGGACAACGACCCGTCGATGCTTGCTCCAAAAATAACAAAGGGAAGGGACAAGGAGGAGGAGAGGATGTGGTTGCCGTGCTGGATGCACAGTGGAGCACGAGGTGGTGCTGTAGAAGAAGATTTGGCACCGACAAAACAGTAATCACGGATTTGGTTTGCTAAGCGCGCGTCCCGGACGTCCAGAGCGCGACACGGCGACATCGCTGCGTTCCGGTGACTTCGGGGGTCCAAATGGAACAAGGTTTCCACCCCTGGGTTTGTAACGATGAGAGGAACACAACCAAACAAAAATCCCACAGGGATTCCATACTTTGTAAAATAGATTTTCCAGAACACCAAAAACACCGAAGGTGCTCGATGAAATGACAGGGTCTTGCACAACTCAATAAAATTCCCAAAAATTACCACTGACTAGGTTTGTGTAGGGAGGGTGTCCATGAAGTTGGAGATCATTTGGGTCATGGGAAATTGGTTTTCCATATGATGGCCGAAAATGGCCATAATGGCATGATTTGAGAAAAATGGGGTTCCATGTTTCATCTTGGGGTGATCTCCTGACATTGTGTATCTTTGGGTCATGTTGTCAAGTTCACCAAGTATCAAGGTCATAGGAATTTTCTAGGTCTAGGTTTTCTTGAAGATCTTGAAATGGCATCAATTTGGGCTTACAAAGGAAGTGGTCTAAATATTGCTCAAATGGGTTTGTCTCCGAAAGATGAAATGGAGGAAATGCCAAAATATGCATTCCCTGAATTTATCAGAATTATTGGAGGTTCCTAGCTTGGTTAAAACATTTCTGGACTAGAAATGGCAGTTTTGAAATTATTGGCTAACTTGGAAATATTGCATTGGGGTATGCAATATTTTTGCATGGGTTGTCTTTATATGGACATGGGGTCCTCTGGTATTTTTGGTGGAATTTCTAGAGCTACGGAAATGGGCTTTCCTTTTGTAGGTGGAGAAAATGATTAAAAGATTCCGATATTAGGGCTAGGGTTTCCGAGAGAAAACCTAAGCACAAAAATTATCACGGGTGTTGGAGTGGTTCGTGGACTTATGGGAAATTTCGAGAAAGCAATTTCCAAGTCAATTCATCTTCAAAAGTCTTGGAGAAATATTTAGAATAAGAGGAAAAAGTTTTTCAGGTGTCGGAAAACACCACTAAAATTAGGTTCAATTTTCGGGGTGTTACAGACCTTCCCCCCTTAAAAGGAATCTCGTCCTCGAGATTAAGGAGGTTATACAAGAAAATCTTGAACGATCCATTTATAACCCAGTTTAAAACTTTTTCTAAAATAATAGAATTTTGGTTCGCCAAAGGGGTCAATAAGACTTTTCCTAAAACATACATTTTTCAAAGCTTGCTACTTCTATCCTACTCACGGCATTTAACAGATGGCATGGCAGGGGTTCAGTCAATCAATCAACATAGAATCTACTCACATGCTTATGAATTTAAAACCTAAGGTTTTGCACAAACAGGGCAAGATCAAACAAGATCTACAACCAAATTATCAAATAATCTAACAAGATCAACTGGGGTGAATAAGAACTCAAAAACCTTTATAAACCAAAGGCAGGGATATGCTAATCATAACCTTCTCCTAAGGTTTTATTTTTGAAAAGTTATACACACGACAGGTGCCCCTTTCATGTGCGTACAACAAAAGGTTTTATTTTTCCAAAGCTATACGTACATGGCAGGTGCCCCTTTCATGTATATACAGGTTTGGAAAAAGAAACAAGGTTTGTTTTCAAACAACGACGTTCGCGCCACAAGAGTGGGATCACAAACACCAAATTTTGTGGGATAGAGCCATTCCCAAAGTTTGCTTTTGCAAGGAAATTTTCCCTATAGAACTCCGGGTACGAGGAAAATAATACGTCTCGGGGTACCTCTTCACGTTGAAGTAGTCGCGGTGTCCCAGTTGGAGTAGAACTTGCATCATCAATTTCGGAAATTGTCCATCCGTGTACAGTTCATGTCTTGCAGCAAGATTAAATGGCAGAGATACAAGCATGGGTAGGAGAATTTCTAGTTGTAGCAAAACATCATTTTATAAAACATTTCTGCATTTTATGGCCCAAAACAAAACGGCTGCAGCAGTATGGCATAATCATTTCAACCATACCGTATAGGCAAGCACAAGCAAACAAAGAAATAAAACACTCTACAAAAATCCTTTTGTGTTCCAGCGAGGAGGAGCACCCAACAAGCAATTAACGCTTGAGGTGGTGGATCTCGTGGAGGGTTCGGGCCCCTTTCTCTAACATGCGTCCAGACAAGGTTCATATTGGGTGAGGAACCTTGGGGTACTACATGTAGGAGTTTTTCAAACCTATGCGCGAGCCAACATTAAGTGAGCGGGACACCGTGGTTACAGTGTCTCATCAAATACTTCCACTTAATAGTTAAACTTGTGCAACACACGCAAAAATAGTTTGCATACTACAAAATAATCCCATTCAAAGTTTGCATTAACTCACAGGTGGGTATATGCGTCTGGGTTCACATATACTGTCCCTGTTTTAAGTGATCTGTCGTTTCTTCAAAACCTTTAACTAAAAGAAAGGCGTGATATTCCTTCATGTGTCAACCGAGTGGTTAACCAGGGAACAAGAACACCAAGTTTTATTTCGGCTGATTCGACATCAACCAAGAAACAGACAACAAACTTGCATTACAACCAACACAAGGGAAATAAACAACAAAACAAACAAGCTCACGGCTTCTCACCTACCAGCATACGAGCGTCACTCAGGCTAAACAAACAGGGGCTCTATTCCGCTTGACGGCCTCTGGTGGTCGGTGGAGCGGGGCCAAGACGAAGAGTGGTGTCCACATCTGCATCTTCCGGTGGGTGGGGAATCATCGGCCTGCCTTCAAGGACAACACCTGGTTCTTGGGGTTGCTGCCGAATTCGGGCTAGTACTTGCGCCACAGACACATCCAGACTGCGTTCCAGCAAGTCATCTGGGACTGGGGCTCCGGTACCTCGAGCTTGCCCATGCTTGAGGGTAGGTGGGTTCCTTGCTCGACACTGTTGCAGGCGAGCTTGACCAAGGTTGCGCCTTGTGGTTGCGAGTTCTTCTATCAGAGAATTGCTGAACCTGGTCATTGCAGCTGCGTAGGTGACCAGGGTGATGACGGCAGGGTCGGCTTCGCCTTCGATGGAGGTTTGGATGGCCTCCGCGCCAGGTTGGGGTCGGGCTGGGAGAAAGTGGAAAGCTCGACTTTTCGCCATTGCGGGTTCTGAGTACCGTAGGCGGACGAGACCTTCATAGGCTGCTATCTGGATGGCTTGAGCAAGAGTGGGCATGCTCCTACCTGGGATCAGGTACGTCATGCTTGTGCCCAACGGACACGAGCCGATATGCACGTTTGCTCGAAATTCACTCCCGTCTAGCGAGAGTGAGTTCTTGAACACCACATACCGAGGGAGATCATGCCTGCCAAGAGTATCAGAGACGGCCTTCCGAAGAATCACTGGGAATCCGCCATACTCAGCAGCGGTGGTTTCTAGGATGACCTTGGGGTTTGCCATCGGATTCCTCTGGCTCTGGGTGTAGGATGAGATGAGAATGCGGGATTCCTTTGCGGGATCCTGCTTCAAGAGAGCTGGGTTGGCTAAGGATAGCAGGCGAGGGTGGGGATAAATGGCAGCTAGGACTGGGGTCTCTTAGAAGCTGGGTTGTGTCGGCTCCTTCTCCTGGAAGAAACCGGCGAGCCTCTCTCGGAAAATGGGACACGTCCTACTGCACCTTACTGTGGACCGACACCAGCCATGCCGGTTAGGCGGAGATGGGTTAAATCCATCGGGCTCATTGTCGGGCAAAAGTAAGGCGGGGTTTTCCATGCTAGGGTAGTCTACAGCCAGCCTGGTGCTCTGATACCATGTCTGTGACACCCCTCCCTGGCACATATCACCAGAGAGGCAGTCGTCCCGTGCGCCATCCCAAGATAGCTGGCCGCACGTCACAACAGTGTAACATAATGGAAATCATTACACAATCAGGCACATCAGTGCTACAAATGGTTTACAAGGCCATCAAGGAATGACAAAATATCAATCCCAGCATGGCACGATACAGAGTTGTTAACTGGCAGCGAAAGACATATGAGAGGCTACGGCTTGGAGCGGCTCCACTCCACAGGTTCTGGCTGGGCTACTGATCCTAGCACACTCCTGCTCCATCTCCTTGCTAAAGTAGAAGATGAATTCTCGACAAAACCTGGCCACAATCACAAGGCCCGTGAGTACATTATGATGCACTCAGCAAGTATCGCCACTCACTACAAACAATCCAACAATCATGCAGCAAGATATACATTGGAAATAAAATCTACAACATGGCAAGAGTCTACTCGAGATAGACCAATATGATAACATAAAGGTAGCATGGCATCACAAGCAAAACATGGCATAAGCAAACAACAAGAGTATCACCAGTACAGAGTCCAAGCCAGGTGGGGTTGGATCGTATACCGACAATCAAACAAAGAGGTTACCTGTGACGAGTAGACGAGGGTACCAGTTGGTACCAAATGTTATAATTACTCCTGTCAACACAATCAGGCTTCCAAGCCTTTAGCCAACTATGGCTATCATTCCAGCCAACTCTGGCTATTTCCTGGGCATGCACGGTTGATGTGGGCTCTGGCCTAACTATAGGCTTCCCAACGCATCACACCGCCATCCTGTTCACGGTTCACATCTCAAGTAACATTCCCTGCATCATTTTCTTGTTCACTTAGTGAAATCAGGTTGTTCATCTTTCTCTCAAACAAGCCTTAGGTTTAACCTCCGGACACGACACGGACACAGTGTGACTGACACTGAACTGTTGTTCCATACCTTGGAACGAGGCTAGACATCCAGATTTGACACTCTCGAGAGGTTGCAATTACCACCCACCTAAGTGCACCACACTCAGCCGGTACTTTAGGATATCATCCTTAAGGCGAACTCAGCAAGATACACTCACCTGACCGTTCACGCTACCAAGACACTCCCTGTATAGCCACCGACATAACTCTATGCCTTATGCAGAAGTGAATCCGGCACGTCCCCAACTATGGGCAACGCCTAGCTCCAGAACCTTCGCAAGACTAGCCCCGACCAACTATGGTAACCGACTAGACTTGCCAAAAGGGTGGCATCAAAGGAGGCTCGATAGGATTACGTAGGTCAAGGCCCGCCCATGTGAGCGACAGTGGCAGTGCTTTCGATGTTCAGATTAGTGGCACCGTGGACTGACCCTATCGTTGTTTGGAGGGGTGTTTCATTTAATCAAGTTCCATCATTCACAAGTCCAAACCAAGAGGATTAGTCCAACACAACAATCACAATATCATAATATATCATCACACGACAAAATATTAGCAACACAATAAAGCAAGCAATAGTAGTATCCATGTCCAAACTTTGCAAAATAAAAAGAACGTCAACCGGATGACTGTGGCAGCGGTCTTCCGCTGGCAAGCGCCTTCTCGTTTGACAAGGAAAAAAAAGAAACGTCGACCGGAAGACTGTGACAGCGGTCTTCCGCTGGCAAGCGCCTTCACAGATCGATTACAAAAGATAGCTTAGTTGGTTTGGTCGGACGACTGTGGCGGTTCCTCCAGCCAGCGTCCTCGCAGATTAATTACAAAGTTGGTGAGGCAGGTAGCCTCCAAACAATGAACCGAAAAGCATTCATAAGAAAGAAAGCATCCATTCCACTCAAGGATTAACCTGACGTGGTGTCAGCAATCTTGGCAAAAAGAACCAAATGGAAAGTCAGCTCCCAAGCGTCGCAGTCCGGGTGGTCTATACCAACCATATTTGACGGAGGGACAAGGCAAATAACTCTTTTGGCAAATGCCCCCAACTCCGAGGATCATAAGACGACATTCGTCCGCTCCTCACCTCGGCGAAGAAGAAGAAGCAAACAATCATAGGAACGCATGTTTTATAGTTGTTTATTTAGAGGGTTCGACAAAGCCACGCAAGTGCGAGGCGCACAGATAATTCACACATCATTCTAACGCATACATGGATGATGAATATGACATGGCAGGAGCAATAATTGAAGCAACATATTAAGCAAGAATAACAACAAGCCTGCAATAATAAAACAGGGTACAGACAGAAAATATAACACTCGGTATGGCAATCAACAAATAAACAAACAACATTGCGGGACGGTTCACAGCAAGGGTTTAGCTTGCCTCCGAAGACGGGGATCCTTTGGGCTTGGAGAGGTCGGGTTGGTTCAGCGGCGTAGGGCAGCGATAGCCCCGTTCCACGGACTCCGGAATGCACGCACAGAGGGCACCCCATAGAACTATTTTGGAATGAGATGAAATCAGTACCACCGGAAAGAGCTCGTCGAGACAAAGATTTAGAAATTTGAATCACCGAAAACGGAATTACGGTTCCAAAGATATTGATGTTTGAAAATTGAACCAGCAGGAAAAAGGAAAAACAGTCCGCCGAAAAAACGGAGCGGGCCGCTCTGTCACGCGGCTGGGCCGTTGCTAGGCCGTGTCGCGCCTGTGCGCCACGCGTTGTGCGCTGGCCGCTGCTTGTGGATGGGCCGCCGGTGGGCCGCACTGGGCTGGGCTGCTGGCGGGCTGTGAACTGCTGCTGGCCCGCAACGATCGACTAAAAAAAACCGAGCGACAGCTTCGTTGACCTCCTGTACGCGCATCCTTGCGCGCGGGAGGCGGCCGGCGCCAGCGCTGCAGGCGACAGGAGGCCAGGGAGAGGGCGGGTGCGAGGTGCAGGAGCACCGCCGACCTCGGGGATGGCTCCGGCGCGTTGGGAGAAGACCGGGGCGTCGCGCACGGGAAGCACGGGCGAGGTTGCCGTGCTCAGCCGAGCTCGGCAATGGCGAAACGCGACGGGGACGCGAGCTCCAGGGGGGTCTGGGCTGCCGGAGACGGCGGGGGTGGTACTGCAGCCCTCTTCCGCGGCCGCAGGTGTTGCCTCGGGCGGAGGGGAGGCTGGGACTAGCTCAGCTCCAAGCTCGAGCTGGCCATGGCGGCCGCAGATGGTGTCGGTGACTTCGGCCTCCCTCTGTTCTTAGGTGAGTACCAGGAGATAGAGGAGGGTGAGGAGTGTAGAGGGAGTGAGGAGAGTGAGAGTGGAGATCGAGTTGCTTCTTATATCGGCAGGGGACAAGGAGATGGACAACGACCCGTCGATGCTTGCTCCAAAAATAACAAAGGGAAGGGACAAGGAGGAGGAGAGGATGTGGTTGCCGTGCTGGATGCACAGTGGAGCACGAGGTGGTGCTGTAGAAGAAGATTTGGCACCGACAAAATAGTAATCACGGATTTGGTTTGCTAAGCGCGCGTCCCGGACGTCCAGAGCGCGACACGGCGACATCGCTGCGTTCCCGGTGACTTCGGGGGTCCAAATGGAACAAGGTTTCCACCCCTGGGTTTGTAACGATGAGAGGAACACAACCAAACAAAAATCCCACAGGGATTCCATACTTTGTAAAATATATTTTCCAGAACACCAAAAACACCGAAGGTGCTCGATGAAATGACAGGGTCTTGCACAACTCAATAAAATTCCCAAAAATTACCACTGACTAGGTTTGGTGTAGGGAGGGTGTCCATGAAGTTGGAGATCATTTGGGTCATGGGAAATTGGTTTTCCATATGATGGCCGAAAATGGCCATAATGGCATGATTTGAGAAAAATGGGGTTCCATGTTTCATCTTGGGGTGATCTCCTGACATTGTGTGTCTTTGGGTCATGTTGTCAAGTTCACCAAGTATCAAGGTCATAGGAATTTTCTAGGTCTAGGTTTTCTTGAAGATCTTGAAATGGCATCAATTTGGGCTTACAAAGGAAGTGGTCTAAATATTGCTCAAATGGGTTTGTCTCCGAAAGATGAAATGGAGGAAATGCCAAAATATGCATTCCCTGAATTTATCAGAATTATTGGAGGTTCCTAGCTTGGTTAAAACATTTCTGGACTAGAAATGGCAGTTTTGAAATTATTGGCTAACTTGGAAATATTTCATTGGGGTATGCAATATTTTTGCATGGGTTGTCTTTATATGGACATGGGGTCCTCTGGTATTTTTGGTGGAATTTCTAGAGCTACGGAAATGGGCTTTCCTTTTGTAGGTGGAGAAAATGATTAAAAGATTCCGATATTTAGGGCTAGGGTTTCCGAGAGAAAACCTAAGCACAAAAATTATCACGGGTGTTGGAGTGGTTCGTGGACCTATGGGAAATTTCGAGAAAGCAATTTCCAAGTCAATTTATCTTCAAAAGTCTTGGAGAAATATTTAGAATAAGAGGAAAAAGATTTTCAGGTGTCGGAAAACACCACTAAAATTAGGTTCAATTTTCGGGGTGTTACACAAACATAGTGTTAACAACAGAATTGAGCAAAGACGAAAACATGAACTAGTAGAGGAATTTCAGGTGGAAGCTTTTCAAATGAAGCTCACGACATATCATTCTCAGACAACCGGCTGAAAAAAGGGGCAGAACCAAGCAAATATAATGTCTAACAATGGAATTTTTCTCTTGACAAGATGTTCTACAACAAAAGCACGATGATTTATTATTCTGGTAAATAAAGCAGCAAAAGATGATACAAGTAGAACAGAACAGAAAATATGACGTTTATGTATTTCCACAAGTTAGATTTCATAAGCTTTCTAATACATAAGTGGAACAGAATAATGCTCTCTACCAAAAGCAGCCAGCAGCAGACTCTCAACAGTTATAATGTCCGAAGGCTAACCATAAAAAGGATTAACAAGTGGTCAAAACAAGTGTCCTGGCTGTCAATAAGATTAAATAACTATAGACAACAATGCAGGTTAGACATCAACACCTCATAGCTAGCCTAGCAACAGTTCAACAACAGGGATACCACATTGAGCATCATTAGTTTAAACTACAATAGAAGGAGAAGTCCCAAGAAAAAATCCCAAAACAAAACCCTAATCAACGAGATTTCGAGCACACTGCTACAATTTCAATGCTTTTCACCACAATTCATGAACTGCAGATTCAAGGGTTATATCAGGACCAAGATACCTGACGGCGGGCAATCTGCAAGTTGGCGACGGACACGAAAGCTCCAGGGCCATCATCTTGTATGCGCAGCATCTCACGTTCATGTACAGGCGACTCGTGATCTCTGTAGGTACAGGATTATAGCAAGCATGTAAGTAGCAGGCATCATATAAGTGCAATGTACATGATAGACAACAACATCATATTCCTACTTGACATTACGAATGTGCTAATGTGGCCAGGTTGATGTGTTCCAGCACACGAGTAAAGCATTATGGATCCTTTGGGTCTGCGAGAACAAAGGTTGGGGTCAGTAAGCATCATACTATAGAAATAAATAAGCACGAGTACAGCAGTTGCAACCACTATCCACTAATACTAAAAAAAATCATGATGTAATCATAATTATTACTGATGGACTTGCATTCACAAATTGATCTTACATACGAAACTTGTAGTGTTCGTGTTTCAACTAATACGAATTCCAGAATAAGAATATAGAACTCAGGCATCTCGGTACATTATCAGTAAGGTAAGTTTGTTACAAGCCAGCTGAAATGCAAACATGCTCATTTACTGCACTAGTCCTACACAAAGGTATCAGATTCAGTTCCAATGCAAATGGTTAAGAGATGGGACGAATTCTACTAATTTAACTTATTATGAAGACACCTTCTCAATCAAAGACACGGCCTGGACACACATAAATTTGGAGGTGCAGGTAATTCAAGCACTTACAATCAGAGCGTCGTCAAGAATTTCACAAGAGGAAGAATGATATCCCAATCACAGAAGGGGTGGAAGAGGATCTCGTACCATGACGGTAGTAGCACTGCACCATCACCTCATCATCCTTGATATTTCTGCCAGATAGATTCGCATGACCATCATTCAGAACATTAACTACATAAAGAAGAGATAGATTGATCTGACAAACAGGATACTAGGACCCATTACCTTCTGGCGCTGGTAGCTGACACACGCCTTGTCCCTGACGAACTCAAGGTCGTCGTCCTCCCTGGTCTTGGCCTTGGCCTTGGCGGCCACCGTCAACCCCGTGTCCTCGTCGGGCGCGCCCTCGCCGTAGAGGGAGATGAGGTCCTTGAAGGCAGCCTCCACCGTGGTGGCGCAGCGACGGTGGCGGCTTGGGAGGGAAAGCAAGCCTTGTTCGTCCTGGAGGGCGGGCTGTAGGGGGCCTCTAGGGTTCGGGCTGCATTGACTCGAGAGAGGAAGGCAGGGGAGCGACCTGAGATGGGATCGAGAGAGGAGGGCAGGGAGAGGCGCTGGATCCGTAGGAGGAACAAGGGCCCCGGCGTGGAGGAGGACGGTACACGGAGGTCGTCGGTGATGCTCGCCGCCGCGAGAGAGGAAGACAGGATCGAATGGGAAGAGGATTTAGGGTTTTCTCTGGACGAGGAGGTGAGGCTCTGGTTTTACTCTAGACGCGCGTGCCTCCGTCTGTCGGATCAGCATCCGACGGCTCCTAGTGCTCCCGCTGGCCAACGGGCTGGGCCAGTTTCGGGCATTAGAGGGAGTAAGAGCTGGGCTGTCCTAATTTCGGTCCAGTCCACGCCGGCTGTTCATGCAGGGCTGCGACTAAAGTTGAATCATCCTCTGGCTCTGCTATGTCAATCTCTGCTGGAGGCTTAACTGATGGGTTATGCAACTCATCCAAGAAAACATTGGGCGGGACTGATTGCCTATTGGATCCTAGCCGAGACAAGGCATCTGCTGCTTCATTTTGTCTTCGATCAACATGCTCAACTTGGAAGCCAGTGAAGTGTCCAGCAACTCTGTCCACCTCTCGTCTGTATGCAGCCATGTTTGCATCCTTACTGTCCCATGTTCCAGAGACTTGTTGAGCAACCAGATCTGAGTCTCCAAAGCAACGGATGCGACTGACATTCATCTCCTTTGCTATGCGGAGTCCGTGAAGCAATGCCTCATATTCTGCTACATTGTTTGTGCAATTGAAGTGTATTTGGAGCACGTATCTTAGCTTGTCTCCCTTGGGGGAAGTGAGTACAACTCCAGCCCCCGAGCCTTGTAGCTGTCTTGACCCATCGAAGTGCATGGTCCAGTATTTTGTTTCTGCCATGGTGGGAGCGACTTGAATTTCTGTCCAATCATTGATGAAATCTGCGAGAGCTTGCGACTTAATTGATGTGCGTGGCTCGTAGCTTATATGGTGTGGTCCCAGCTCGATCGCCCACTTGGCTACTCTTCCTGTTGCTTCTCGGTTGCGGATGATGTCTGCCAGTGGTGCCGAGCTGACCACAGTTATTGGGTGTTCCTGGAAGTAGTGCTTCAGCTTGCGACTCGCCATGAATACTCCAAACACTAGCTTCTGCCACTGAGGGTAACGCTGCTTTGAAGCCGTGAGCTCCTCACTTACATAGTATACTGGCCTTTGGACTGGGTACTCCTTGCCTGGCTCTTGTCTCTCTACAACCATCACGGCACTTACGGCACGAGAGTTTGCAGCTATGTACAATAGCATGGGCTCCTTATCTTTTGGAGCTGCCAGAACTGGAGCATTTGTCAACTGAATCTTCAGGGCTGTTAAAGCTTCGTCGGCTTCTGAGTCCCAAACGAAGGTATCTGATTTTTTCAGCAGTCTGTATAAAGGCAGGGCTTTTTCTCCCAGTCTTGATATAAAGCGACTTAACGCCGCGACGCAACCGGTAAGTCGCTGTACATCCTTGATCTTTTTGGTTTTTGGAGGTCCATTACAGCCTTTATCTTGTCAGGGTTGGCCTCGATGCCTCTTTCTGACACTATGAACCCCAATAGCTTCCCCGCTGGTACTCTTGTCGGGTTGAGCTTCATGTTATATCTTCTGAGATTTGTGAAGGTTTCTTCCAAGTCACTGATAAGATCCTGGCCTACTTGCGATTTAATTACGATATCGTCCACATAGGCGTGAACGTTGCGACCTATCTGCTCATGCAGGCAACTTTGAATGCACCTCTGGTAAGTCGCACCTGCGTTCTTCAATCCAAAGGGCATGCTTACATAGCAAAAGGCCCCAAAAGGTGTGATGAAGGATGTCTTTTCCTGGTCCTCCTTCTTCATCTTGATTTGATGGTAGCCTGAATAGGCGTCAAGAAAGCACAACAACTCGCATCCGGCTGTCGAATCAATCACTTGGTCAATCCTTGGCAAGGCAAATGGGTCCTTTGGACAGGCTTTGTTGAGACTGGTGTAGTCAATGCACATTCACCATGTGTTGTTCTTTTTCATAACTAGGACTGGGTTTGCCACCCACTCCGGGTGATACACTTCTGTGATGAATCCTGCGGCCAATAGGCGAGCTATTTCTTCCCTTATCGCTTTTCTCCTATCGTCGTGGAAACGCCGCAGCGGTTGCTTTACTGGCTTGGCCAGGGGTTCACGTTAAGACTGTGTTCTGCCAATTCCCTTGGCACCCCTGGCATATCTGATGGTTTCCATGCGAAGATGTCCTTGTTTTCCTGAAGGAAAGCGATGAGTGCCCGCTCCTGTTCTTTCTCCATGTGGGCTCCGATGCTCGCCTGCTTGGATGAGTCGCCAGGAACAAGATCTATCTGCTTGGTGTCTTGGGCCGCTTTGAATTTCATTGGTGGTTCGGCAGATGGCGTGGTAACTACGCTCATATCATTGGGATCCACCTGCGACTTATAACTCTTTAGCTCTTCAGCGGCACAAGCTGATTCTGCGAAGGCTGCATCTCCCTCCTCGCACTCTATTGCTTTTTCTCTATCGCCGTGCACCGTGATGACCCCTCTTGGTCCTGGTATCTTCAGCTGTAGGTAAACGTAGCATGGCCTGGCCATAAACTTGGCGAAGGCTATTCGTCCGAACAGGGCGTGATATGGGCTCTAAAATTTTACCACTTCGAAGCATATGAACTCGCTTCTGAAGTTTTCTTCCGTCCCAAAGGTTACTCCCAGGGTTATCTTTCCCACTGGCTGTGCTGACTTTCCTGGGACGATGCCGTGAAATACGGTCGTCGTGTGTTGCAGGCTGGAGTCCATGAGCCCCAAGCGCTTGAACGTATCGTAGTACATGATATTTATGCTGCTTCCCCCGTCCATAAGTACTTTAGTTAGCTTGTATCCTGCTACATAGGGTGCCACAACCAGCGCCAGTTTCCCTGGCTCTCGCACTTGTGGCGGATGATCGTCGCGACTCCAAGTGACTGCATGCTCTGACCATTTTAGCCAATTGGGGGTTGCTGGCATCACAGTATTTACCTGCTGGCTTCTGCGACTTAATTTCTCTTCCCTCTTGGAGGTGTTGATAACTATTGTATGGTACTGCCCCACCTGCCTGGGGTTACTCGCATTGTGCGGTCCGGCCTGAACCATGAGTCGCACCAGGGCTTCCTTCATGGTGGTTTCCCCTGTTGTGTTGGCTTTCTTCTTTCCACTTCTTGTAATAATTACATTGCGCCTTGGTATGGTCTGCTGGCCGCCCGTCGCCTCCCGTGTGAAGATCGCACGGCCGATTAAAAACTTCTTCCATGTTAATTGGACGAGAGCCGATTCCTCGGTCTCTTCCTCGTTGGCCCCTGAAACCTCCACGTGTGTTGGCGACAAGCCCAGAGTTTCCTTCTTCGCTCTTGCGCTTGTTTTGATTCGCGTTGTTGTGGCTAGTTTGTTGCTGTTGAGGCTTGCTGGTATTTTTCTTTCCTTCAACAGCGGCCTTCTCCTCTTCTCCATCTGACGCATCTCGGGTCTTGTCCGAGCCAGCGTATTTGTTAGCCGCAGCCATTACCTCGCTGAGACTCTTGACTTTGCCCTTCATGCGACCTAACTTATGGATCAGTGGTTCGAACTTACAATTTTTCTCCATGACTAGGACAGCTGAGCTTGGGGTATGTTGTCTGAGGAGTGTATAATTTCTGCCACCCTCCTCATCCAGTGGCGACTTGACTCGCCTTCCTTTTGAACGCAACGCTCTAGATCTTCTATATTGCAGAGTCGCTTGCAGGTTCCTTGGAAGTTTTTGACGAAAGCGTCTTTCAACTCTTCCCAGGTATTTATGGAGTTGGGGGTAGATTTTGCAGCCATATGTGAGCCGCTCCTCCAACATCATGTTGAGGTACCTTGCGCATATCTCTTCTGAAGCATTTAAAATACTCATCCCCATCTCGTAGTTGTTTAGCCAGGTGGTAGGGTCCATGCTGGCGTTATAGTTTGCCACCTTGCGTGGTCCTTTAAAATCTTCAGGGAAAGGTTCCGATCTGATCTTCTCCGTGAAGCATGCCGGACCTTTGAGTCGCGAGGACAAGCTGTGGATGTGCCCGTAGGGTTGTTAACTTCCACGAGCCGCGTCTGCGTCGTTGGCATGATAGCCGGTGCTTCTGCGGCTTGTTCCTGCTGCCTCTGTGCGACCCTTGATACATCCTCCGGTGGCCGGCTTTGGACGCTTCTTTCTGCCGCGATCCCGCGGCCGGCCTGTACGGGGGCTGCTGCCCCTCGGCTTCTGCCCTGTTGGCTTGTTGCAGGACGCAGTGCTCAACATCTGTATCGCACGCCGTGCTTCAGTGTTGATCGGGTCATCGCCTGTTGGTACCATCTGTGTCAAGATATTCGCCGCTGCATACATGTTATCGACCGGGCTTTGGTAGTGGCCTTGTGGGGTATGAAACCTCCTTGGTTGTTGCGATGGTAGTTGCTGGGCTTCGTGGTCAATCGATGGTTCCAAAATCCTTGCAACTGGTTGGTCTCCAGCGGCTGGAGTGGGTGGAAGTTCTATTGTTGGTTGAGTCGCGCGCGCTTGCGCCTGCGAGTCAACTTGTCTTTGAGTCGCGGCTAGCGCGGCTATCCTTTGCCGTTCCTGTTGGATTCCTTGGTTCACCTGTTCGAGCCTGCAGCGCTCTGCTTCCATCCTCTAACCTCGTACAGGAGCTCGGCCCTGGCGGCCTCAATTTCCATTGCGCGGACAGCGGCATTCGCGGCTGACACCGGGATAAGTAGTGGGTTGCCGGGAGGTGTCGATCTTTCGGTTTCTCCCGCAGTTCCTGACGTACTTGCACCTCCGGCCATGTAGACTCCGACTGGTGCCGCCTCTTGTCCTACCAATGGTGTGTAGTCCCAGTAACTGTCCTCAAGAGCTGGTATGATGGACCCAAATTCTTGCGAGTCCATGCTCTCCAGAGACTCTTCTCCGTCACTGGCGAATCCTTCTGCTGAGTCGCCTCCTTGGACTGAGCTAACGGATCCGCCGCCAATGAAACCGACGAAGACATGAATAGATCCAAACGGGATGACGCGACCTGTTTACAGGTAATCAGCTTCTGGCCCCCAGCTTGAATCGTCAATGAGAGGCGTGCCGTCGACCATGATGATGTGGCCAATGGCAAAATCTTCAGCTCCTTTCATCGATCCTGCGCGGAACGTGACGCTCTTGACCGCAGGCCCCACGGTGGGCGCCAACTGTCGTGGGTTTGTCATGTCAGATGTCATGGATGACTTCGTAGGTGTGGGATTTGCGCGAGTCAATCGTCTCCGAGCTTGGGATCGCAGGAACAAGGACGAACACAGATTTAACCAGGTTCGGCCCCTCAATGTGAGGTAAAGACCTACTTCCTGCCTACACTAGATTGGCATTGATATGATATATGTGGTGTTACAATGGAGGCGATCCGATCTGGGAACTCGCCGTAAGAGCTAGGGTTCTAGGGCTTGATAGCTTGACCCCGTCTAAGTCCTACGAGTCCTTTTTATATACACAGAGGCTCGCTAGGTTACAAGAGTTCTACACGAAGCCGATTGCAAGCTTGTCATCCAAGGCAAATTTCACCACCGACCTTCTGGAGCCTTCCTTTGGCAGGCCGCGATCCTTGATCGGCCCATCTTTTACGTGGCCCAATAATAGCGTGAACATGAAGTCGTTGTTTTGTCCTTTGAATAAGTCGCGGGTTAATTATTCCCCCGACAGCAGCAGAGATCGATGTCCGGCTGCTGCCCTGTAGCCGGTAGCTCCCGCAGCCGGCCCGCATCAAACTACCCGGTGGCGGGCCGACTCCGCCTGGCTGGCCATCCTCGACATTGAAGCATGGGCTAAAGGTGAACCCTCGCCCACGACTCCAACCACTCCGATGGGACGGGAGCAGACGGGAGCGCCCGGACTCTCCGGCTGCTCTCATTGTGCACAGCGGTGCGCAGGCCGCACATCGTGCCACTATGGCTGAAGGAAATACACTGCGGCTGACCTCAGTGGGTCCCAGCCGACTGACATCCCTCGGCCGGTCCTACCTGTAAGCCAGCCTGCTAGCCCTATATAAGGCAGGCTGGGAGCCCAAGTAGAGAGGAGAGTCTTCTTCCCAAAGAGAAACCCTAGCGAGAGAGAACCAGAGAGATACATGGAGAACTTCGCAAACAGCTCGAGGAGTGACTCTGTACTGTGTCCACCGATATACCAGAGACCATGCAGGAGTAGGGGTGTTAACTCGATGAAGGCCCCGAATCAGGGTACATCGCGTCTTAGCGCTTGTGCTCAATCCTGCCTGCGAGTGCCGTCGTATGCACATGTTGTCCCCACACCTCTTCTTATGCCATCCTTATGGCACTGCCGTGCAACTTACCACGACAGCGTGCTCTAGCTTCCTTCTCCTCTTGGAGCCCAAGCCTTCCTTGATCTTTTCCCTTTACTTAGGTTGGCATGCTTATCTTCTAGAGGAATGGGGGAAGCACTCATTCCATGCCTGGGCGTAGAATGAGTCAAAGCCTTCCCTCTGGGTCTTGCTCCCGTTGGGTCTTGGTCTTGGTACCCGGGTAGGGTCGGCTCTTGGCTGCCTTCACGTCGATGCAGGCCTCTCCGGGTCTTCATGAGGCAAGTGGTGGCCCACCTGTCTGGATGACGCTCTTGATCTTGTCCATCTTTGTGGTGGGCCCACATGTAGTGGACCCACTTTGGCAGTAGTAGGGGAACCACCATGTTCCACTGCTACGACATATTATGTTGCATATTATCTATGAATTTGCTTATGATGCATCTGTGTTGGGTATAGATGAAGAAGTGGCATGTCATGTACGGAGGGAGGGTTCTAGGAGTCTACACCGAGTGGGCGGAGTGTTAGTCACAGGTGGACAGGTTCGAGAGCAACAGCCACAAATCATTTGAGACTAGATATGAGGAAGAAGCAAGCTACTTGAAGTTCCTAGAGGGAGAGAGGAAGAAGAACGGGCGCCTGAAGAACTTCATAATCCCTGTCTTGCTCATCGTGATTGCCTTTCTATTGTATGTGATCATAGATTAGATCGATGATGAAACCTATGTACCTCTAGATCCATGATGAAATCTATGTGCCTCTATCTAGCTATTCGAGACATGTATTAATTTGGTCACCTCGATCTATTTTGGTTTTAATGTTAAGAACTAATTAATACTCTTTCTACTATTTGGTAACTAAATATATGTTTTACTGTCTATATACTGTCTAAATTTGGGAAATTAAATCCATAAAATATTACTAGAAATCCAAAAAAAATTAAATACTACTGCTAGCGTGCCCCGTAGCATATTAGTAGCGTGCCACCCACACCACCAGCAGGGTGCTATACTAGTAGCGTGGGCTGGCTTGCACACCACCGGAAGCCCATACTGGTGGCGTGGGGCATGGCCACGCCACCACTAAATAAGCTACTGGTAGCGTGGGGTACCAGCCAAGCCACCAGTAGGTTTTACCAGTGGCGCGTTATTGGTGGTGTGGGGACCCACCCTTCTATTAGCCATTTCTTACACGCCACCAGTAAGCTTTTTCCTACTAGTATCTCAATGCGGAGGAGAATCATAGTGGTGAGGTTGATAGTAATTATAACATGGATACGATGGCGGGTGAAGGTACTGAGCAGGTTGAGGATGCCGTGGTTACTTCACAGTTTGTTGCTGCCATGGCAGAAAATATTCATGTTGCTGCTGCCATGACAGAGAAATCGGGCGGCAGAGATTGACGCTGCACTTGCTGCCGCGGCGACAAAAAGTGCTGCTGTCGCTGCCACGGCATAACTTTTGGCTCCATTGGCTACCGCGGCAGGGGTGGAGGCTAAGACTATGGGGGTGACGGATCATGGCGCTACGGTAGCTAACGAGGTGGTGCCATGTTCGTCGTCGCCCAAGCGTACTGCTACTGCAAGGTCTCTCTTTTCGTCACCACGTACACCCATATCTAGAGTCCAAGGAGAGGTTTCACAGGGGGACGTGATGACGCCGAGGACGCGGGGTGTTGGTGGCATGATCTCACCATCTGCTCGTCAGGTGCTTCAGTCAGGCGGACTGGGCACTGCTGGGCTTGCATCTATGTCGATAAGGCCTTCGGAGGAGGCATTCATCGCATTTTGGGGGATCCAGGAGCTGTCCAGGACCGAGGTGCGGTCCAGCAACTGTCGTGGGGTTGTCACGACAGATGTTACCATAGGGTAACTCGAGTTGTTGGGCCAGGCGAAACTAGTGTCTGAGAGTTTGTTTAGCTCTGCGAGGACAAAGGATTTACCCAGGTTCGGCCTCTCCATTGGAGATAAAGACCTACTTCCTGCTATGCTATTATTGATCTCGATCTCGATAACCCGGCTACGACAACAGAGCCGGATCTCGATCTAGGTTACAGGGTGCTTGGTAGCGATGATCTCTCTTGTTCTCTCGTTAGTCAAAACTTGTCTCGTAAAGGATTTTCACTAACTATGACCTAGGAGCCCACTTATATAGATGGCCGGGTCTCCTGGTTCGATACAAAGCAAGGCCGGGTTCCACCCGTACTCGGAGTCCTACTCTACATCCTCTAATCTTCGTGTACTCCAAGTCTTGGATTCCATAGCGCGTACCGCCTTCGGGTCTTCTAGAATCTTCTCTGCACAAGCCAGGTCACCGACAAGCTTACTGGCCCATCAACGTAATCCGGCCCATGCTGATGATTAGCTGTCCTGGCCAGGCCTTCTGCCTGGCGGGTCACGCTTCCCTCTTCATGGGCCTACCGGGCTATTATCCCCCCATCAGTAGCCCCCAGGTTAATTTGGATGCCGGGTTTGGCATGCTTCTCTTTAGCTTCAAGCTTCTATTTCTCAGGTGAAGCCGCCATTCTTGATGTTCGAGTTAACCCCCTGAAAAATAAGAACAAACATACAATAACTTAAATACCGGGTCACCTAGGCCAGCTCTCTTTGGCGGTCCATATCGTAACCCGGCTTAGTCATACCGGGTTCACACGCCTCCGGGTTTCACGCTCAACACTTAGCGAAAAGAGCAGTCTAACTGCAAATCAATCCTCAGTCTATTCAATCGCGATTTTGTCAATTAATATCCCTTGATTATCTCATTCTGTTTGTCGTTAACCTTTAGTCAAACATCCTTATCTCTTCTCCTTTTTACCACAACACCCCTAGGGCTTTTTACTACGCCTATAAGTATAGGGTTAGGGTTAGGGTAAAACAGTGTGGTCACTTTCCCCATTTTCCTCCTGGCCCGTTCATCTTCCTCCTCGCGCAGCCGACGCAACGCATCTCGAATCGAGCTCCCAAATCTCGATAGAAATCTCCGCAATCACCATCAGTTCATCCAGCCGTGTTGCGCCCTCGATTCCATGCTCAATCGTGTCCGCAACCGCTCCAGATCTTCCTCTCCTCACATCCACCTCCATTGCTAGGGTTAGTTCATCTCTCTCTCCGAGATTGGGCACCACCACAGCTCTGCATCAATGGGAAGGAGAAGGTGAAGACTGGAGGTCCCAAGGCCACGAAGAAGAGCGCGAAGAAGCGAGCCAGCTCCAGCGCCGCCGCGGTAGCCGCTCCGATGAACTGGACCAGATCCAGTGCCACGGACACGACGTTGCAGACGTACGTGAACCGGGGCGAGCTTCTGCCCAAGAATGAGATCCACTGGCGCGCTCTTGGAGAAGAAACGCGTCCCAACCCATAGAAGGTGAAATTGTTGTCTTGCTCGATCATGTTTCCCGTGGTCTTCGTCCTCCGGGCTCTCAGTTTTTTAACAAGTTTTCAAGTACTATGGCCTCACGACACTAGATATTGCTCCCAACTCCATTCTCAATATTAGCAATTTAGTAGTTTTCTGTGAGGACTATCTCCAGATGGCTCCTAGCCTTGAACTGTTTTTAGAAATCTTCTACTGCAACCCCTCTCACAAGAACAAGCCTCTTGGCCCTTATGGAGGTGTTTCCATCCAACGCCGGAGGGAATGCGATTTCCCGGCTCTCATTCTAGCCAGCCACACCAAGGGGTGGCAAAAATCTTACATCTACTGCAAGGACACTTCCCCCGAGTCAGACGAGGCTTGTTTCCCGGCTTTCGGAAACTCTCCGTTGGTTTATGACCCCAAAATGAACAGCTATGCCAGTGACGAGAACCGGGTCTTGGTTGAAGTTGTCCGCGTCCGGCCAGAGCACTGCTCGCTCATGGCCTCCGGGCACAGATTTAGTCAAGTGCTGGATCAGTTGGTTCATCCAGCCCCTTAGCATCAGGACCCGGTTATTTCATGAATATACCGAGGAGACTACCTACAGCATGCGTTACTCTGAAGTAACGCTTACTGAAGATCAGATAGTGAAGAACGCCAAGAAGCTGCTTGGTGAAACCAAACATGACATCGCGCTGACCGGGCTTGCCCCGTTCAGTGCTAAGAACAAACCACCCACTGTATGATACTCACTTTTGCTTTCCATTTTGCTAACCCGGTTTTTCTCGCATGTTACACTTATATGTTCATCTTTCTTCACTTCAGGACCCAGAGTGGTGGAAAGCTGATTATGCCCCTGTGTCTTCTCCTGATGATGAAGACACAGATGCAAGTGACGAAGAAGAAGAAGAAGAAGAAGAAGAAGAAGAAGTGAGCTAGACTCAGCTGGCCGGCTCTTCCTCGACTTGATTAACAGCGAAGCCACCGATAAGGACCCCTCAACTGATAACCCGCGTTTATTGTTCCAGGACCCACTGACCCGGCTGCTGAGAAAGGGTCCTCAAACTGTTGGACCTCCCCCTCTTGAGAGGACTCGGGCTGCTATTGCTAAGGTGCTGATGCATGTAAAATGCATACATGAACTTTACATTTTATTACATGTTATTCCATGTTATCTGCATAATATAAGGGTTATATTCATGATTTATATTAAGTTTTGGGGATAATTAACAATGTCCCCATTTTTCTGGAATTAACCCTGCACTGTCAGAAAACCCCTTTTTCTATATTTTGATGTTTCAGGGACCCAAACGACGTCCAAATGACCGGAAACTTTACGGGGATCATTTTTTTTGGAAGGAACGAAACGTAGGCGCAAAGGAATCGAAGAAACGGAGACCAGAAGGCAGAAAGGGGTGGGCCCACGCGGCCAGATTCCCTGACCGCGTGGGGTCCCCCATCCTGGCCCTCGGGCCTCCGCTGCCGTCGATCTTTCTTCCCGAAGCTTCGTCTTGACCTAAAAACGACTATATATAGACCCCCCCAGGGCTTTCGCGAAAGGAGCGCCGCCGAAACACAGAAACCACGAAACAGAGACCTGGAGCTGAAGATTGGAGGGGGAAAACTCCGGCGGGGCGCTGCCGGTGTGGTCTCCTTCCCCTCCAACAACATCTCCACCGACACCATGATGAAGAGGGAGTAGTCCACCCCTGGACTATGGGTTTGTGGAAGTAACTTATGTATCTCTCCTCTCTATGAGCTTCACTAATTAGTACCGTATGAGCTGCTGAACATGATTACGGTCATCTATGTAATTCCTTTGTGGTGGATCTTTATTATGAGTTAATACATGTTTGAGATTGCAATGGTTTTGTTTCAGTTATGAAAGTAGATGCATATTATGTACCCCGTTCTTATTTACTTGTCATGATCAAGCATGTTTATGAGAGCATGTGAGGGGGAACGTGTGCATTAGTTGGAGTAACGGGGGGTGGCTAGTGCAGTGAACGTGAGAGAAAGTTCTGCGATCCACTTGGGTTTTCTACCTTACTTTGTTGCCTCACTAGGGATAAACAAAAATACCATGCTACCGGAGAGTGGATGTGACCTTGGCCACTATCTCCATGACTAGATCTAGCATGTTCTTATTTTAACTTCATGTCATTGAACTTATTGCTATGCTCTGATTTATCTTAATTACTAAGGTGTTATGATTTAGTTCGCATCTTGGTGGAGCATAAGAGAGAGAACAACTTATACTTGAGATCTCTATGTTAGGACGTGATGCCCATATTATTAATAACTTGTCAAACCATGTCTTGCCATCTTTCATGTTAATTTTAGTGTTCCATTGTCTACCACGTTATCAAGAGAGAGTGCATTTGTGAAACCATGAACCCCGGTCCATTTTTAATCATAAGAAACACCTTTCCAACACTTTTATCACCACTTTTGTTTGCTGCCATTATTAAATCCGAAAATACAAAAACACTTTTACATCTTGCATTCATCATAAAAAACCCAAAAATATCATTTATCATTACTACCACCATTGCATATTTATTTACCATCATTGCATATTTACTATGTTTGCATATATTTTATTATCATTCTCACACCTTGTGCTTGACAACCACTTGGTGAGGTTGAGGGCACAAAACAATTTATTTTGTTGCAGGTTCTCAAGAGAAGGATAAGGAGATAACACCTGAAATACTGGTTCCCCGAGAGTTCGATATTAAACCCTCGAGTCACCCCTCGTGGGGAAAACTGTCTTCCACTACTACATACACTCTGCACTTGGAGTCTCAACCTAACCCATTTACTTTTCACGCAGGTAACACGAAGGGCCATCAAGACTGTTTTCTGGCGCCGTTAGTACATCATTGGGTATCAAGACGTTTTCTGGCGCCGTTGCCGGGGAACCATAGCTGAAAGGTTTATCCAAGGATCACTCACATCAAGTCAACTTCATCACCAACTTGTGTAACAACCTAAGCTTGGGGAGGTTGCACCTACGTGAGCATCATCTTATCCATCTTTACCTACAATCATTTTATTTTGTTTTGTTCTTGTCTTGCATATCATCTTTATATTTCGGTTTGCATATTTATATTCAGTTTTGCATTTTTGTGTTGCATTTGTTATTTCGAGTTGCATTAGTGTCATTTTACTTTCAGTTTTGCATAAAAAATTAAAAACACATAAAAACTTGTTAAAATGGGAGATAGAACTAAATTGTGTGACTACACAAACACTCCTAATGATCAATTTATTGCTAAGCCTATCACCACACCTGAGATTACTGCTGAGAGCTATGAAGTTAGTCCTAGTTTGTTAAACTTGATAACTAGGGAACAATTTGGTGGTAGTGCTGTTGAGGATGCCTCTATGCATCTTCATGATTTTATTGAAATCTGTGACATGCAAAAGTTTAAAAATGTTGAAAGTAATGTCTTAAAACTGAAGTTATTTCCTTTCTCACTTAGAGGAAAAGCTAAAGAGTGGCTACATTCATTACCTACTGGTAGTATTAATTCTTGGGATGATTTAAAAGAAGCTTTCATTAAGAAATATTATCCCCCTGTTAAAATACTGCAAAATAGAAACAATATCCTCTCTTTTAGGCAAAATGAAAATGAACATGTTGCCATGGCTTGGGATAGGATTAAACTCATGCTTAGAACTTGTCCATCACATGGGGTTAATGAATGGACCATTTTACACTCTTTTTACAATGGTCTAAATTACATGTCTAGAAATATACTTGATTCAGCTGCTGGAGGTGCTTTCATGGGAAAAACTTTTAGAAGCTAAGAACATTTTGGAAAGTATCTTGCAAAATTATAGTCAATGGCATACTGATAGAGCACCTAGTTCATCTAAGAAAGTGAACTCTATAGAAGAAACAAATGATTTGTCATCTAAAATGGACACCATTCTTGCTTTTATTAATAAACAAAATTTTGAAAATATGCCTTTGCAAGAACTAGTTGGTAATAATCCTGAAAATGTTGATGTCAACTTCATTAGGAACTATGGTAATAATGGGTATGGTAACAACAATTATAACTCTTATAATAAGCCCCCATATGTTCCAAACAAATATACCACTAGTAGTAATGTTTCTAGTGATTTGGAAAACACCATTAGATCATTTATATCTACTCAAAAGGAGCTCAATAAGGAGTTCATATCCAAATTCGAAAAACATGATATTTTGTTTGAAAGAGTAGATCAACTCACTAAGGAAGTTTCCTCATTAAAGAACATCATTATATCTCAAAAAGAGAAAAAAGTTGAGGAAGTTAAAATGCTTAGTGAAGTTAAGGAACCATTTGTTGATTTAGAGAAGTGTAGCTTGCATGAATTAATTTCTATCTTACAAAAATTTGCAAGTGATCCTTCTGTTAATATTAACCAGGCTGGTTTTGGTTCCTATATTGCTAATCATGTCTTAAAAGAAAAGATTGCTAGGTACAATCAAGAAGCTATGATACCACCTAAGCTTGGGGATATCTGGATCCCTAAGGTACTAGTAACCATTGGAAAAGAGACACACCATGCTATACTTGATCTAGGATCTAGTGTCTCTATATTATCTAAAGAACTATATGAAGTCCTTGAACTTAAAAATATTGAGAAATGCTCTATTGAACTTGCACTTGCTGATGATTCCATTAGACATGCTCTAGGAAAAGTAAGTGATGTTATGGTAGAGTTACACATGACTTTTGTGCCTGTTGATTTTCTAATCATGGACATGGGGAATAAAACCTCTAGTCCTATTATTTTGGGAAGACCTTTTCTTCGTACTACAGGTGCCATTATTGATTCAAAGGAAGGGAATGTGAAGTTTCAGTTTCCACACAAGAAGAGCATGGAACACTTCCCAAGGAAGAGGGACACACCAAGGTTCAAGCTCCCTCATGAGCTACGTCCCCTTTGATTATCAAGTAAGTAAGCCTAGCTATATGGCTATAAAGAAAGCGCTTTACGGGAGGCAACCCGGTTGTTTTTGTTTGAGATTTTCTTTGAGTCCTCTTGCTGTAACAAGAGAGTAGTTTGTTAGTTTTGTTTCTGGGATTTTTAATAAAGAACCAAGTTTTACCTATTTTGGGTTTGAAAAGTTGCTATTCATTTTCGGAGAGTTTTCTGCCTGCACGAAGTCTGTGCACGGTTTGATTTTTCATTTTTTATCTGTAACTCCGATTGAGCTGTAATTTGAACTGTAGCTTCAACTTTTCATCCTCTGTATACGTGATTTTTTCAGATTTTTCTGACGAGTTTAAGTAGGGTAGAAAAATGCGTTTTGCTGCTGCTGTTTTTCTGGACAGATTCTGTCTTGATATTGTTTGATGCATTCTTTGAGCTTTTTGCTTGAATCTTTTTGATTCAATTGAGTTTATGAGTAGGCATACAACATTATATACTCTCTGGACATTCATATGAATTTTTGCCTAAGGATTTTATGCAGCAAGGAACCTATTTGTTTATCACTACTAATATCACCCCACAGAAAAGAAATGGGAGAAACGGTGTTTTGAAGTTTTTTCACAGGGATTAGAGGAGCTGCACCAAGAGCTATCCAAGGATGGTGAAGACCATAAGCTTGGGGATGTCAAGACAACCCCACTAGACCAACACACTCTCGGTTTGCACACGTCTAACTTCTGTTTTTCGATCAAAGCACTTTATCGTATAAACTTGGAGCGTCTGTTTTTTTTTGCTTTTGTTATTTCGGTTTGATTTTATTTTCTTAAGACCACCACTATCATTTATATATGAGAGAGCTACTGGAAGTTTGGGTTGAATTATGTTGGATGCTATTAAATATATTGGGATAGGGATGTTTGAGTTGATTTTAAAAGATACATATAGTTGCATAATTCATGTGCTTTGAATGAATGTTAATTTGCAAGTGTGTTGTCAAGAGCTATCTTTTACCATGTTTAGATGTTGAATTTTAACTTTACTTGGTTTAACATGGATTGATTAGTTCTATGGACACTTATGCATGCATTTAGATGGTCAACTTTCTCCCTATTGCTAGCCCAAAAATTACAACAAGTAAAAAGCTTGTTTCCCAACACCTTCAACCAAAGTTTTTCCAGTGAGTCCACCATATCTACCTATTAGCTTTATGCTATTCCAAGTATGTTTATCATGTTATATTGTGTTATCTACATTTCTGAATTTAAATGCTTATGTTATTGATTGTCATGGGAAAAATTGGTTAAAAGCTCTCACGAACTTGATGCACAATTTACTTTTATTGCATTTAATAAGCATGAACCATTGTGATTAAAATTATGAAGTTGTGGGCTTGACAATTGTTTTGGTTGGGAGTTAGCCCATATGTGCTGTCACATGGCAAGCTTTCAACATTGCACTTATTTATATTTAGTTGATGTCATGTACTTTTGTTTATGGATGCCTATCATGGGTGAAATGAATGTGGATACTTAGTAAGTTCAAAGAGTTTGTATAAATGGTTAGAGAAATGCCTGGGCCGCTAATCTAAGCCATGCATCATTCATGGTGGAAATTTACAGCATAACCATAATGTTCATTCAGTGATGCACCTCATAATAAAAAGCTATACCCATAGTAAATAAAAGAGTGCTGAGATTGTTCATTGTCTGTTTGTCTTGTTGTTTTGACATGGGCTTGTTCATGTCAAGGGGCAAGAGGTACCCCAGTGCAGTTCTTGATGATACTATTATTACTTGCAATGACCTTTATTTGAATTTACTTTGTGGACCAAAGTGAGTAACACATGGTGTAGGTACTTGTATTCAAGGGACATGAGACATTCAACCAATACATTGTCAAGCACACCACTCATATTTGCTTTCACTTTAAACATTAATCATTCAAGATGCTATGATAGGGGTAATGAGAGCTCCACACCAATGACTACCACATTGCAAGCATTAACTTAAGTAGAAGTGTTTGGAAGTTAGATGAAACTTATTCATGCTTTACCTCTACTTATTTATCTATCCAAAGTGTCCACCTTTTATATTCAGTTTTCATAAGAAGTACTCTATGACCACCATAGGATGTTTTTACTTTTCATTATGCATACATTTGGTCCATAGTACTTTCTTCTATATTACACTTTGTGAATTTATCATTGAACATCTTTACATTGAGTATTTGATATCACTTCATAATTTATCTTGCATATTGTTATTCCTTTGAAGAATGAATCATTTGACTCTATGTAGCAATAGTAATCACCTTTGATATCCATTGATAGTATTAAAATGCAAAGTCCATGTTAGTTTTATCACCTTCATACTCGGGACGAGCATGGGTTAAGCTTGGGGATGTTGATGCATGTAAAATGCATACATGAACTTTACATTTTATTACATGTTATTCCATGTTATTTGCATCATATAAGGGTTATATTCATGATTTATATTAAGTTTTGGGGATAATTAACAATTCCCCATTTTTTGGAATTAACAGAAAACCCCTTTTTCTATATTTTGATGTTTCAGGGACCCAAACGACGTCCAAATGACCTGAAACTTTACGGGGATCATTTTTTTGGAAGGAACGAAACGTAGGCGCAAAGGAATCGAAGAAACGGAGACCAGAAGGCAGAAAGGGGTGGGCCCACGCGGCCAGATTCCCTGACCGCGTGGGGTCCCCCATCCTAGCCCTCGGGACTCCGCTGCCGTCGATCTTTCTGCCCGAAGCTTTGTCTTGACCTAAAAACGACCTGGAGCTGAAGATTGGAGGGGGAAAACTCCGGCGGGGCACTGCCGGTGTGGTCTCCTTCCCCTCCAACTCATCTCCACCGACACCATGATGAAGAGGGAGTAGTCCACCCCTGGACTATGGGTTTGTGGAAGTAACTTATGTATCTCTCTTCTCTATGAGCTTCACTAATTAGTACCGTATGAGCTGCTGAACATGATTACGGTCATCTATGTAATTCCTTTGTGGTGGATCTTTATTATGAGTTAATACATGTTTTGAGATTGCAATGGTTTTGTTTCAGTTATGAAAGTAGATGCATATTATGTACCCCGTTCTTATTTACTTATCATGATCAAGCATGTTTATGAGAGCATGTGAGGGGAACGTGTGCATTAGTTGGAGTAACGGGGGTGGCTAGTGCAGTGAACGTGAGAGAAAGTTCTGCGATCCACTTGGGTTTTCTACCTTACTTTGTTGCCTCACTAGGGATAAAAAAAATACCATGCTACCGGAGAGTGGATGTGACCTTGGCCACTATCTCCATGACTAGATCTAGCATGTTCTTATTTTAACTTCATGTCATTGAACTTATTGCTATGCTCTGATTTATCGTAATTACTAAGGTGTTATGATTTAGTTCGCATCTCGGTGGAGCATAAGAGAGAGAACAACTTATACTTGAGATCTCTATGTTAGGACGTGATGCCCATATTATTAATAACTTGTCAAACCATGTCTTGCCATCTTTCATGTTAATTTTAGTGTTCCATAGTCTACCACGTTATCAAGAGAGAGTGCATTTGTGAAACCATGAACCCCGGTCCATTTTTAATCATAAGAAACACCTTTCCAACACTTTTATCACCACTTTTGTTTGCTGCCATTATTAAATCCGAAAATACAAAAACACTTTTACATCTTGCATTCATCATAAAAAACCCAAAAATATCATTTATCATTACTACCACCAACCTTGCATATTTATTTACCATCATTGCATATTTACTTATTGTTTGCATTGCATATTATTTTATTATCATTCTCACACCTTGTGCTTGACAACCACTTGGTGAGGTTGAGGGCACAAAACAATTTATTTTGTTGTAGGTTCTCAAGAGAAGGATAAGGAGATAACACCTGAAATACTGGTTCCCTGAGAGTTCGATATTAAACCCTCGAGTCACCCCTCGTGGAGAAAACTGTCTTTCACTACTACATACACTCTGCACTTGGAGTCTCAACCTAACCCATATTCTTTTGACACAGGTAACTACGTGAAAGGCCATCAAGACTGTTTTCTGGCGTCCGTCATAGTAGCATCATTGGGTATCAGGTGCCGTACTCTCGTCTTTCAAATTATGCAATGAACACATCTCAATCCCAAGCACACCCACAGGCAAAGGAGCTTGAGAAAGAATCTGAAGCCAAGAAGAAACCTCGAACCCGGTGTCTCTGAACAGCCGGGTTAGTGGGTCCTGGAACAATAAACGTCGGGTTATCAGTTGAGGGGTCCTTAGCGGTGGCTTCGCTGTTAATCAAGTCGAGGAAGAGCCGGCCAGCTGAGTCTAGCTCACCTTCTTCTTCTTCTTCATCACTTGCGTCTGTGTCTTCATCATCACGAGAAGATACAGGGGCATAATCAGCTTTCCACCACTCTGGGTCCTGAAGTGAAGAAAGATGAACATATAAGTGTATCATGCGAGAAAAACTGGGTTAGCAAAATGTAAAGCAAAAGTGAGTATCATACAGTGGGTGGTTTGTTCTTAGCACCGAACGGGGCAAGCCCGGTCAGCGCGATGTCATGTTTGGTTTCACCAAGCAGCTTCTTGGCGTTCTTCACTATCTGATCATCAGTAAGCGTTACTTCAGAGTAACGCATGCTGTCGGTAGTCTCCTCGGTATATTCATGAAATAACCGGGTCCTGATGCTAAGGGGCTGGATGAACCAACCGATCCAGCACTTGACTAAATCTGTGCCGCGGAGGCCGTGAGCAAGCAGTGCTCTGGCCCGGACGCAGACAGCTTCAACCAAGACCCGGTTCTCGTCACTGGCATAGCTGTTCATTTTGGGGTCATAAACCAACGGAGAGTTTCTAAAAGCCGGGAAACGAGCCTCGTCTGACTCGGGGGAAGTGTCCTTGCAATAGAAGTAAGAGTTTTGCCACCCTTTGGGGTGGCTGGCTGGAATGAGAGCCGGGAAATCGCATTCCCTCTGACGTTGGATGGAAACACCTCCATAAGGGCCAAGAGGCTTGTTCTTGTGAGAGGGGTTGCAGTAGAAGATTTCTAAAAACAGTTCAAGGCTAGGAGCCATCTGGAGATAGTCCTCACAGAAAACTACAAAATTGCTAATATTGAGAATGGAGTTGGGAGCAACATCTAGTGTCGTGAGGCCGTACTACTTGAAAACTTGGCGAAAAAACAGAGAGCCTGGAGGACGAAGACCACGGGAAACATGATCGAGCAAGACAACAAAATCACCTTCTTTGGGGTTGGGACGCGTTTCTTCTCCAGGAGCGCGCCAGTGGATCTCGTTCTTGGGCTGAAGCTCTCCCGGTTCACGTATGTCTGCAACGTCGTGTCCGTGGCGCTGAATCTGGTCCAGTTCACCGGAGCGGCTGCCGCAGCGGCGATGGAGCTGGCTCCCTTCTTCGCGCTCTTCTTCGTGGCCTTGGGACCTCCAGTCTTCACCTTCTCCTTCCCCATTGATGCATAGCTGTTGTGGTGCCCAATCTCGGAGAGAGAGATGAACTAACCCTAGCAATGGAGGTGGATGTGAGGAGAGGAAGATGTGGAGTGGTTGCAGACACGATTGAGCGTGGAATCGAGGGCGCAGCACGGCTGGATGAACTGATGGTGATTGCGGAGCTTTCTATCGAGATTTGGGAGCTCGATTCGAGATGCGTTGCGGCGGCTACGCGAGGAGGAAGATGAACGGGCCAAGGGGGAAAATGGGGAAAGTGACCGCACTGTTTTACCCTAACCCTATACTTATAGGCGCAGTAAAAAGCCCTAGGGGTGTTGTGGTAAAAAGGAGAAGAGATAAGGATCTTTGACTAAAGGTTAACGACAAACAGAATGAGATAATCAAGGGATATTAATTGACAAGATCGCGATTGAGATAGACTGAGGATTGATTTGCAGTTAGGCTGCTGTTTTCGCAAAGTGTTGAGCGTGAAACCCGAAGGCGTGTGAACCCGGTATGACTAAGCCGGGTTATGATATGGACCGCCAAAGAGAGCTGGCCTAGGTGACCCGATATTTAAGTTATTGTATGTTTGTTCTTTTTTTTCAGGGGGTTAACTCAAACATCGAGAATGGCGGCTTCACCTGAGAAATAGAAGCTTGAAGCTAAAGAGAAGCACGCCAAACCCGGCGTCCAAGTTAACCTAGGGGCTACTGATGGGGGGATAATAACCCGGTAGGCCCATGAAGAGGGAAGCGTGACCCACCAGGCAGAAGGCCCGACCGGGACAGCTAACCATCAGCATGGGCCGGATTACGTTGATGGGCCAGCAAGCTTGTCGGTGACCCGGCTTGTGCAGAGAAAATTCTAGAAGACACGGAGGCGGTACGCGCTATGGAATCCAAGACTTGGAGTACACGAAGATTAGAGGATGTAGAGTAGGACTCCGAGTACGGGTGGGACCCGGCCTTGCTTTGTATCGAACCAGGAGACCCGGCCATATATATAAGCGGGCTCCTAGTTCATAGTTAGGGAAAATCCTTTACGAGACAAGTTTTGACTAACGAGAGAACCAGAGAGATCATCGCTACCAAGCGCACCCTATAACCTAGATCGAGATCCGGCTCTGTTGTCGTAGCCGGGTTATCGAGATCGAGATCAATAATAGCATAGCAGGAAGTAGGTCTTTATCTCCAATGGAGAGGCTGAACCTGGGTAAATCATTTGTCCTCGCAAAGCTAAACAAACTCCCAGACACTAGTTTCGCCTGGCCCAACAACTCGAGTGTAACATCCCAAAATTCTTATCAGGCTTATATTCCAAAAATGAGAGCCAACAAAAACTTTTGTTGTTTATTGTATGTTAATTGCCTTTTGTTACTTGAGATGTTGTTCTTGCTGTTTGTGTGAGTGTTTGCTCTAGTGAACACTAGTAAGAAAGAAAGAAAGCAAAATATAAAATCAAAGCAAGAAAAATAAAAGTGACAAGTTGTCACATAAAAATCTTCAAGTGACAAACTCAATTAATTTCAAACCAAAGTCAGTGGAGTTGTAATGTAAACACTCCCCATTTTGTTCCTACCACTTTCCCCTCTCAAATATTATTTTTGAACTAGTTTTAAAAATTCAAAAATAAAAACAAATGAAATAAATTAAAATAACATAAACAAAGTACTTTAAAAGAAAATGTTTCAAAACATTTTATTATTTTATGCCAATTTTTGTGGAGCCTCTACATGTTAGGGGAAGGCCCCACAAATTTTTGCAAATTTTTCTAAAATGTTTAAGTGCCCTAATTAAATCCTAGAAAACCTTCTGGTTTTTAAAAAAGAAACAGAGAAGGACCTAGTTGTGATAAAAGAAAAGAAGGAGCAGGGGGTTTTCTGCAAAACCGTCGTCGACTCCAGCCCCGACGACCATCGCCGTGTCGCCGCGACCGTGCTCGCCGTTTCCGCGCTCCCCAGGCCCCCCCTGGCCGCGCACCCCCTCGCCCCCGTGCCTCTGCAGCCGCGGCGCCGCAGAGGAGAGCAGTTACGCCGCCCTTCGCCTCGATTTCCCTCCACCGTCGCCGTGGCAAGCTCGCCGTCGTCGACCAAATTGGCCCTGCTCGCTGCTCCCCGACACGCCGCGCTTGGCCGAGATCTTCTAGAAAACGTCCGGACCCCGGTGAACGCCTTGTCTCCACGTCCCTCGCACCGCCGCGTCGGATTGGGGAGAAATATCTCCGCCGTGTCGCCATGGACGTCGCCGTGCACTCCGTCCACCGTACGCCGCATCCCGCGCTATAAAACCACCCCCGCACCCTCTGCGAACACCACACCACCCCACTCCCTCACTGACCCCTCTCAATTCGCCGTGCACCGCCAGGAGGGCGTGCTGTGCCGTAGCCACTGCCGCCGTCGAGGTCCGTCGTGGCCACGACGCCACACTGCCCCATTCTTCCCTCTTTGGCCTGCACTTGCTTCCCTCTGCTTCACCGCACTCACCGCACCCTTTTTCCCTTTGATCAGTGCCCAGACGCGGCCGTGGAACCTCGCCGGAGCTGCTGTCCGTGGCCGAGGAAGACGGAGACCTCGCCGCCGACGAACCACTCCACCCCAGCAAGTGTAACTCGGCCAGAAGCTTCCACCTCACCACCGCCGTCGATCTGCATCATCTCCGCGACCTTCCGAGCC
Organism: Poa pratensis; assembly: GCA_947311845.1. NCBI lineage: Eukaryota > Viridiplantae > Streptophyta > Magnoliopsida > Poales > Poaceae > Poa > Poa pratensis. Next base: position 48,572,695 of record CAMZMU010000077.1, on the reverse strand, counting down.
CTCTAGGTGAGAGATTCATCCACCTCGCCGTCGCCGGCGCGGCAGCGCCGCTCGTTTTAGGTCGTCGCCGATGGCGACCTCCGTGAGCCGTTGGATCGAAGATCTACGGCCACGTACCGCTTCGTGTTAAGTTAGACTGCCATGTGGGTCCCACTGTCATAATTTTAATCTTTTCCCTCGCGCGCGTACCGTTTCGCTGAGTCACTGACGGGTAGGACCCACCCGTCAGGGATTTCAACATTATCCACAACAGTGGATTTTTCTAATTTAAATTCTCTGAAATTCTCAGTACTGATGTCAACTTTAAAATTAAATATCTCGAGATTTAGGAATCCAAATAAATCAAACTCAAATGTTCTGGAAAGCTTATGAAATTGTTTAACCAACACAATTGGTCTCATGTCATTTAATTAAATAATTAAAAAGTATTATTGAAAATTCCACAGAATGTTTAAAATCTAAACTTGTTTGTTTCTGATACTCTGTTAGTCCAAATAATTCCAAACCAATTTTGCTAGCTTAGTACTGCCTTGTGTTAACTCCCCTAATTTTGGTAGAATTAATTAAGCAGTATTAATTGCTGACTTTAAAATAAACCCTTCTGGACTAAGACAGACAAATATGTTTATTGGTTGATCCAAATGAGTTAGGACCAATTTTGTTAGCTCACATATATCCATGTTCAGTTACCCCTAAAAGGGTTTAATTTTTGGAACAATATAATTTAAATGGTAGCTAAAACTTGATTTTTAAGCTACTGGATTCAATCCAATGTGTAGGGAGTTTGGTAACTCCAAATGATCCAATTCAAATTGGGTTGTATTCTACACATCAGTAGCTTTCTATAGAATTTTAGTTTGTATTTTTGTGACCAACAGAACTCAAGTTGTGGAATTAAACATGAATAACTAGTTTCTGCCATAATTTGGACTTAATTAAATAATGTTTAATTCAATTTATTTAAAAACCAAATTGTGTGGTTTGATGTGTGCAGTAGCCAATTGTGATGTTAATGATGGTTATGTTGAGGTGATTGCTTGTATAGCTTAGTGATTGTTTGTATTGTTTGTTTGTTAATTAGACGAGAACGTTGTCGGATATATCGAGGAAGGAGAGTTTGCTGAATTTGAAGAACAAGAGCAAGATCACTTTGCCAAGCAAGGCAAGCTATTCTCTGAGCTTGCACTACCAACATATGCATCTACTTTCATAATATGTTTACTCTCAAAGCAAGATTTACAAAACCCATTTCAAAAATATATGGATATTATTTTGCCACCCTATGTAGTAGTTTATATAAAACTTTAGGATGGGAAAACAATGTTGTTTATTCAAAACTCCTTTGAAATGTTTTGTGAGTTTATGGAACGCCGAGATGTCGGTGCTGTGTTGGAAAGATGGAAAAATGGTGATGTTTGTGAAAAATGCACAGTGTCCTAGTACTATGGAAACCAATCCTACCCTGTGCGACCACATTTACCACATATGGGAAAAGGCGTAGTCACGTAGTTTGCTCTTATTAGTATGGGATACCTCATCGACGGAGATGACTCCGTTATGCATGAGGGGATGGTCCGAGGATCTACCCCCTGACCCGGGTCCTCACACAAGTTGGTGGGGAGGATAGAAGGTTCCACCATAAACCGCCGGACAAAACTATGAGTCCTCACACTTAGGGTTTCTGACGGGAAACCGGACTGGGTGTCGATGGAAAGTGTCATATGGGAAGGATCCTATACTAGCATGAGCAAATAAGAGGCTATGGCCGGCGGCTTACTTCGCATACACCTGGTATGGCGAGACGTGGCAGACACGATGAGTTGCCGGATGGATGTGGGTTAAAAGCGTGCTACCTCTGCAGAGTGTTAAAAACTATTCGAATAGCCGAGTCCTCGGATATGGACAATTGGGAGACTGTCCTAAGACCTTGTGCAAGTTTTAAAAAGGCTTTGAGTTTTTAAAAGAAAAATGAAGTGGAGAATGTTTCCTACACCTATACCAACGGATCGGTATGAGGTGGTTGGATAAAAGTGGACCATGACGGGCTATGGTCGGGAAAGAGGAGAAGTTTTGGAAAAACAGATGAAAACGGTGACTTCTTTAAAGATAGTTATAAAACTCTTCTTACCTTTTTCAATAAAGATATAGAGATGTTTAAATCAGAAAAGTTGTCAACTAAAATAAAACTGGTGCATACTCATGTTGGGATAGTTTGCGAGTACATTCAAATGTACTCATATTGGTTTCGTCCCTGGCTATTGTCCTAGCCAGACTACGAGGAGGAACACTACGCAGAGCAGGAATATGGCGACTTCTACGCCAACTAAGGATCTCCACAAGTCAGCTGCCTGTCGGGTTGTCATCGTTAGAATATGATGTCTACTACGCCGTAGCTTCCGCTGATATATTTTGGTTTGGCCCATGAAGGCACCTATGTAAGAACTTGGTCTAAATGACCATTTATGTAAGACTTTTATTCGGTACTGTAATGGATGTAAACTTTGGTATCCAATTCGGATTATGTGCAACGACAGACTGATCACGGGATCGTTGTTTTAAGCATAATCGGGTATTTCGGACAGCTAGTCCGGGGTCCCCACATCGAGTTACCCTATGGTAACATCTGCCGTGACAACCCCACGACAGCGACCGTCTAGGGTGCAACCAAATGCTGATGTACCTCAACTTTAGCGAGCGATGCTGCTAGCGCATCGTAGGGATTCTTTCACACCCCTAGGTACACCAACTAAGCCTAACTTGTCTATTCTATCATTTACGGATAGCGAAATTAGGACTAGAGTAGATCATCTTGGAATTTTTTGGGACAATCGACGGAACAAGTGGTTTCTTCAGTTTCGTTCATGAGGGAGCTAGAACAATCTCGTTCCTTAGTTTTTCTTAAGAATTCTATGCTTGATAATGAAGATGAAACGGAGAATAGTTTAATATTACGCAAGGCTACAAATTTAAGTGAGGAATTAGGGGAAATGATAATGAGGTCCCGGAAGATCACACGGATCTTTTATCCCGAGGTGTGAAAGTCACACGCAGCCGAAAAAATGGTGTGTGTTCTCATGTAAAGGTTAGACGAAGTGCTAGAATTAAAAACCTAGTAAATCTTAAAATGAAAGGAATGATATGGAATAGCGATGGGTTTGCTGATACTTTGAAGCAATTAACGGTTAATGAGACGGTACGAGACAAAAGTTGGATTTTGTTGCCTTGTTGGAGACAGGGAGGTCCACGTTTGCTACTCCTTTTCTTAAGGGCATCTCCAGTCATTCGCCCCCCCCCCCCCCCCCCCCAAGACGAAAATCGGCGCCTTTTTGGACGGCATGGGGGGGCACCGGTGCTATTTGACACCCTGGGTTCGGCGTTTTCCCAGCTGTGGCCGAACCCAGGCCGCCCCCAGCCGGCGAATTTTCGGCCAAACTTGGCATACAAAATTGCACAAACATTTCGGCATACAAATCAACACACAAACATTTCGGCATACAAATCAACACACAAACATTTCGGTATACAATCAACACACAAATAGTTCAACATACAAATCCACACACAAATAGTTCAACATACAAATCCATACACAAATAGTTCAACAATGCAAGCAAATAGAACAAACTAGGCATCGACATGGCCATTGCCTTTGTGCCTCCACAGGTGCTCCACCAGATCATTCTGCAGCTGTGTATGCACCGTCGAGTCTCGAATCTCCTGGCGCATAGTCATGAAGTTTGCCCATGTTGCCGGCACCTGGTGATCAACATCTGCAAGAGGACCCTGCCTGTAGTACTCAGTGTCAGCCACCGGATCATCCCGCTCGCTCTCAATGATCATGTTGTGCAAGATCACACAACAGTTCATCACTTCAGACATATTTGCCTTGGACCAAGTCAGAGCTGGGTACCGGATAACAGCGAATCGAGACTGCAGCGCACCAAATGCCCACTCAACATCCTTCCTGCAAGCCTCCTGGCACTTGGAAAACCAAGACTTGGCGCTTCCTGGCACAGGGTTGGAGATAGTCTTCACAAATGTTGACCACTTTGGGTAGATGCCATCTGCAAGATAGTAGCCCTTGGTGTACTGGTGCCCATTGATCTCATAGTTCACCGGAGGAGCATGACCCTCAACAAGCTTGCCAAACACATTCGAGCACTGCAGAACATTGATATCGTTGTGTGTTCCTGGCATACCAAAGAAGGCATTGCTTCATTGGTGGCCAGGATCCGGGCAGTGTCTTCCGCATTGGGTGATCGCAAGTATTTTGGACCAAATACTTCCACCATTGCCCTGCAGTACCTGTTCAAGCAATCAATGGCAGTAAACTCGGACATGCGCAGATAGTCATCCTGAGCGTCAGCGGGAGCACCATATGCAAGCAATCTCATCGCCATCGTGCACTTCTTAATTGAGGTAAAGCCTACCGTGCCGGTGCAATCCGTCTTCAACTTGAAGTAGGTGTCGAACTCTCGGATGGCATGCATTATGTCGAGCAAGAGTTGTTGTTTCATCCTGAAATGGCGCCGGAACACAGCCTCGTCCTGCGTAGGGTGCTCGGCGAAGTAGTCGGAGTAGAGGATGCAGTAGCCTTCGTAGCGCTGCCTCGGCTTGCTCTTGCGGCGACCGGGCTTTGAGCCACCACGCCGCGGCTTCGCCTTGTCGAGCAGGCCGGCAAGGCACGCGAGGATGAGCAAGTGTTCTTCATCGTCGATGTCGGCCTGGGCTTCCTCATCGAGCAGTTCGGCGAGCAGATCCTCATCATCGGAGTCCATGGCTGGGCGGACAAATCGCCGAACACCTAGTAGGCGAGGTGGGGGCGAGCCTTCCCGAGAGCCTTCTTTGCGGCGAGATGACGGCGGAGGGAGGAGGGGCGGCCGGCGGCGGAGGATTGGGCGAGAAGGTGGGCTCCCTAGCTACTTGTATGCGGCGGAGGTTGGAGGGGTGGTGTCGGCGGCGACATGGCGGCGACGCGAGGGATGGGGAAAAGAACGCGGCGCGGGGTGGGGAATGTGCTATCTCGCCGACAGCGCTGGCCCACGCGCGCTTTTACCCCCCAGGCCAATCCCAGTGGGTTGGGTTTGGCCTGGGAACGCCGGCGCTATTTTCCGCCGAAACGGCGCTATTTGGCCTCCTAGGGGGCCGACTGGGTAAAAAACGGCGCTCCCAGGTCATTTCGGCGCTAAATTTGGCCCTGAGGAGGCGGCTGGAGATGCCCTAAGTTCTTGGCTGGGCGGATGGACTACACATGGTATTGCCTACCCCCACATGGTCGCTCAGGAGGTATGTTAGTTGGAATTAATAACGCTACTTTATCCGTTCAAAAGGTGGTGACAGGTGACTACTGCGTTAAATTCAAAGTTTGATCTAAATTAGATGGTTTTGTTTGGGCTCTTGTAGTGGTCTATGGGGCTGCTCAGGATTCTAAAAAACCAGAGTTCCTAGCGGAATTAGTCCGCATTTGTGAGGCTGAATCACTACCCATGTTGGCGGGGGTTATTTTAATATTATAAGACGCTAGGAAGAGAAGAACAATGCAAATTTTAATGCACGCTGGTCATTTATTTTTAATGCAATCATTGAGAGTCTCGATTTAAAGGAGTTGACACTCTCAGGCCGCCAATTTACATTGGCTAGTAGGCGAGAGACTCCAACGTTTGAGAAGTTGGACCATTTTCTCGCTAGTGTTGAATGGGAACAGAAGTACCCCTTAGTAACGGTGCATGATACGACTCGGATGCGGTTGGATCATACACCTCTAATCATAGATTTAGTTCCTACGTTAGTTCCTATGGGGCATTTTCTCGCTATGGGCGTTGGCAAAATAAAATCAGACATCTACGTCAGTTCCTACGGGGCTAGGCAAAGAATTTGAGTGGAGAATATAAAAAATTAAAGAAAAATAACGCTTCTCTTTGATGAGCTTGACATCAAAGCGGAAACAATTCCTCTAAGTGTAGCCGAGAGGGCTGCTAAGAAGGAAGCTGATGAGTGTCTCGCTAAGCTTAGACGTGATGAAGAGTCTAAATGGGCTCAACCTGTGAAAGTAAAATATGTTCAGGAGGTAGGTAATAACACTAGATATTTCCATTTAATTGCAAACGGCAAACATAGAAAAAAATGAATATTCCAACTTGAGCAGGACGAAGGGACGATAGTGGGGGAGGCGAACCTTAAGGTGTTCAGTTTGGAGTACTATAAGAAATTATTTGGAGCACTGGCTACAAATTATTTATCAATGATTGAGGATTTTAACGGGGATATGCCCCCAAATATCTCCGGAGGAGAATAGCATCTTAACCTCGAACTTCAGCGAGAAGGAGGTTTTTTATGCTATTTCCCAAATGGAACACAATAAAGCTCTAGGACCAGATGGGTTTCCGGCTGAGTTTTATCAGAAATTTTGGGAAGTTATCAAAAGTGACTTGATGGCGATGTTCGCTTAGTTGCAAACAGGTGACCTACCATTGTTCAAGTTGAATTTTGGTGTGATTACTTTACTACAGAAAAAAGAAGATGCAAGTAGAATTGAACAATGTAGACCCATTTGTCTTCTTAATGTGAGCTTAATTTTTTTTACCAAAATGGGTACTAATCGTGTAACGTCTATTGCAATTTGCAAGTAGAGTTGTGTGTCCAATTCAAACATCGTTTATTCCTGGAAGAAATATTTTGGAGGGAGTGGTGGTGCTCCATGAAACTATGCATGAAATTCATCGGAAGAAAATGGATGGAGTTCTATTTAAAACAGATTTTGAAAAAGCTTACTATAAAGTTAAATGGTCCTTTTTGCAACAAGTTGTACGCATGGAAGGATTTGCACCATAGTGGTGTGAATGGATTGCTAGATTTGTTCAGGGAGGGAGCGTCGGGTTCGAGTGAATGATGATATTGGTCATTATTTCTAGACACTCAAAGGACTGAGGCAACGGTACCCATTTTGACCATTGTTGTTCAACTTGATCGCAGATATGCTAGCCATTCTTATTGCGAGGGCAAAGGAGGATGATCAAGTTGGAGGATTGATACCACATCTTGTTTTTGGGGGCGTGTCAATCCTCCAATATGCAGATGCTACCATTTTGTTTCTTGAACACGATCTCTAGTAGGCTGTGAACATGAAACTAATTTTGTCCTTTTTTGAACAACTTTTTGGACTAAATATTAACTTTCATAAGAGAGAAATTTATTGTTTTGGCAAAGCAAATGAGGCCCAGGATGAGTATCGTCGTGTTTTTGGATGTGAGGTGGGGTCTCTCCCGTTTAAGTATCTAGGTATTCGTATTAACCGTCGGAAACTGCTTAATAAAGAATGGAAACCAGTCGAGGATCGCTTTGAGCGTAAGCTGGGATCTTGGGTTGGCAAGATGGTTTCATATGGAGATCGTATTGTCCTAATCAACTCTGTTTTAACAAGTTTGCCAATGTTTCCATTGTCTTTCTTTGAAATACCTAAAGGGGTACGGAAAAGATTGGATTTTTATCGCTCTCGTTTCTTTTGGCAAAGTAACCAAAAAAAAAATCGCCTCACCAAGTGGAACATTGTTTGTCGTCCTAAGGATCACGGGGGGCTTGGTATTCAGGTTCTTGACATAAAGAACAAATGTTCGCTAAGTAAATGGCTGTTTAAGTTGCTACACGAAGAAGCGGTATGGCAGGAGTTGCTATGTAACAAATACTTGGGTGGCAAAACCTTATCTCAGGTGCAACCGAAACCCACGGATTAACCCTTTTGGAGGGGGCTCATGGGTGTTAAACAGGAGTTTTTTTTTCGCGTGGCTCCTTTGTGATCGGAAATGGCCACCAGGTAAGATTTTGGGAGGACGCTTGGTTAGGTGATAACACATTATCGAATGTGTATCCCACTCTATACAATATTGTGTGGCGCAAAAACGTTTCGGTTGCTGATGTATTATCGGTTGTGCCATTAAATATTCAGTTTAGGCGGGCTATTATAGGAGACAAACGGACCACATGGCTTCACTTAGTAGACAGACTAATGCCAGTCTTTCTTTCTTATGAGCCGGATACATTCAAATGGAAACTGACATCTATTGGTCATTTTTCTGTCAAATCTCTTTATGCAGATTTCCTACATGGACACACAAGATTTTTGCGTAAATACATGTGGAAACTTAAGATTTCATTAAAGATTAAGATCTTTCTTTGGTTTCTTCATCGGAAAGTTTTATTAACGAAAGATAACCTTGCTAGGAGACGATGGGCGGGATGTAAGAAATGTTTTTTTTTGTCATGCAGAAGAGTTTGTTGAACACTTGTTCATCTCTTGTCTTTTTGCGCGTCACATTTGGAGGCTAATTCATTTTACTTTTAATATCTCCCCTCCCACCGGCATTACTAATATGTTTGGCAATTGGTTGAATGGGATTGATAAAATGACCAAAGCGCGTATAACTGTAGGCGTGTCAGCTTTTCTTTGAGTGATTTGGAATTGTCGCAACGATATTGTTTTTAACAAAACGGGAGCTATCCATTATTTGCAGGTTATCAACAGGGCGGTATATTGGATCCACATGTGGTTATTTCTCCTCCCTTCGGATCAGCGGGTACATATGGATATCGGATGTGCTCGTTTGATGGCGGTCGTTCGGGCTATCTTCAGCCGGGGTGGTTGGCTTCATTCTAAAAGATTAAATGCTTAGAGCTCCAATTTTCGGGTGGCTGATCTTTATTTTCACGTTGAGTGATCCGTGAACCGTAATATACTTAATACTCTTTGAACTATGCAATAAATTTCGGCTGTGTGCATCGTTTCGATGTAGAGGCCGGGGCTCCGCTCTGCCATTTCGAAAAAAAACACAGAGACTCAACCTTATCAGATCGTGTCGCTTCAACGTTTAAAGAAACATTGCTTTCACACCGGGAATCCTTCCTAGGATATTGCATTTGTATTTCTCCGAGAATGGTGAATCCACTCATGCGACAATAACAAAGACAGCTGTGGCCCTAGTCAGTGACCACTAACGACTACACGTAGTACCACTCATGCGACAATAACAAAGACAGCTGTAGCCCTAGTCAGTGACCACTATTGATGCTGATTTCTACTTCGTTGGCTAGAGAATGTCTTCAGAAAAGGCCCAAGTGATATCTAAGGTATGTTCAGCGATCACTAGATCACGCGGCAGGTTCAACAGACTAGCCGCAGCAAATGTTTCGGCGTTGGTGGCTTAACAGCACACGGCAACTTGCTCATCAGCATAAGTGGTGCTTAAAAGACATACTCCCTCCGATTGTAAATACTTATCGTTTTAACTAAGATTCGCTCAACTTTTAAAATTTTAACCGTAAATAGCTTCTAGAATATTTAATTTAGAAACATAAAATCATATGAGTAGATTTGTCTTGAAAGATACTTTCATAATATTATTTTTTATTTGACATTATAACTACATTGTAATATAAAATAATGATCAAAGTTGCACATCGAAGACCAAAAATTGAAAGAGATAAGACTACCCATAGTTCATAGTGGGATTAACATAGGTAGTAATATAGATGTCACATAGGAAAAAAAGATGATGTGGCATGCAATTAATCAAGAGAGAGGCAAATAGAGTAACATAGCTAGTTACCGTAACATAACACTTCCCAATACAAAATGAGTCTACAAAGTAATAAATGAATAGATCTATGTTACGACACATATGACACTCCCCACTATAAAAAATAGTAACATAGAGTAGTAACAAATTATTTATGACTGGAAGGAGTAGGATACTTCCCTAGCATTTGTAGCCACCAAGAAACATGTGGAAAGGATATCCACCACGGAAATGACGGCACTAGCATCCTCACTCAGAAATTTCCGGTCAAGATGTCACTTTTTGTGCCTTCTCGACTGGATATACTGCTTGGAACCTTACGTGTGCCAACTGCTGCGTCCACCTATGCTGCGAGCCCTACGCGCTCTCCCAAATGCATGTAATAATACTAAATGGCCAACGATCACTAGTGGAAGACGGGGCTTTAGTCCCGGTTCCAGAGGGCTTCTAGTCTCAGTTAGGCAACCGAGACTAGTAAAGCGGGACTAAAGTCCATCATCCTTTAGTCTCGGTTGTCTACGAACCGGGACTAGATGCCCTCCCACGTGGCCACGGCGTAGCCCGCGGGGCTGGGAACCTTTAGTCTCGGTTCGTAACACGAACCGGGACTAGGGGATTTGCTTTTTTTTATTAATTTTCAGGATTTTAGCATTTTAGAAGGGGTTAGGGGTTTCGGATGGTTTCCATCGTACAGGGATCACGTCGACGCGCCAAAAACACGTTCTGGTATATATAAATTACTATATGAAGATTAAGTTGATGCATATATATATAACACATACAATTACATGAAGATCACGTTTTCCCGGTCCCAGTTACTTAATTACATGGAGATCACTAACATGGAGGCATACTATTGATCTGTAGCATAGTGGTACTCTCCGAATTTAGGTATGACATCCGCAAGGAAAAATCTCGCCAATTTCTCCCCAATTGCTTTGAAGCGGGCCTCTATTGGTATCGCGTTGCACTTTCTTGCCAACTTTAAAAGAATGAGATCAAAATGAGTACATGAGTTGTGTGTATATATATGAACTGAATGAAACTCAGCACAACTGATGGTAAAAAAATAACGTTGTGAATAATGTTTACGTACTTCTTTACTTCTTTTGCCAGTCAATTTCTCGCTGGTCAGAACGTGCATGTACTCGCAAACATAGTATCCACATAAATTAGTCCCCGGTGGCTGTTCAAGGCAATACTACACAAGATTAGAATTCAATCAAATAATAATCAAGTATGATAATGGTGCGTGGACCTAGGTAGTACGTACTACTTACCTGGTTCAAATGCCAAGTCAGCTTCGGTGGCCATCCACCGGCCGGATCTTCCTCGATGAACGTTTTCTAAACTCTGCTGACAAAGAAAATGAACAAAGGAGTTATAAATTTCTTGATATCAGGAAATGAACGAAAGAGGCGATAAGAAATGAAATTACTTTGCGAGCATATCAAAACATGTCTTGTACTCTTTAGGATGTTTCCTTAATGAGTCAAGGACATGAACATCTCCAGTGTGCATTTTAATGATGATAAGAATAAAGTGAAACCTGCGCACATTTATACACACTCATGCATAACTCATCAATTAAACTTAACAATCGGGTGAGAAAAATAGAATGTGTAAAGAACAGTGACACTCACTTGAAATTGTAAGGCCATAATATTTGTGTTTTGTCAGTTTGTCGCTTCAAAAACCTTAGCAAAGTCGCCGGTGTATCCCTGTTATGAATGGGATCTTCTATGGTGACTTCATGAAGTTTATCCGGGTCAATGAACCCAATGTCCTTGATTTCATCCCTTTTGCATTCGAGCATCTTCATTCTGCATAATATAGCGCACAAAAGATTATAGTGAGGATAATTACAGACAATGAACGAGCTGAGCTAAAGACTTAAATTACAGAAATAAATCACTTACAGACAATAGCAACTGATGATAGATTTGTCGAGGGCCCGGAGATTGTGTAACTGAAAAAGTTCGCTAAACTCAACGGACACAACGTATTCTTGGAAATAGTGCTCTTCCGTAACTCTCACCATGATACTGATATTCCCCTCCTTTGCGGCTTTCTTGTACCAGTTATGCAACATACGCATTTTTGTTGTTAACCTGCCCTTGACCAAATCTTCCCCGGGAACATATTGACATACTACATCAGCGATGGGGTAATCAGTTGTCGAACCTATTTGTTGTTGATAACCTTGCGCGGCCTTGTCGTCAAACACCTTGAGCAGGGGGACCGATTGTGCGGCTTGTTCTCCGAGCTGGGGAGCTTGTTTCCCTTTTTTCGGCTTGTCCAACTCATCGCCATATGACTTATCAATAGAACGCTCATAGTCTGATGACGGCTTTGGTGGAGGGTTATATAGGTTATCGATGGTAAGTGCCAGGCGCTCCGGAGATATTGCAGCGGTAAATTTTGGCTGGGGCACTTTCACTTTCCGTGCAAGAAAGGCATCCAGTTGGGCCTTCACGGCGGCGGCGTTTTCCTCGACAGTTTTTTCCCAAGGTAACTTCTCAGGAGGCGGCGGTGTGTTCTCCTTTCTAGGTTTCTTCCTAATCGGCGAACCGGGCTTGCGCTTCCTCGGGAGCAACTTAACGGGCGCTTCCTCACGAGGCGGAGATCGAGATGGACTCGCGCTGGGGTCCCTCTCGGGGAGGGATGGGCTTTGCTGATGAGGTGGGAGGGAGGCTTTGCTGATGAGGTGGACTGCTACAAGGAGGAGTCGGTGGCCTTGACAAGGAGTACTAGAAATACCACTGATCATAAGAAATATCACTGATCATAAGAAAAAAAATATATAAGGGAAAACAATGACCTTTGGCTCACAAAATAACTATTAGGAATTAAGATGGAGATTTAATAATGAAATATTGTGACAAATTATTTTGAACTCATAAATGCATGGTGTCCAGACAACCTTAGGTATCTATTTGTAGTTGAATGAACACTATGTTTTGTTATGCTTTGGACAAGATAAGACATTTAGGTCGAAAGTAGAAATTTAGTTGACCTTCACGTCAAAAGAAAAACTACAATACTTATTGTAACATGATTGAAAAACATGGGTTTAAAGGGGGAAAAAAGGAACATGACTGCAGAAGGTAGTTTCTGGGAACAGTCAAGAAACACCAAGATGATCAACGGATATATCTACGTAGCTGAACGTATAAATGCAATTAAAAGAACATGTATCTTGCACACAAGAGATGGTGACAGTGTGCCGGCCTGCGCGTTGTGGTGGGCACTCGGATACAACCACTAGTAGAAAACGGGCCTACAGTCCCGGTTGGGACGGGCCTTTAGTCCCGGTTGGCCAACCGGGACTGCCCAACTGGGACTAAAGCCCCCCCCCCCCCCCCGCCCTTAGTCCCGGTTTGCCACGAACCGGGACTAAAGGCCCTCCACGTGGCCACGGCCGAGCTCGCGGGGTGGAGGACGTTTAGTCCCGGCTGGTAAGACCAACCGGGACTAAAGGTTTCTGCTTTTTTTTCTTTTCAATTTATTTAGGGTTTAGGGGGTCAGGTTTTAGGAGGGGTTTAGGGTTTCGGATTTTATGTTTTCCATCGTATGGAGATCACGTCGATGCGCAAAAACAAGTTTTCATATACATAAAGTTCATACTACACGGAGATCACGTTGATGCATATACATACACATACAATTTGGTATATATATCTGGAGATCACTAAAATTACATGGAGGCATATTATCGGCTATGGTATTTCCGGTTTCAGCTATGACCTCCGCAAGCAAAAATCCCGCCAATTCCTCCGCAATTGCTTTTATGCGGTACTCTGGTAGGAGCGCGTTCCGCATCCTTTCCATCTTTAAAAGAAGGAGATCAATATGAATATATGAGTTGTGTGTATATATATCAAATCATCATAAATAAAATCATGAATGAAACTCAACACAATTGATGGGAATAAAATAAAATTGTGAATAGTGTTTACGTACATCAATTTGTCTTTGAGTTCTGCGGTTCCCATTGGTCATCATGTGAATGAACTCGCAAACGTAGTATGCACATCAATTAGTCCCCTGTGGCTGCTTCATGCACCACTGTACGGGAATAGAATTCAATCAAATAATAATCAAGCATGATAACGGTATTGAAACTAGAATTAAAGAGATGTGTGGACCTAGGTAGTACTACTTACCTGGTTCCGAACAAATCTCAGCTCCGGTTTCCATTGACCGACTTCACGCTCGATGAACAGTTTCCAAACCCTGCCCGGCAAAGAAAATGAATAAAGGAGTTATTAATTACTTGATATCAGGAAATGAACGAAAGAGGCCGATATAGTGCGATAAGGATTGAAATTACCTCTGGAGCATATAAACCAGGCTCTTGTATTCTTTTGGATCTTTCCTTAAAGAGTTCATGACTTCAACGGTTCCATCGTCAATTCTAATGATTAGCAGAATCCAGTGGAAGCTGCGCATGTTTATATACGCAGTCATGCATAACTCATGAATTATACTTCACATCGAGTAAGCAAAATAAAATGTGTACAAGACAGTAACACTCACCTGAAGTTGTAAGGAAAAAGTATTTCTGTTTTGGTATTATGTTCCTTTAAAAACCTTAGCAAAAGTTCCTCTGTGTCCTTGGGATGGTTTTTTACGGTAACTTCATGAATGGTATTCGGGTCAATGAACCCAATGTCATAGATTTTCTCCTTTTTGCATTCGAGAATCTTCATTCTACATAATAGCGTAGAAAAGAATATAGTGAGGATAATTACAGGCAATGAACGAGCTGAGCTAAAGAAATAAATCACTTACAGACAATAGCAAGTGACGAGAGATTTGTCGAGGGCGTCTTGATTGTATAACTGAAAAATTTCTTCAAGCATGATACAAATATCGTAATCTTGGAAGAAGTGCTCTTCCTTAACTGCCACCATGAACATGGTTTGCCCTCCCTTTGCGACTTTCAGGTACCACTCATGCAATCTTCGCATTTGTGTTGTTAGCTTCGGGACCTGCTCAGGTCTGACCAGAGACTACCCGTGAACATATTTCCATGCTATCTCAGCCATGGGGAAACCAGTGTCGCCTATGACTTGAGCAACACCTTGAGCGGGAAACACCTTGAGCGGGGGGATCGATTGTTGTTCCTGTTCTCCGAGCTGGGGAACTCTTTTCCCTCTTTTCCTCTGCTCCATCTGTTCGCTATATGACTTTGAAATAGTGTGCTCATAGTCTGATGGCAACTTCGGTTTCGGGTCCGATAAGTTCTTCACGAAGCGCACAACGACCTCCTCAGGTAGTTTCTCCTTTGGCTCGGGCTTTTGAGGTGCAAAATAGTGCGCTCATAGCGAGCCATCGGTGCTTCATCCATCAGTGCATCATGATCACCAAGGAGCGGCGTGGAACCCACGCTGCTTTTCAGCTGAGATGGGACGATGTTACTATCATCGAATGCAGGATCTTCTTGCTGCCGCTCAGATGCCCTTTGCTGACTATTAATTGTGTCCAATTGATCCTGCTGCCGCATGACCATGCGTTGCAATTCCTCGTGATTTCCTTCTAGCCGTTGGATTTGGTCTGCCTCCTGCTTCTTTTTTCTCTGACGGCTTTTATAAATGTCAGCGCACTCCGGAAACCCAGCCTTCCATGAAACACCGGGGCCATACCCTCGTGTTCATCCTCCGTGTTCAGGATTCCCGAGGGCGAGTGTCAGCTCGTCGTTCTCTCTGTCGGGTTTGAACGTTCCCTTTTGAACTTCTTCTATTGCTTTAACAATCTCTTTGGTGACCGTTAGAATTTTGTCCAATTTTTTTTTGCCTTGGAACGAGCTTCCCTGTCTATGGGTCCAACGAGGCCCTATGCCCGCACAACCAGCGCTTGGACCTCTCGGGAAATTCTGCTATTTCTGGAGTGACCCCTTTAGCAATTAGGTCGACGTCTCTTTTTTCCCACTTAGGTGCGGCAGTCTTGTAGCAACCTAGCCCCAAAACATGGTGATATTCCTTTTTCGCAGCATTTAACTTTTTTTTTTCGACCTTTCCACAGTTTCAGACAATTCCTTGTACGCCTTAAATGCGTCCTAGTGATAATTTTGCTTCTCTAGTGCTCCAGTGAATGTTGGATTTTCTTTTTTCTTCTTATATTCACTCCATATTTTTTTCTTGAAGCTCTGGAATTGTGTGGCCATCTTCTTAAGAGCCCACTGCTTGAGTTTCAACTTCATGTCAATTGACAGATCTTCCGGTAGGTTGAAATATGACATGAGCGTATTCCAAAGCTCATCTTTGGATCTTTGGTCGACAAAACTAACTCCTCCATCGTCATCTCCCTTTGGCTTATGCCATTCTCGAATGCTGATCGGGATGTTGTCCCTAACAACAACTCCACATTGATTTACAAATTTTTTACATTCACTGCGGGAGCAAGCAGTTCACCATCTTCAGTAACTTCCTCGATCAGGAACCTTTGTTTATCGTCCAACCTCTTGGTCGGGCCTCGTTGCCTTTACCAGATTGGCTCGATCCGGAGGGCCGAGCAGATTTGCTCGATCCGGAGGGCTAAAAGAAAAAAGATTCGTTAATAAGTGCAATACAAATCAATTAATGCATCTAGTGATCTGATCAACAGAGGCTTAATATACCTCGCCGGAATTTGTTAAGGGCCCTTCGTCTCTTCGTTCTACCTCAGCTCCCTCACCGTAGTCGACCAAAAATTGTGAGCTGTAATCTTCTCCACCTTCTCCACCGGCATCTTCTCCACCTTCTCCACCGGCATATATTATATTGAATATTTCCTCTTCACCGTTGTCTCTGCCGCGGGCGTCCATAGCTTAACTACAAAACATGAATAAAATTGCTAGTACGAATCAAAAAGAACTAGTAGATGATAAACTTGTTAGCTAACACCACATAATGAAAATTACAGTGAGCATAACAAGCTTCGGACGAAATGAAATAAGAACAGGAATTGCTTTTAAACTTTACCAATGTATTAATTCATCCATTCTATTTATGAAAAAATCCTACGAGAACAGTAGGAGAAACCAATTAAATATAAAGTTAATTTTTATTGTGCTCCTTCAAATGTGCATCTTAGACTCGACGCAACTCCTTTAAGCCAGAGAAAAAGCGCAAGGGTAGCAAGAGTGCCACTTACAGGTGATTTGATCGTTCCAAAATAATTTGAATCAAATGAATTCAATTGTGTTTGAAATCAGCATGAATAGATAGATCTTGTTCATATGATCAAATTGGTATATTATTCAGAAATTTTTGATAAATAATTCTCAAATTATGAATTTTCCAAATTTGAAAATCTTACAGGTGATTTGCACTTTTCAAAAGATTTCAAATTCAGGATTTCATTAGCATGCAAGAATTATATATTTAGATAGGTTTTCATCTCCTGAACATTTTGGTATATTATACACATTTTTCTGCATTACCATTATTTAGTTATTGAATTTACAAAATTCTATTCATTTTCTGGAAATTTTGGGAATTAATTTAATTGGGAAATGATTTCATCAAATGATGTCACATGAACCGCGGCTCGGTTTGATCAAAATTCGATTGATTCATTGGAAATTTGAGGAATCTAAATGCACCATGAGGAAGAGGGGACGGGGGGTGCATTTGGGTGGCGGTGCTCGACCATTTGGTCGTCGGAAGATGGCCGGCGGCAGTGTTGCGCGGCGGCGAGCGGAGAAGCGCGTCGGGACGACGAATTAGAGGGAAAGGGAGAGGGAGAGGGAAAACGGTACCGCGAAATTCAAGGAGGGGTCGGGGAAGCGAGGGGATGGCCGGAGGCGGCGGATTTCGGCGGCGGTGGCGCGTGGGCGCGTGGTCGCGGTGGAGGCGGTGGCGCGTGGGCGCGTGGTCGCGGTGGTCGCTAGCCACGCTCCTTGCTCCTTGCTCCTATTTTCTCCTACCGGCGTCGGCGCGTGGGCGCGTGGGCGGCGGCCGGGGCGCGATGGTGTGCTCTCGATGAAGAAGATGAAGAACCAGATCGGCGCGATGAATATTTATACCGCCCGACCCTTTAGTAGTCCCGGTTGCATCCACCAACCGGGACTAAAGATTTTTTTCGGCAGCCAGGTTTTCGCGCGCGAGGCGGCCATTTAGTCCCGGTTGGTAATACCAACCGGGACTAAATGGGCTTTCGGAAATGAAATTTTGTGCGGGAGGCCCGCAGTTTTAATTTGTTTTTTAAAGAATGTAACAAACTTATAAAATCAATATCTTTGTATCTGCTTATCAGAAAAATGCAAGTAATATATCAAATTGTTCAGAAAAATGTAAACTGTCTATTTATAACAAATTCATTCATGTTTGAAATGTGAGGTAAATTCAATTAATTCCAAATTTTGGAATTTGAACTCCATTAAGTCATTAAACATGTTTGCATGCTTAATATCAATGCATTAACTTGCTCATGCATACTTGTTGATTGTTATATTAAATATTTTTGACTGATGTTTCGACGCTCTGGCGCGCCATTCCCGTCGAAATCGTGAGCACGGTTGACTCTCATATCTATATTTGAATCATATCAATATTTGATTTAATTGTTTAATTGTCAATATTTGTAAAATCATATCTATATTTTTGAGTGAATCTTATTGCACTCGGTTGAGAATGGAGTCATC
Organism: Poa pratensis; assembly: GCA_947311845.1. NCBI lineage: Eukaryota > Viridiplantae > Streptophyta > Magnoliopsida > Poales > Poaceae > Poa > Poa pratensis. Next base: position 48,554,497 of record CAMZMU010000077.1, on the reverse strand, counting down.
TGTCTCATAGAACCAGAACCAAAAAGGTTACATAAAAGGTTTAATACATTATTACACATCACCAACATTCCTATCTAGTGTTGGGATATAAACTTTTTCTTCGCGTGTGTCCCTTGCTTATGATTGCGCCGTAACCATGGAGAATCTTCAGTATTTAACGGGATGCTTGGGGTTAGTGTTCACTGTGAAGGGCGGAATTTCATCAAACTTATTGTAATCTTCCGACATGTCTGTCTTGTCCTCCACTCCCACGATGTTTCTTTTCCCTGAAAGAACTATGTGGCGCTTTGGCTCATCGTATGATGTATTTGCTTGCTTATCTTTTCTTTTTTCGGTCTGCTAGACATGTTCTTCACATAGAAAACCTGAGACACATCATTGGTTAGGACAAATGGTTCGGTGTGGTACCCAGGATTGTTAAGATGCATTGTTGTCATTCCATACTACGGGTCTACCTTTGCCCCGCCTGTAAGCTTGACCCATTGGCACCGAAACAAAGGGACCTTAAAAGAAGTTCCATAGTCAAGTTCCCATATCTCCTCTATGTAACCATAATATGTGTCCTTTTGCCCATTGTTGTTTGTTGCATCAAAGTGGACACCTCTATGTAAAATGTATTCCCATTTATCTCGTACCCTTGGAAAGTCAATATAGTCGAAGATGGTGACCTGGCCAACAAGTACAGCTGATCTCCAACAGTGTTGTCATTAATGAGATGTGTTTGCAACCAATCGCCGAAAGTCGCCATGTGTTCATGTTTAATCCAGGAGTCAGACTGCTCCGGGTGACTGGAGCATACAATATTCATGTGTTGCTCGATATACGGAGCCACCAAGGTGGAATTTTGTAGAACTGTGTAGTGTGCTTGAGTTAAAGAATGTCGGTCCATACTCATTACAGCTTTCTTTCCTAGCGTGCCTTTTCCTCATGCCGCGATTCAGGAACACCAATCGTCTTAAGGTCAGGGATAAAGTCAACACAAAACTCAATGACCTCCTCTGTTCCATAGCCCTTGGAGATGCTTCCTTCTGGCCTAGCACGGTTAAGAACATATTTCTTTAAGACTCCCATGAACCTCTGAAAGGGGAACATATTGTGTAGAAATACAGGACCGAGAATCATATTCTCTTCGACTAGGTGAACTAGGAGGTGTGTCATAATATTGAAGAAGGATGGTGGGAACACCAACCCGAAGCTGACAAGACATTGGACCACATCATTCTATGACCTTTGTAGACTTTCTGGATCGATTACCTTCTGGTAAATTGCATTGAGAAATGCACATAGCTTCACAATGGGAACTCGAACATTTTCCGGTAGAAGCCCCTCAATGCAACCGGAAGTAATTGTGTCATAATCACGTGGCAGTCATGAGACTTAAGATTTTGGAATTTTTCTCTGCCATATTTATTATTCCCTTTATATTCGACGAGAAGCCAGTCGGGACCTTCATACTTCTCAGGACTTCAAAAAATATTTTCTTTTCTTCTCTGGTAAGAGCGTAGCTGGCAGGACCTTGATACTTCTCTGGATGCAGGTCGTCTCGTTCGTTCATACGTTGCTGGTCCTGCCGTGCTTCCGGTGTATCTTTTGACATCCCATACACGCCCAAGAAGCCTAACAGGTTCACGCAAAGATTCTTCGTCACGTGCATCTCGTCGATTGCAGAGCGGACCTCTAGGACTTTCCAATAGGGTAGCTCCCAAAATATAGATTTCTTCTTCCACATGGGTGCGTATCCGTCAGCGTCATTCAGAACAGATTGTCCGCCAGGACCCTTTCCAAAGATTACTTCTAAATCCTTGACCATACCATATATATCATCACCACTACGGCGGGTAGGCTTATTACGGTGATCTGCCTCACCTTTCAAATGCTTGCCTTTCTTTCTTAAGAGATGTCTGGTCGGAAGAAATCGACGATACCCCGGGTATACATTCTTCTTACATTTATCCAAATATATACTTTCAGTCTCATCTAAACAGTGTGTGCATGCATGGTATCCCTTGTTTGTCTGTCCTGAAAGGTTACTAAGAGCAGGCCAATCATTGATGGTTACAAACAGCAACGCTCGTAGGTCAAATTCCTCCTGTTTGTGCTCATCCCTCACACGTACACCTTTTTCATGCCACAACTGTAAAAGTTTTTCAACTAATGGCCTTAGGTACACATCAATGTCGTTGCCGGTTTGCTCTGGGCCTTGGATGAGCACTGGCATCATAATGAACTTCCGCTTCATGCACAACCATGGAGGAAGGTTATAGATACATAGAGTCACAGGCCAGGTGCTATGACTGCAGCTCTGCTCCCCAAAAGGATTCATGCCATCTGTACTTAGACAAAACCTTAAGTTCCTTGCGTCACCGGCAAAGTCCTTGAACTCTCTATCGATTTTTCTCCACTGTGACCCATCAGCGGGGTGTCTCAACATCACATCTTTCTTACGGTCTTGTTTGTGCCATCGCAACAACTTGGCATGCTATTTGTTTTGGAACAAACGTTTCAACCGTGGTATTATAGGAGCATATCACATCACCTTGGCAGGAACCCTCTTCCTGGGGCGCTCGCCCTCAACATCACCAGGATCATCTCGGCTGATCTTATACCGCAATGCACCGCATACCGGGCATGCATTCAAATTCTCGTACTCCTCACCACGGCAGAGGATGCAATCATTAATGCATGCATGTATCTTCTGCACCTCTAATCCTAGAGGGCAGACAACCTTCTTTGCTTCATACATACTGGGGGCAATTCGTTATCCTTTGAAAGCATCTTCTTTAATATTTTTAGCAACTTTTCAAATCCCTTGTCAGATACACCATTCTCTGCCTTCCATTGCAGCAATTCCAGTGTGGTACCCAGCTTTTTCTGGCCATCTTCGCAATATGGGTACAACAATTTTTTGTGATCCTCTAACATGCGCTCCAACTTTAACCTCTCGTTTTCACTTCCGCAATTTATCTGTGCATCAAGAATGGCCCGACCAAGATCATCAGCGGTGGGCTCATCAACAATGGCCTCTTCTTCAGCTTCTTCCCCCATTGTAGTACCACCGTGTTCAGGGAACATAGGATAGTTTTCATCATCCTCTTCTTCTTCATTGTCTTCCATTATAACCCCTCTTTCTCCGTGCTTGGTCCAAAAATTATAGCCGGACATGAAACCGGACTGCAACAGGTGGAAGTGAAGGGTTTTTTAGGAAGAGTAATCCTTCGTATTCTTACGTACACTACATGGATAACAAATAAAACCATTCCGCTTGTTTGCCTCAGCCACACGGAAAAATTATGCGGGCCATTAATGAACTCGGGACTGCGTCGGTCACCGTACATCCATTGTCGGCTCATCTGCATTGTATAAGTATATCAAAAACCATTACACTACATCATGAATAGAGAACTGACCAAATTAATTAATACAAGTTCATCACATTAAAACCAAAGTAGAGTAGTGACCAAATATTATTATTGCAAAAATATATACATAAAGTTCATACATAGTTCTCATAAAACATACATTGAAACTAACGTACAACTATCTAATGCATTTAAATGCAACAACAAATGCGAGGTAACCATTGATCCGACAGCATAATGATACCAAGACTCTTTATTAATGGCCATTTTTCTAATCTTTCTAATCTTCAAGCGCATTGCATCCATCTTGATCTTGTGATCATCGACGACATCGGCAAGATACAACTCCAATTTCATCTTCTCTTCTTCAATTTTTTTTCAATTTTTCTTTTAAATCATCGTTTTATTTTTCAACTAAATTTAAATTCTCAATAAGGGGTCAGTTGGAATTTCCGGTTCACATACCTACTAGATAAAAATATCTATGTCAAGTGTTGGTCGGCATAATTGTCATAAATACGAAATGAAATAAATAGTCATAAAAGATAATATATACCACATCCCAATCATAGACCGGACGAGAGCCGACGGGGACATATATCAAAACCATGGCACTATACATATAACAAACAATCATAGAAGTAAGAAAATTATACAAGTAATAACTATGCATCTAAATAATACAAGTAAGATTTTTTTTTAAAGATAAAAACAAGAGGCTCATCAAGGTGGTGTCGGCGACGGGACGGCGCGGGCGATCGATGCCGGTGAGGACGGGGACGGGACGACACTAAAACCCACAAATCATAATTTAATTTGAACTCAAATTGCATATCGAACAAATAAACTCCCTAACTAGCTTAGCTTAGGCATTTCATCAAACACCTAGCTAGCACTAGAAATATGAAATGAGCTAAACTAGCAATGCCGGATGAAAGGATGAAGTTGCTAACCTTGGATAGACGAAATCTTGTGGATTTTAGTGGTGATGAACTCGAGCTCGGGAGAGGAAGCAGGGGAGAAAAATGGAGCTGTCTCGAGCAGGAAAAATGGAGATGGCTCAGGCAGGAAGATGATATAGAGGAGGCTTTAGTCCCGGTTGGTATCACCAACCGGGACTAAAGGGGCTCGCGCTGGACCCACCCTACGACTGCCTGACGCGGCCTCTTTTGTCCCGGTTGGTGAGCGGATGGTGACGGCGTGACAGGGACGACGTCCACATCGATGGCACAACTGTGGAAAGAAAACAGATCGGATCAGCCTCTTCCTGTCGTTTACTGTATCACGGATACCGGGAGTATGAGGTACCCCTTTATAAATTCGGCAAAGGGGCGCTAGTAGGTTTCGATCGGCTTCCCAAGATGACGAACGCATGCGAGCATGACACAGTAGGAAGAACAAGGACACGGCGATCTACCCAGGGTCAGGCCGCTCGGAAGCGTAAAACCCTACTCCTGCATTTCTGAATAGATGTCACCATGAGTCTGGCTACAAAGGCGGTTCTAGGGTCGCGAGCCCGGCTGATGCAAGGAGGAAGAAGGAGAGCAAATCCTTCCCAGGGAAGATTACCTCTCTTCCTCCTTCTCCTTTCGATGGTCTAGCCTAGCCTTTGCTATCAGTGATCCGATCCTCCTCTCAGTGGTCTTGGCCCTCACTTTATAGTCCAGGGGGTAACCACATGCGGTCACATGAGAGGCACATGCTCCAGCTCTTGGCGGGACAACAACCCAAGAGCTGAAAAGGTGGGCGGGAGGTGCGTGCCGGCACCTCCCCTCTTCACGCGCTCTGGGTTGGTGGGGGCCAAAAGCGAGTCCGCTTTTGGCGGGACAGAGCTGGCAGTGGGTTGGTGAGCCTGACAGGCCTACCCCAGCTGTCCCCTGGTGACGCCGTCTTGGAATGAACTTGCCTGCTTCAGCCTTGGTGCCCAAGTCTTCTGTTGATCTCATCACTTTACTTGAGGAGGAGTGCGTCCCTCCTCGGATGACCAGGCGGATCCAAGGGAAGCGGATGAGCCACGGTGCGTCGTGGAACCGGTCAAGCCATCCCCCGGATAGTGCTTCTCCGGGCTAAGGTTGCAGGTTTCCGGGAACCACCCTGAGTGGGTTCCCGGGTATACTTCCTTCAGTGCCAGCTTGTCGGGGAAGTCCTTGGCGGGTTGCGACTTGGTCAGGTTGTCGTTGTCGGGGCATGCTGGCTCGCATGCCGGGTTGTCTAGGTCGAGTCTTGTACATCTTCACGGTGGGCACACCGGTTGTGGTCCCGCTTTGGCAGGAGTCGTGGAGACCCCTGGTTCCACGGTTGCGACACTCCCAACTTGAAAGTCCTAAAAGTTTTTTATGATTGTCTTTTTTATAGTTTTGAAAACAGCATGTCATCAATTTACTTTGCTAACCATCTAGCCACCCTGGCAAGCTTCTCGTCATTTTTACATGGATGGGAAGTGAACTCGGAGAATATGACCTCGTTCTATGATTATTCGTGGAGGTCAAAGTACTATGATTTTTTATACCAACGACGTTCAAGAATTCAAGTCCGAAAAGAACAAGGTTTTCATGTCTAAACCTTCTTATTTGTTATCAATTTTTTATTGTTCGGAGCTTGAAATCCTATTACTTGTAGTACAACTAATTAACAATTAGTTCTCCTCACAAAGAAAGTAACAATTAATTAGTGTTGACTGTGCAGTCTGCTTTCCCCTTTTTTTTTTGGGAAATCATAGCATTTTATTAGGCCCCGATTTCTGAGTAAAGTCAAACGAACACAAAAGTTAACATTTGTACAAGAAGAAAGCAAAAGCCAAGCAATCAACCATGTCCAAGGCCATCGAAATCCACTCCATACACATCTAGGCCCCAAGAAAACGACAACCACAATCTGTCTGGCACACAGACTTGTACACCCTCCGGCATCTTCTCTTGCTCTTCCACCTGCTTCCCACACCTCCTGCAGTCTGCTTTTATCGGTGATTCTGCTTTAGTTGACCTCTTATTAAAGGAAACAATTTCTAGGACACTGCTTAAAGGTCAAAGCCAAGGCCCACAAGGACAAAGAACTTGCACTACATAGACGTTGGAAAAAAACTTTGCTTTCACACTGAGAACACATTGCTTGTCTTTTTTGGAGAATGGAGAACCCACGTTGACGATAGCCAGTGACCACTGACAACAACATTGTACTTTATTTCCTCCTTGAAATATGTTTTCGCCCCGCTTTATAAATAAATCAACCGACCATACAAGAGTTTACGAACACACGAAAATAAACTGCTGGGGCAACAGCACAACTTGCCCAACAAGAAAAGTAAGATACAACTCTTGAACAAGCTAGGAGAATGAATGCGAAGCGAGGAGGTAGCCATCACGCCCGGCACTCCACACCTTGGATGGAGAATGGCATCGCCCCAACACCACACCACCTCGCCCAATGATCACTGAGCACACAAGTAGCACCTTCAGGAAGGGCGGCGACGTCGACACGCCGCTACTGCACAAACCAGCGGACTGGTCCTAGGGTTTCCCCCGGCACTTAGAAAGTAACGGAAGAGTGGTAGCCCGACCGCCCTCCAAGGAGGAATGACGACGCCCACGGGCGCCGCCGCGTCGGCGCCGGACAAGCTGGCAAGGATTTTCCCCCGAGCCCCAAAACCGTCCCAAAAAAATATCAAGCCAGTGGTGTGCGGTGGGAATCTTATCCGTCTCCGCCAAGGGGTATTGCATCGTATCTGCCTCGACATCGAACTGACCGCGGCGCTAGAGCCAGGCCCGCCTGGCCCGGTTCCAGCCCAGGCGTGAATCAGCGGGGGAGAGGGGTCCCGGCAGAGGCCAGGCGACGAGGAAGACGACTGCTGCAGCCAGCCACACCAGCGCCCCGCGCCAGGCTCGCATCCCCTAGGGCCTAGATCTAGGCCCACGTGGCCTAGATCGGGCCCGTGAGCATGCGGCTGCCGTTGTCGTCGTCTTGCCGTTGTCCGGCCGCCGAAGGACCGGCCCCGCCTCCTCACGCCACCCAACCCCGCCGCCGATGCGTAGGGCAGCCAGATCAGGCTGAGACGGACCCAAGACCCGCCACCGAGACTCCAGCCGCCACGGGGCACCACCGCGTCACCCATGTCCTGCGCCACCGGCCACCGCCGTCCTCGCCGTGTCATCTTCGTCCAAGGCCGCGCTGCCGATGCACCGACCGTGCCGCCGCAGACCAGGCCCGCCCGCCCTATCATCGCCGAGAGGCCACACCACGAGATGCCCCGCCTCCGTCGTCAGCAGCACGGGCTTCGCCCGGCTGCGACCTCCGACGGAGGCGAGGGGAGAGGGGGAGAGGGAAGGGGGGACACGGGGGACGGGAGGGAGGAAAGGGCGTACCTGATTTCTACTTTGTATGCAGCAACTTTTAGCATCAGTTGTCACAAAGGCAACCTGAACAACCCCACTCATTGTGTGAAAGCCTTTGGCGGCTTAACACACATGGCGCACCTGTTCATCTAATAAATAAGTTGTGCTAGAAAGACATCTAGTTGTAGCCACTGAGAAACACATGGGATGGTGTCCACTGGGGAAATGACTGCATCAGCGTCCTCGCTCTAGAAATTTCTGGTCCATACATAGCGCTGGGAATAGTTTGGGTTAATACCATAGATTTGGTTTGGTTTTCTTGTTAATTTGCATTGGATTGGTCTGTATGGGCTGACTTCGTAGTGTAGTTTAGTTTGGTTTGGGCTCTAGCATTTACTGGATAGAACTGGACTGGTTTGGGATTCAACCCGTAACTGGTAAATAGTTTGGATGGGGTTGGGTGCAAAATCATTATGGTTTGGTTTCGTTTGGATCTTAGTGAGTAGCTTTCAATTTGGTTTGTACCCACATGTCTAGTCAGTTTGGGTTGGTTTTGGTCTGGATTTCAGACCATTCCCAGCCGTATCCATACAGATGTCATTTTTGTGATTCAACCATTGGATATTTGGCAATTAGTATGTATGACAATATTTTATTTTTCTTACAAATTTTTTTCCGCTTTGTATAGATTCGCCTTAACTCAGCGATACTTTGTTGGGCTATTTGGCGTTGTGAGAACCATATGGGTTTTTACAAAAAAAAACACATAATTATTTTATGAATGCTGTTTTCAGAGGCATCGACTGGTGGTACTTTTGGACGCCGTAGAAGCCCGTGCGGTATGCTTTTCATTCGATGTCATCGCATTGAGCTATTCACCAAACACGGGTGGAAGAATAATATTAGGCTTTGCAATGATTGAGATTGTAATTGCCTTTTCACCTATATTATGACAGCGTGGTGCTGATTTTTGTACGGAGTAATAAGAAACAGGCTACATGCATGCATTGTAAAATGCAAAGGCTGGAAACTATTTTACATTATTAAAAAAAGGATTCGTCTTGACTCTTTACTCTTGATGTTTGGTGACACCTAGGTGGATTTCGATGTTATTAATTGACCAGTGATATAGCTCTAAGGAAAAATCAGGGAGAAACAAGGTGCACGCCTTTACCGGAGTGGAGTGCATTAACACTAAACAGTGGATCGATTGAGGGTGTTCAGGTCAAAAGGTTGCTACACTAAATACATCTTGGTACCTCAATGGCCTCGGCTGGCAAAAAAGGGTTGCTTTGGACATGATGTGACATTTAGATGGAAAATAACTAGCTGTACAGTTGGAACATGATTGCAAAAGGACTAATAACACTCGGGCGTCGCTATCTAGCTAGTTACATGTATGTACCATGTATGAGCACAAATTAAGGTAGTTGAAGTCCGGTAGAAATAAGCAGCTCACACTAGCGTGGTTTGGTAGTTAAGACTTGTGCCTTCACACCTTCTAGTTCATTTCAATCCGAACCAGGCTTTTAGCTTCTCTAGAAGTCACTTTTCAGAAATAGCTTCTCTAGAAGTCACTTTTCAGAAACATTGTTTGTTTAGGTTTCTGGCTTCTAAGAAGCAAAACCAGCAGAAGCGTCCAAACAAACAGACCCTAAACAGCTCACACTAGCGTGGTTTGGTAGTTAAGTCCTCTGCCTTCACTCCAGATCAACGGACGGCCACACGATACCAAGGTGATGGACGGGGAAATCCCCCATGCCAATGCAACAATCCAGAAGCTCTTGATCGTCACATACCTGGTGTCCCTACAACAGAAGAGCAATAAGCTAGACTCCACTACCACATATTAGTAACCTTGAAGTAATGTCTTTGAAATATTTGATAGCATGTCAGGGGTTGCTTTAAATCCATCGTTGAATCTTAGCGAAAAAAACCGGCCGACGGCGTGTACGCGAGCTGGACATGCACCCACCGTCCCCAGCCATTCGTCCATGGTTTTTGGCAGGGTCTGGATCACGGGTAGAGAGGACTACAGGAGTGGAGTCTTGTTCACCGGCGACGAGGAGGCTCGCCGGCGGCGGAGAAACAGGGCGCCATGGCGGCGAAGTGGAGGTGAGGAGATGGATCTGGGAGGGAGAGGATTTGGGTCGGGAGAGAGAAAGGCTGCCAGAAATCCGGAGAAATGACAGACGTACCGATCGGAAAAGAGGTTAGGCATGGGACGAGCTCAATGGAATTGGTGATTGAATTCTGTGTCCAATTCCGTGGCAGCCAAACGCATTGCCTCCTGAAATCATAAATGAATTCCGCAATTCTTGCTCGATTACCTGGGATCCAAACGAGCTCTTATGGTTTTCCAATCACGGCTGATTAGCTGATGTGTGGGGCCTTGTACTAAACGCCCAACAGTCCTGCTCCAATTGCACGCTGTATTTATCCTTTAGTTTTTTTTTTTTGAGAATTATTTATGCTTACGAAATAGGCCGTAGGCCCGCTATAAAAATATAGCAACCACACGATACAACCAACGAGAGACACGGCTGGGGCGACAGCCAACAAGCACCCAGAGAAAGGCAAAGGAGAAAAAGAAGAAAGAAAACGACGACATAGGCGGATTGACTAAACGACTATGACCCGCAACCGTCGCGCCCTCTCCGAAAATGTCCCACCACGCTCGTAGCACCAAATCGACGAGTACCAAACAGCTCCTAAAAGAAGGAAAACATGCTGCTGCCGGACCAGCACACTGGTCCTAGGGTTTCCCCCGGCACAGAAGGACGTGAATGTAGGGTAGCCACGACGCCCTTCAAGAAGGAAAGACGAACCGCCCACCAGCATGCGCCAAACGATCCCGAAGCCACCATCGTCGTCTCACTGAAGTAACCGTCACGACGTCTGCAAGACGGAGGTGAGCAGGAGTATACACCGGAGTCAGCAGAACAATGACCACGTGGGAGGGAACAACCTCCACCGCCGAGGGCGGTAGTCGACCGGACGCGGCAACATAGCACACCAGTCCCCGTCATATCCGGTCGAGCCCGCAGGCCCGTAAATCCCCCACGGGGGGCACACCAGTTCTAATAGGGTCCGGCCGGGCCCGAAATGGGCCCGTGAAGCTCGCCGCCGCGCTGCAACAGACCGGCTGTTGTCGGTGCCGTCCCCTGCGTCTACTCCATCACCTCTAACCGCAGAACGAGCCACAGATCAGGCCAACCCGCCCAAGCCCAGATGGGGCCCGGCGGGCCCAGATCTGGGCCGCCAGGGCTGGCCGGCGGTCACTGCAGCTCGTCGACGCCCGCCACTCCGCGCCGCCCCGCGTGCAAGCGTGCACCGCCGCCGCCACGCCACCACCCGACAACCGCCGGACCACCGCCGCCCAGAAAGCACCGCCGCCGGGAGGGTAAGACCCCCGATTCCGCCTCAACGGCGCGGGTAGGAACAAGCCGCCACCGCCGGCGCCACCCGGGCCACGCCCGGCGGCCCCCTGCCGACGGCGGCGACGGGTGAGAGCAGGAGGGGAGAGCTCTGCGCCGGGAAGGAGAGGAAGCGCGCCGCCGCCTCGGGGGGCGACGGACGCGTGAGAGGAGGGGAAAAAGGACGGGGGGAGGAGGGAGGAGAGGGCGGCGCGGGCCGGCCGGCGGCGCGGGGCGGGGAAGCTAGGGTTTCGCCTCTTTAGTCGCGAGAGCTACCCGAGGAGGAGGAGAGGAGGGGAAAAAACCATGAAGGAAACGACTAGGGCTCAATCGAGTGAGAATTAAGTTAATTCTCACTCAGATTATGTCATCTAGTTGCATGTGCAACTTATGTGTAATCCATGTCCAACTGAGAAAATTTTAATTGCAACTCACGTGTAACTGGGAAAATCCCAGTTGCAACTTATGTGCAACCATGTGTAACTGGGAAAATTTTATTTGTAACTCATGTGTAAAACATCTGCAACCGGAAAAATCTCAGTTGCAACCTAGTGCAACCCATGTGTAACTGGAGAAAATTTGAGTTGCAACTCATGTAAACCTCACATACCGCATGAATCACGATATAAATTTGAGATCTAACTTAATTCTCACTCAAGTGAGAAGTAGCAATACCCATACATGAATTAAGTGCTTCCCGTGGACTTGGTAATGTTGGCTTGTTGGGGCTGTAAAGGCTCAAAGCCCATGCAGGACAGCTATGCTAAACTAACAGAACTGGAAAATTCACGGACGACCGATCGCTACTTGGGATGCGTTCGATCCCAACTTAATTTAAAAGGGACTGTCTAAATCTCGGTCGATTTAGTCAGTTGCACACAATTGCATCTCAGGTGCAACTCTGAGTTTAGCACGAATCTTGGCGTAAATCTAATGACTAAGGAGTCGACTTAGATTTAACTAAATTTCAGTCAGCTGCACACAATTACATCTCATGTGCAACTCTGAATTTAGCACGAATCACGACGTAAATCTAATGGCTAAGGAGTCGACTAAGAATTAAGTAAATCTCGGTCAGTTGCACACAGTTGCAAACCATGTGCCACTCTCAGACCAGCACAAATCACGATACAAAATCTAAACTGGGATTTAGTTAATTCTCAGCCGACTTAGAATTAGCAAAACCGAATTTAAAAATAGTATTACTTATTTTCAGGTGCCAGAACCATGACCTAGTTTCGAGATCTTATGGGTTTCAACTCTAGCCTACCCCAACTTGTTTGGGAAAAAAGTCGTTGTTGTTGTTGTTGTTGTATTACTTATTTTCAGGAAAAAAATTCATCAGCTTACCTAGCTTTTGTTCTGACCGGGTTAATTGTCACGGATGCGGTAGGTGCTAGCACACACGGAAACGGAACACACGGAAAAACTACACAAGAAAAACCATCTTTATTGATTGCTTTACTAAGTCACGGTGTGGTAGAAGTTTACATGCGTCTGTATACCCGTCTAGGACGTACAATTCCAAACGCACACGGAGACGGAGTTTTTTGATCGCCGATCGGGATGGTTAATTAGGCGATCTGATCGGGACTACCATCCAACTATCACCTATTCCAACTTAATAATAAAGATACTGCAACCTGCCACAGCCGTTTGCCTGGCGCACCTGTCAGTATCGGGGCAGAGCTAGCCTTAGCTTCACGGTGGTGGCAGGTTGAATCGGTGGATTGTGACACCTACCTATTACTCCCTTCGTTCCCAAATATACGATTGTACACAAATGTATCTAGTTATGTTTTATATGTATGTTCACTCATTTTGGTATGCATTTAGATAACATGTGTAACATCTAAAACATCTTACATTTAGGAACGGAGAGAGTAGTATATATGTGCCATCATTATGTCGTCTGATCCATAAACCTAGCTACCTAGCTTGTCCTAGCTGGCTCTTTTTCCTTCACATCACATTGAATATTGGCCACCCACCGTAGTGCGTGCTCCATCGTAAGTTTCCGCCTGTCCCGTTGAAATTGAAAACCCTAAAAATAAATACAGAAGCGGAAATCACCGGAGATGAACGTGGAGAGGATACATGACGGATACAAAAATGACTATATGTGATAAAATTTAAAGATTTGAAAATATGCATACTCAGATCCATACTTTTGTCATTTTTGTGTAGCCCAGAATACAAATTATTTGAAATTGAGTTTTTACACGTTTGTGGGATACAACATTGGCTACATCCAGATTATGTTTTCAATCTATTTTTTTAAACTCGTAAATATGATTTTCAATTTTTTTAAAATATCAGGATCACTGGACCTCAGGAGCCAAAAATCTCCACTCTAATTTGGGTTAGCATATTAGTGGACTTGATTAGTATGTAGCCTGTGACACGGTTGCATGTGTGATGTAGGCCCTAGTTGCATGTATTCCATAGATCGCCAAGAGCAATGGAAATCGCCGACTCAAGAGTAATATTCCGCAAGTGGAACTGGCTGGGTTATATTTACGGAAAGTTTTCGTATTTGTTTTTACGAAATTTCCTTGATGTTTCTGGAACGGGCTCCCTCGTTTCCTTTTCTGTTTCTGTTTAGCATATTCCATTTCATTTCCTTTTCGGCAAAATACCATTTCCGTTTCCGTGCCTTTTTTTCGAAAACGGACGGAAAGTATCCATTCTGTTTTGAACCGTAACTCCAACCATCAGGGGCTATGCCATAAACACCGATGGGCACGTGGCCGGCTGTTAGGATAGGCCACGAGTTTGGGGCTGGTTTCAGGCCAAATGGACATTGTCTGCCTATCTGTTGTCCATCTCCCGTGTTCGATCTGCCCCACGAGTCAGACAAACAGCCTGATTTCTTTTGCGTCCCCTTCTCGAGTCCCGACCGCCTCGGCACCAACGCCACGATTGCGTCGCCTTCGACCACGCCCACGTCGCCGGAGCACCGCCACACCTCCCCTACCTTCGTTCCTGCATCAATTTTGAGTAGAGGGAGGCCGGCATGCCATTCATCTGACCGACGCCGAGCACGGTGGATCCTTGCGGATGTGGCCGCTTCCCCAACCTAGGCATGACTGGGTCTGTTTGTGTGTGTGTTTGGGGGGGCGTTCGGTGTACTGGACAAAGTGTCCGTGGACACATGTCCTGCTCCCCCCAAACGGACAGAATCGGACATATTTCGTACCCATTTTGGCAGCGCCATTGGAGATGCCTTTAGTGTTGATGGCATCCAAGCTGACGACACCAGAACCGAGGGTTGCTAACCAACTTAGGAAACTCACTACTCCAGACTAGCCCTCCAGTGACGGGAGCTTAAACTCCTCCACTGACAGGTTTAGCGTCCGTCACTAACCTCCGGTCAATGGAGTTAGTGTCTGTCACTAACCACCGGTCGATGGAAGGTTGGCCTTCTCTGATGGGCGATGGACCGTCAATGAAAATGGAACACCACTGACGGGGGCAGAAAGCCACCCATTAGTGGTCATCCGTGCAGTCCGCGATCTTCTGTTCCTCAGCCTCAAGTTCCGTTGCACGGTTTCCCACGTTGTCAGTTGAGATCGGCACCAAGAGCGGGTTAGGACGAGCCGCTGATCCACCACCCGCAGATCCATCGCCGCCTCCAACCATGTAGGCCCTGATCGGTCGCAAGTAGCCGACTGATGGGGAGTTATCATCTTCTGAACCATCTCCCAGTCTTTCGTCGAAAAGCGGGAGGATGGACTCGACCTCTTCTCAATTGAGCGAGTCATCAAGCAGATTATTGTTGCCGACGGACGAGTCGTTGTCCTCCTGAACGATCATGACGGCTCCACAGACAGAATCTTCTGCCATGATGTTCTCCGTGGAGCTGGCCCTGATGACTCCCACGAAGACGTTGATGTTGCCGAAGGGGATGAGGTGGCCTTGTTCCAGGTAGTCTTCCTCCAGACCCTAGTATGAGTCCTTGATGAAGGGGATGCCGTCAATCTGCTCGATCTGACCAATGGCGAGATCCTCGATCCCTAGGAGCGAACCAGCTCGAAAAGTCACACCTTTGGCCATAGGCCCCATGGTGGGCGCCAACTGTCATGAGTTTGTCACAGCAGATGTCATCTCTGGATGACTTTCGTAGGTGTGGGATTAAGCGACTTCGGGTTGTTCGAGTCTAGATTTAGGGAACACGAGGAACACGATTTACCTAGCTTCAGGCTTCACAACGGTGGCGAAGCCCTACATGCTGCTAACTTGTTATTGCTGATGATGATCTCTGGTTACAGGGGCTCGATTCCGCTGGATCAAATCGAGGCTACGACCTAGAATATGAGGGTTTGTGAACTTGTGAGACTTGGTTTGCTACGTCCAGGAGCCGTCCTTATATACACGGGCGGCTCGCACAAGGTAACTCCCGTATAGACGTGGGAGTCGGAGTCCCACTTGGTGTCTAACTAGCCTTCGTCCTTTCCAAGTTGAGTCTCCGCCTTGTTATTGGACTTCTCCTTTAGGTCGTCATGATCTTGAGTTGGCCCAGTCGTGTAATGTGTAAGCCCAAGAAGTGGTGCGGCTACAAGCTAGCGATGAGCCACCTTGGTCTTGTGGGCCTTCTTGCTTCGTGGGCCTAACCGTTAGGTATCCTCCCGACAGGAGTCGCACATAGAACTAAAGGACACAATCGGGTCTGTATGGCCCATGTCGGATGTGGGTGCTGCTGTTAGTGACGTGAAGCAGAAGTTGGAGTCCCTTTCTTCGGTTCTGCAGCGTTGGAATGCTAATACGTTTGGCAACATGAGAAACGAGATCAAGGTGTTGAACAACAATCTGGACGAAATGCGAAATACTGCAGGTCGGGTTGGCCCTTCCCATGCCGAGTTAAAAACCACAGATCGCTTGGTGGAGTTGTATCATCGTGAAGAAGACATGTGGCGTCATCGGTCAAGAGTGGAATGATTATCAGCCGGTGACAAGAATACCAAAAAAATTCACCAACGGGTCGGCATGAGATGTCACAATAATCTCGTTAAATCATTGACAAATCAAACTGGAGCTCTAACGTAGAGATGGACATGCTTACATCGAAATACTACAAGAACCTGTACACGTCCGAAGGGGTGCAAGGCATGCAGCAAGTCTTGGAGCACGTGCCTCTCAAAGTAACTAATGAGATGAATGCAACTCTTAAAGCGCCTAATACAGGATATGAGGTGAAGAAGGCACTTTTTCAGATGTTCCCGACTAAAGCTTCGGGCCTAGACGATTTCCCCGCTCATTTTTTCCAGAGACATTGGGAGGTGTGTGGCCGTCACTACAAGAAATATGCTGACTTTTGACCCTCAATTTTGGGCACTAGAAGGTCACAAAGTTTCATTTATGACCCCTTTGTGACCAAAAATGGTTGGTCACATACGGAGCGTCTTATTCGATCGCTAACGACATTTTCAGTGGAATGGTCATAACCGTTTATGACCAAATAAGAGTGTCATAACTTTATGACCAAAATTTTTGGTCATTGGCTGTCTGTCGTGACCACGTCAGATCCTACGTGCCCAATCTTACGTGACAAAATTATGAACAAATGAGAAGGTCGTAGATGAGAATTAGCCCGGTCCATGTTGACCATCTATATAGGACAAGCCTAATAATTCAGCCTTTTTCACGTGTAAGTCTAGTCTGTTCACAAGTTTTTCCATTTTTGGGCAGGTCCAATACTATGTGGGCTGCGGCCTTTCTGAAGCCCAAGAATTTTCGTCCGGTCTATTCTTTTAAGATTTTTTTTAGTTACTATTTTACCAATTAATAACTATCCAGCCAGGAATTGATTGGGCCACGGCCTTTATATGGTCAATATTTTTTGCCCCATGGCCTCTTCAGGTTCACTAAAACTTTCAGCGCGATTACATATATCCAGCCTTCAGACAAATAATTCTTTGCGAGCATTTGCTGTGCAATCATCCAATTGGTGCAATTATGCCATCAAATCAACCCGGGGCGTCCGATCTAGAAGCTGTGGCCCGATCCAAACTGCCGTGCTTCCACATCCGCGTTAGTTAATGTTTTGCCAAAACCCCCTACACGTCTCAGCTGTTCCAACCCGAGCTCCCTTTCTTCTCCAACAGATCGTACCTTCTCTTCGTCATTACTTCTAGGGTTCTGGCCGGCCGCCAGCTGACACAAGTTCCACCTGGCGCTGCCTCGTCTGTGTTGTCCCTTGACGCTACAGAGACAATCATGATCGGACATTCCTTTTGTGTCGGTACCATATCGTGGTTGTATTTGCCATCCATATATCCTTGTACACATATCTTTGCTGGCTAATGGAAACAATCCATCGATCTAAGGCGTGCACTACTCACAGCCTTGTGGATCTAGTAGAGATCAAGATCAACGTATAGGCATGGTGGTTTGATGTGTGTACTAACCATGGCGTACACTCGCGTTTGATGTGTATAACCATGTGCATCTAGTAGAGATTCAAGGCGTACGGTCACGTTTGATATGTACATGTGAGGTACATGTGCGTAGTTTATGTTAGAATTTGGGCCCAATATGGGGCAGCCCAAATAAGCAAATCTGAAAATCTCAAATTAGGCCATGTGCATGGCAGAATTTTGGAGGTGCAAAGTGGTGCTAAACTTTAGTCTCACATTGCTAGTTGGAGGAGACAAACACCACATTATATAGTGGAGTGTTGTATCACTTGGTGTGCTAGTTGAGAATAGAAGGCTCTCACATGCGCACTCCTCCTCCTCCTCCGCCGCCGTCCGTCCGTCTCGTCACGACACGCCGCGGGTTGCGGGAATGAGCCGAGCCGGGTCCGTACAGCTTAGCCAATTCGGA
The DNA here is from genome assembly GCA_947311845.1 of Poa pratensis. Taxonomy (NCBI): domain Eukaryota; kingdom Viridiplantae; phylum Streptophyta; class Magnoliopsida; order Poales; family Poaceae; genus Poa; species Poa pratensis. Next base: position 48,536,569 of record CAMZMU010000077.1, on the reverse strand, counting down.
TCGCTACCGGATCATGGGTTGCTGTAACCGACTCGAACGTGTGCGACGTGGCCGGCCCACGTTCTACCCGTTAGGGTTTCCTGAACCGCACTATATATTGCCTTGCACTACCGTGCGCCGTCACATACCGAACCAATCTAGGTTTTGCCAATCTCGTGCATTGCGCCGCCACCGTAGTCTACACCATCCCGTGCGCCGGCGTGCACCGGCGAACGGGACAGCAGGTCTCCAGAACCACTTGTCCTTTTGATCCTGTACGGGAGAGGGCGAATAAGTTTTTTGGAAAGCGCCCCGCGCGACTGCTTTCAAGTTCTTCATCACGGCTCGACTTCCTGGACGATCTCCGGGTCCGCGGGCGACTCGTCTCCAACGTCGTCTTCTTCGAGCTGCTACCGTCGCCGCTCAAGCTGCTGCCATCGCTGCTCCAACGACTACTTCATCTACAATTGTTCGGTACGTTCATCACGTCCCGATGGCTGTGTTCGTAGATGTCTTGCTGCTGTTCATGTTAATTAATACGTCTAGTATTTTCGAGATTAACAAGTTAGTAGCTATTGCGATCATGCTTTATATTCTGAAATTAATCATGTAAATTATGCCTAATAATCCAACAGTTTACATGTGTAAAACCATCCTTGCAAATGATGGAAGCTAACAGTAGCATGCCTGCACATGAATTTGTTGATGCCCAATCGTCCATCGACAAAAACGACCCACCAAGTAATAATGATTCTTTCAGTTCGCCCAGAAAAACAACGAGCATACCTCTACGTATGAGTATCTGGCCATACACTACATTGTGTTCTCCGATTTTAAATTTTAGATACATATGCACTGCGGTACAGATCGACTCATCTTTATGTTGTTATAGTGTTCATCATTCACCCCTGAGTGTGAAGAGGAAGTGAAGCCCGTAGTAGGGATGATATTTGACGATATTGACTCTGTGGAGAAATTTTATAAGTCATATGCGTATCACGTTTGATTCAGAGTCTGTATCGGGCAGCAAAAGAAGTTAGAGGATGATGTAGTTATGTGGAAGCGTTTGTTTTTTTTTCGATAAGGGGAGCTTTATTACTTAAAAGTTTAAGTATTACACCCAGGCTCTGTATAACCAAGATGCACACAGCCAAAACAAGTACGGAAGTTCGAAAATTAAAATCGGCGAACTACATATCAAAATGAGAAATTGTAAAAACGCATACGGAGGTGGAGGGGCAATCCGCAAATTATGCTGCCATCCATGTTGGGATAAAAAGTCTCTCGCCGTATCTCCAGTCTGGTACACACCTCTATAAATAGGTCTCGATGCCCCACACGTTGCAACTGAGACCACAAACGGAGCGTAGATGTAGTCCTGTAGATAACCTGCATAAGAGAACAGTTTTTATCAGTAAACACCTTGTCATTTCTACATAGACACAGCGACCATATAACGGCAAGCGCTGTCACCCTAATAAGTTGTTTAAACCTTTTATCCACCCCATTCAGCCAATTGCCAAAAATATTGGCAATGCTTGTGGGTGGATATAAAGTAGAACCTATCTGGATAATCGACCATATAGAACTACCAAATTGGCGTTCAAAAAATAAGTGTTTGATAGTTTCGTCATTGTGACAGAAAACACACTTTTTACTTCTATGCCAGTTGTGTTTCGCAAGGTTGTCTTTAGTAAGAATAACCCCTCGACGAATATACCACACAAATACTTTGTTTTTTAGTAGAATCTTCATCTTCCAGATTTTCTTATTATTTTCGACCGACACATCTGGTTGGATTAGCGCTGTATACGTGGAGTCCACAGTAAATTTACCACTCGTGTGTAAATTCCACCGAAACTCGTCGGCCCCTTGTGTCAAATTGACAGCATCTAGACGCTGCAGCAACTCGTGCCAAGCGACTAGTTTAGGACCAATAAGATCTCTTCGGAACGTCACATTTGGAGAATTATCCCCCAAAACTTGAGCGAGAGTATCACTTTTGTGACGTCCAAGACTATATTGTATAGAGCCGGATATTGTTCTCGGAGCGTGGTGTTTCCCAACCACTTATCCTCCCAGAACCTTATCTCCGATCCGTCCTTAATAAAGAAAGAGCCATACGGGAAGAAGAATTTCTTCGTCGCCATTAGGCCAGCCCAAAAATGTGAATCACCAGGTTTCCAAGAGACCTGTGATACCGCACTTGAAGCGTTTGTTATGTGACCGGCAAGGATTTAAGTCGAGAAAAGGTATGAATACTACTAATCCCCACAGAAAGCTACAACAACCACTGATCGCTCGAAAAATAACTCAAAAAAGCGTAAAAGGAAGGAAACAAGGTGTGGATGTGATGCTCGTATTTTTGTGAGGACTAGTGATAACAAGTATAAGATAGCTTCATTAGTTGAGCATCACAATCATGGACTGGTGAACCTAGTAAGCATCATTTGATCAGATCCAACCGCCGAGTCAATGAGAAGGCAAAACACACACTCTACTCATGTCACAAAGCAAGCATAGGCACCTCAAAGGCATTCAGATTGCTTCATGTCAGCGCTGGTGGTCTTGAAAATGTGGGATGCACGAAAAGAGACTTACAGAATTACTATTGTGAATTAAAAAATAAGATCAATGACTATGATGCTCAAATGTTCGTGGACCAATTGGGCAGAATGAAGGAGCTCAACCCAGCATTTTTCTTTGATTATGATGTGGATGAAAACGGTAGGTTGTTGCATGTGTTTTGGGCAGATGCAACTGCGAGAAAAAATTATAGTCATTTTGGAGATGTGTCTCTTTTGATTCTACATATACAACTAACCATTACAATATGATTTTTGCACCTTTCACCGGAGTTAATCATCATATGAAGTCTGTATTTTTTTTTTTTTTTGAAACGAGGCAAAAGCTTTGTCTTTTATATTGATATAGGAGAAGCAAACATGACACGGTCGAGGCCAAAAAGAAAAAAGTTAAAACAGGACAGGGCGTGCTAGACGAAAGGATCTCATCCAACACCGTCTAATCTCTCAGAAAGATGAAGTCTGTATTTTTTGGTGCTGGCTTTGTTGTAAACGAGAGGATTGCATCTTACAAATGGTTGTTTGCGACCTTCTTAAAGGCTATGGGAGGGAAAGAGCCGAGACTTATGATAACGGACGAGGACGCTAGCATGAGGGAGGCTATGAGATTTGTTCTTGCAACCACCATACACAGATTGTGCATGTGGCATATTATGAAGAAACTTCCAGAAAAAATTAGTCCTCAATTAAGAGAAGACCCTCTATTTTTTAAGAGAGTGAATTCATGTGTATGGGGTTCAGAAACACCCGAAGAATTTGAGTTACAATGGCACTCTTTCATTTCTGATTTTCAGTTGGAGGACAATGAGTGGTTGGCTACTAGGTACAAGATCCGTGAGTCGTGGATCCCAGCGTACTTCAGGGACATATGCCTAGCAGGGATTCTTTGAACTACATCAAGATTAGAGAGTGCAAATTCATTTTTCAACCGTTTTATTGGTCGCAAGCTCGCATTTGTCAAGTTTTGGCTTAGATTTGACACAGCTTTACAATGTCAGCGGCAAGAAGAGTTGATAGCTGACAACACAAGCATTCACACAACGCCTCAGATTATGACGTCATGGGAAATAGAGAAGCAAGGAAGCGAGGTATTCACACATGAGGTGTTCGATAGTTTCCAAAAAGAGGTAGTTGCTGCTAGAGAGCATTGCGATGTGCAGGGCACTGAATTGGTAGAGGGGATCAAAGTCGTGGAAATCAGTGATGCTTCAAGTAAGATTAGAGAAGTCCAATATGACTTATCAACCATGGTGGCTAAATGTTCCTGCATGCTATTTGAGTCTAAAGGAATCCCATGCCGCCATATCATTCGATTTTTGAGGGCTGCGAAAGTTCATAATAATAATAATGAGCTACTGATCCCCTACGTCCTCAGAAGATGGGAGAAAAATTGCAAAAGGTAAATATATACCGGTAGAGTAGATTCTGCTCTTTTGTTTGACTTATTGTTTGACATGATCAATTTGTGCAGGGATAGTGTATATGACAGCGAGGGTAACTTACTTGCGGAGAAGCCTACTAACCCGGTTGATGCAGCCAAGACACGAAAAATTTCAGATGCACATAACAAGTTCGAAGCTCTCGTTCAAATGGCTAAGAACTCTGACGAAGGCATTGACTTCCTCACAACTAGTTTGCTCAACATGGAGGAACATCTCTCTAAGTTTGTTCCTGCTGTCTCAACTACAAGACAAGAAGAACATGAGGCTTTTCTTCGCTGTAGCATTCCGTCGGAAGTTGGAGTCCTACCGCCAACTGATGTTTGTACCAAGGGCCGATGCAAGAGAATGAAGGCGAGAATCAGAAGACGAAACGGAAGTGTGGAACTTGCAAGAAAGTTGGTCATAATAGTCGCAAGTGTCCAGATAAAAAAACCCCATGTGAAATGTCATAAGCTTAGTTTTGATTTTTTTCAGTTTGTGTCAAACTGTAATGTGAATATTTATCTCAAGATTGTCTCAGACCTTGTGGTTAAACTTAGTACACAGATTATGTTCTTCACAGTGGATTTTAATTTAAGTAATTTGTTTGGTTCTGTTCAATGTAAACCATGTTATTAGTAAATGTATACTGTCTAATGATAGGTGGGCTCGTCATATTTGAGAGACAAATGTACATAAGCATTCACTCTGCCAGGCAAAAACGAATTGTTTTGTACTACTTCTTGATCAGCTGTGAAGCTATGGAGTCGTGAAGCTATGGGACTCCACGCTGTGACAAGCAAACACTTCACCAAAGAACAAGATCTGACACATATTTTGTTCAATCGAATGAAAATTTAACTGAATACTTGAAGTTGCATCCAGATGTTTTAGATTCAGTTCTGACGAAGTCACTTAAATCTCTCAAGTACATAGTCTGCCATGAACGAAATGATTCATCTCGAGTCCTGAATAGCCAAGACACAGGCTACCAAGTACATTTTGGAAATTTTCTGATTGGAAGGACCGAAAAAACACATGCCTCATACACCGTACACAAATGAGAGATGATTCAGGTGGCATCTGCCCAAAACACACGCAAGTGTGTTCTTCTCGCTGGGCATAGTTTAAAATAGCCGGCTATTGCATTTAGCCTCGGCAATTTCAGAAGCTATGAAAGGCTATAGCCAGGCTATAGCGGGCTATGACCTTATAGCCGTTTTGATAAATAATGATAAAAATTTAAATTTTGGGTAGTATATATTCATATATATCAATGCTTTACTGATGCATAGCATATTAACATAGTGACATAAGAGATACAAATAACCAGGAGTAATGGATGTAGTTATGTCAACATATTACAACATTCAGTAGCAGCAATTCAGTACATCGTTTTGACAAAATATTACATAACCATCAAAATCAATTAGCATGTAGCAAAAGCAAGTTCAAAATATAATTATGTCCACATATTACATGGCAACAATATCATATGGATTGAGTTTGGCTCTGATATATGGCCGAGCAGAAAATTTTTGGTCCAAATTTTTTGGTCCTCTCAGCCGAAATTTTAGCGGCTAAGGGGCTAAATCGGAGCTAAATCAATTTAGCCGGGCTATTAGCGGCTATTATCAATTTAGCCTATAAAGGTCATAGCCGTAGCCCCAAGCCTCTCGAAAGGCTATAGCCGGCTATTTAAAACTTTGTCGTTGGGTATCTGTAAATTCGGTTGGGGTGTTTGAAATTCGGATCGCAGCCTCCCCCAGCTGGCGCTGGAGCGAGCGATGCCCACGCCCAAGAAGCCCATCTACAGGCGCTTGGGCTCCGGGCAGCGGTGACAGAGATCACCGATCCGTGTTGTGGTACATCGCCGACTGATTCGTCCTCGCCCTCGAACCATGCGGTCACCATTGCCCTATCATGGGTACACGAGAGAAGGAACGATTTGTTGGAGAAAGAAGGGAGGTCGGGTTGGAACAGCTGAGACGTGCAGGGGGTTATCGCAAAACATTAACTAAAGCGGAAGTGGAAGCACGGCAGTTTGGATCGGGCCGCAGCTTCTAGATCGGACGCCCCGGGTTGATTTGATTGCATAATTGCACCAATTGGATGATTGCACAGTAAATGCTCCCTAATTCTTTTCTCAAACAATTTTGCAAATAATATATATTTCAGCACGCAATATCATAAATATATCCCAGGCCTAATAAACGCCTAGCAAAACTGTTACATATTTTTACTGTATTGACCATCTTCCTCTTCCAAATCATACACACAGCAAAAAAGATACAGAAAAGTTAAAACATCAGCATATCACATGGCAATGGGATCACTCATCTTCCTCTTCCATCTTCTGAAACCCCATATCACATGGCAATGGGATCATCCATGGGAAGAATGAGAGACCTGATTCAGCCTGCAATGCATAAAGGGGAAAAGACATGAACCAACAGAGAAAAACAACTAAAATCATCTCAAGTGCACGATCATAAGTAGTCGGTAAGAAATGCAAACAAGAATCTGTTAACATGACACTGTACAGAAATTTATTTTGTTGTAGACTGCATAAGCTGCAAGATACAAAGGTATAGGTAGCATACTATTTATTTTGTCTATCTCGCACAGCACAGACTATACAGATCTACTCAAACACAGCTCAACTACACAAAGCCATTTTGGCAAAAAGTAGGGATCAGCTTGAGTCCACACGCACATGAAATCCAACGAAGCAGGAGGGAGAGACGAGCTTAAAAGGGGTAACACATGCAGGAAGAAAACGGGGCGTTGCTGAATTCCATTAGTAACCACGCATGCTTTTGTTTCCTTTCCAGGTCGACGAGGATTGGTCGGCTTCCGAATCCCCGGCTGGATACCACGTCCCACTACACCCATCCCTAAAATCCCACGTCGCCGTGCACCCATCCCTAAACGTCGCGGCCATTACCCCCCGCCCCCTCCCTCAGCCAACTGAGCTGGGATGGAAGGAAGGATGGCCTTGACGCATACAAGCTAACGAGTGACGCCGCCGTCCTCTCCTCAAGAAAAAACACCAATGTGTGTGCCTCCAAGCTAATATATATTATATACAATATATGCTGTAGTTGGTATTCTCGAGCAATACCTTGCGTGGAATTAAATTTACCACTACATAAGTCTAGCCCTCCCCTTATATATATGGGGGGTTGAATGTATGATTCCGTTCCGAATTATAAATAGTGATGCATGTGTGGATGCATTGTGTTGTGTTAAGCTAGCCTTGCAACGATTTAAAAACCTAAATTATCCAATTATAAGGTGAGCATATTTACACGATATAGCACGGCTAATTAATTTTCTCTCAATGGAGCAGCACAAGCGGTGGAGAAAGATCCGATTGTGATCTACCTGTTCCCTTCAAGGGTCCTTTATGCGAAACTCAACATATTTATTGTAATTTTCTTATATTAGGGGAGTTCTCATGTAAAATGAGTTGCGCACGCTTTGCCCGCACAACAGAAGGAGATAATGTCGTCTGCGGATAGCTAGGCGCCAATACCAAAATTAGAAAAATTCTTTAAATGGGTAAAACGGAACACAAAGTAACTTAAATCAGGTAATATGGAGGAATCCTTGCAAAATATGCTAATTGATGTCACAAATACTAAACCAAAGGGTAAAAGTGGAATTCACTTATATTCTAATTAATGAATATATTAGTTACAAGCACCTTGAAAACTGGTTGAAGTGTCAGAAGATACAAGTGGCGCATGGTTCATGAGGCGCTCTTTTCTTCACCACCAATGTCGTGGCAGCCTAAAGCCTCTCTATTCACTTCTTTGATTCTCCACCACAACACCTTCGGCGACGATAGTGTCTACGATTCTCTAGGAGCGTGTCGCGGAATTTGCTTCCTCTCCTTGGTCAGGTCACGTCGGATCTGGCTTCTCGATGTGGCCGAGGTTTTTCTATGGCAGCATTCGTTTGATGTGTTGGTCATTTGTGGTTGCCGTCATTTTGACAACTGCTAGGGCTCACTTATCCCCACCCAGGCAACTCTTTTCTTCAATATGGAAATGTAGGACTCCCTGCCCCTATCAAGGTGTTGATCAAAAGAAAAAGAATAAGGCTTGTAATCTGTAATTGCTCGATTACAGAGGCCCAGTGCAGCTAAAGAGCCACGTTTTCAGTTTAATGACCTATGCTTATGCTATTTTCAGAGGTATATAATTTTACTCTCATGTCTCAAGAGACGACATATCCAACAGTTAGGTGTAGCGGAGATGCGCATGTTAAGATGGATATGTGACCACACAAGAAAGGACCGGGTTAGGAATGATGATATACGTGAGAGAGTTGGGGTAGCACCAATTGAAGAGAAGGTTATCCAACACCGTATAAGATGGTTTGGTCATATAGAACGTATACGTCCAGAAGCGCCATTGCATACCGGACGGATAAAGCGGGATGAGAATGTTAAGAGGGGTCGTGATAGGCCAAACTTGACATGGGAGGAGTCTGTTAAGAGAGATCTGAAGGATTGGAATATCACCAAAGAACTAGCCATAGATAGGGCTACGTGAAAGTTGGCTATCCATGTGCCAGAACCATGACCTGGTTTCGAGATCTTAACTCTAGCCTACCCCAACTTGTTTGGGAAAAAAGGCTTTCTGTTGTTGTTGTTGTTGTGTCTCGAGTGACATACAAATCAGCCCCGTGCCATACGAAATAAAGAGAATTTCTTTGTACGCGATAATGATTTGCCATGGAAGACACAGGTCCTGCATGTTTCAACTGTTACTCTCCACCATTGGCAGATTTCACCATACTAATTAACCTGAGGAAAATCAACACCGTTGGCAGCTACTACCTCCTCCTACGCTTCGAGGGCTTCGCCGACGACACCTTTAGTTCTTCAGGCATCTTGGCCTCAACATGCTGCTCCTGCGGAACAAAATGAAGGGAAGAAACACAACATCAGAGATGCCTTTTCTGACGAAATCAAGAAAGTGCTGTCAGGAGTAAGAAACAAAAAACAACTCCTGTGCAAAGAAAATATACTACGGGCAGCCCTCGACAAAAGTTTTTGATGATTTGGCTAACTGGTACAGCAGCATCATAACAGCGCAAGGCTAGGAGCTGCTGCAGCAAATTGTAATCATACGAAAGAAATGCTGGATAGGAAGCAATAAGACAAAGGAAAACTGAAGAAGGGAGGAACTGATGGCACGGAGAACATTTGACTAATTACAAATTACAATGAATGCAACGAGTACTTCACCCCATCACATTAGGCAGTGACGAGTAAATAGGTTAGCTGCTGCTGTCCCAGGAAAACAATCATACTCGTATCATTGCTCAATGGCTCGATGCAAAAACACCAAGAGAGTAGCAATTAGCGAGGAACGGTGTAGGTGCTAAAAGGGCACCAACTTAAATTCGAAAAATTCAGTGCACCCCTAATATAACTTGAACAATCAACAATACTACAGGCATGGGAGTAGCAATGTTACGACTGGAAACGCAGAAGAAAATCAACAGAATCGCGGTAGATCTGAAAATCTTGGAGAGCAACAGGGAACAGACCTCCTCCCACTTCCTCTGGAGCTGCAGTAGCTCCTTACACCGTGCTACGCACTCAGCATGGTAAGCAGCAGCTAGCTCTTTGATCAACGCCTTTCTTTTGATGACGCCAATCACTTGAAAAACATGGAGATCGAAATCATGTATCAGAATGCTGTAAGGATGTAACGGATTACGACACACAGTTTCAAATACTAGCAGCAATTGGACAAGCGAGAAGGAACCGCTCGATTTTCCAACCAATGTCTAGCAGATCTGACAGAGTTCTCGGTTTAAGAACAATCGTAAAGAAGCTTGCACTAAATGGAACCGTGGAGTACTGTAATGTAGTCTACCAAAATTATTTCTGAACTTCGTGTGGCTACGGATGAAAACAGTGTCTGGTGAATTCGACAGGGCATCATCGTAGGCAACATATCAAGATACGTCAAGCTGACCATTCATACAGACTCAAGAAAGCATCAAATGTACACATCATGAAATCGTCATATGGACGGATGGAACAAAAAAAAACATCAGGCATGCATCCAACCTCAGGACCCATGTGGTACATGGAGCCTCGACACACAAACAACTCTTAGATCTAGCCGAACTTGTGCGCGACGCATCTAGCTTACTACGGCAATTACTAGCTGTGACTGAAAAATACATGGCTCAACGCAAGCAAAGCATCACCAAGCATCGATGATGGATGCAAGACATCATCGTCATCAACCTACGCTGATACCACAGTCCACAAGGCAACCAGGTAGATATCTGTGGAAATTACTGTGAGTTGTACTAGTATCTGTGATTCAGCTTATATTGTTTGGGATTTTCGCAGCCAAACGAATCGTGTCTAGTGACCAATGCGCGGAACCTAGAGCGACGAACGAAGAAAGTTTTGAGAGGAGAGGGCCGTTACTTACTCCGGCTGGGGTCGAACTCCTCCGCGGGCTTCTCCCCTCCGTTGGCCGCAGGCTCGATCCCGGCTCCGACCTCCGCCGCTGTTCCGGCCATCTCGAGCGCCTGCCTGCTGCTAACAGAAAAGGGGTTAGGGTTTCCGGCAAGATAGATCCAGCCGTTAGGGAGGACCGCGAGCCCTTATACACGAACCGGAAAAACGCGACCGAACCGGAGTGCAGGAGAGGAGAGCTTCACCTTCTCGGAGGCAGGCAGATTGGATGTGTATTCGCTTTCTGATCCGGAGATCGCCGGCGGGAAGCGAGCTCACCGGAGGTGACTGGAAGAAGAACCACTGATGAAGTTTTTTCTTTGATGAGGCAAACGCTACTGATTTTTTTTTGAAAGCCCTACGTAATCAACATAGTACCACATACAACGTACGCAGTACAAATACAGAAAGAAAAGTACAATACGAAGGGGCAACAGATCCAGAACGGAGCCCAGCAGCTCCACCGGCGTCGGCGACGAAGACCGTCTTCAACCTCCACACCACAGCCTGAGAGCGTCCAGTACCTTGACAGATGCCGCATGATCCGTCCGCCGCACCGCGACGGAGCCTCTGTCGATGAACGACCACGGCGACCGCCCTCTCTCTCCAGCTTCTCCACCTTGCCGTAGACGACCTCGATCCCGACGCAGGCAGGAGCCGCCGCTCGCGCCCGGTCCGGAAAACCAGCCCCCAGATCCGCCGCCACCACGGATCCGAGCGCCAGCAAGTCGCGCGTGAAGACGACGAGCTCCGCAGAGCTCCACCGCCGGAGAAGGCCGCGCCGACACCAAACAGCCCACCACCAGCGCCACCTCCTCCAAGGCACCGCCGGCGAGGCCACCATCCTATCCTACCGTATGTACAGGCCGGAGACGGGGATCCCCCACCCTCCCGCTGCCGAGGCAGCCGGCGGAGGAGGGGAATCCCACGCCTCGGCGGCGCGGACGCGGTGGATCGACGGGGATCGCCCAAAAAATCGCCTCCGCTCTCCTACTACAGTGACGGGGAGGAGAGGATAAGGTCGTCACTCGACAAACGCTACTGATGAGGTGAGAGGACCCGAGCAGTGAGCCTTATGGGCCTCTTTGGTACGGCCCAATTGCTTCTCGACGGGTCGAACCAACGTAAGCCCTAGAGATAAAAAAAAGGTGTTGACTAACTTATTGCAACCCTTCCGGTCAAAGGATCAAATATGGACGAGTCCTTTATAATCTTTTAACAAGGGCTGTCCAGAGGGAGTGAGGCTGCTCATAGTGCAGGTAACTTCAGCAGTAACTAAGGCTCCACGTCAGCCAATTTTGTTTACGTGGCACTGAGTTAAGGAGGAGAGAGGAATCTAGAGTACAACCAAGCTGGTACCGTAACATCGCCCACAAAACGAGGTGTTTTAATGCAAACGCGATCCAGTGCGGGTGCGTCTACATCATCAAGAAAAAACGTGTGGCCTTCTTCCTCCACGGGATGTGCCTCCATCCTTCTTCCTCCATGCGTCCCTCGCCCAGCGCTCCACCTCTCTGGCCAGCGGTGGCTCTACCCAGCGGTGGCGCCACCTAGGAACCCACCCCAATCATAGCTAAATCCGGTGCATGCAAGGAGATGACACCAATCTGGTCCTCGCCGCCATAGCACTTCCCCGGCAAGCTCCTACGCCGGCACCTCGTCAGTCTCGCTCTTATCCCAGCGCCCCGATAAGATTTAGAGCCTGGCTCGATTTGCATCGCTCACGTCAATTCCTTATATACGTTCAGCCTCTCGAGTTCATGATTCAGATCATGTAAGTGTAGCATCCTCCCGCAGTCTGTAGGTTCTATCTAAAGTATCACTCGACAACTCCAAAGTCTGTACAACCTCTGCCCCTGCAGCATTTGTAGTTAGCTGAACAGTATCTAGCGTTCGTGTACTAGATTCAGTGTACTAGCTTCTGACCCGAGTTACTAGATTCAGTATATTCGATACAGCTAGTTTGTTTAGCCAATTAATTAGCTATTTGTACAGGATTAGTTCTTTGTAATCAGATATATTAGTCATCGTACATATGCATCTGGTACAATTTGTTGTCGACATGGTGAACTCGGTACTGGATGCCATATTCAGTGTACACATGCAGGTATTGCTGAATAGTGTTCACAGTGATAGAGACCCCATTCCGATATTGTGTTCTTGTATTTATCCATGTGTATAAACAAACAAAAACAAAATTTCATATTGGTAATGCCACAAGTAGATCACAAGGTTGAAGTACTACAATTGATCCCACAGAACAATAAATGTAATCATCTATGTTACCACACCAATGTTACCATCCACTATCGAGATAGTAACATGGACTAGTATTACTCCCCACTATAAGTAGTGAGAAGAGAAATAAAAGACAGAGTTGGATGTGCATAGAGAGACTCTGAATGAGAAGTATCTTGGATGCCGTCGGACGTGGGTATCTCCAAGAGCGGAGCTTTCAAATACCTTCGAGACAAAGTGTGGAGCAACCACTGTTTGTGGGCGGTAAAGAAAGTCTGATCAAATCGGTGGCCGAAGCAATACTAACATACTCCATGTCATGTTTCAAGCTCCGGTGGGGAATTTGTGAGCAAATCAATTGCTTGTTGCGCAAGTTCTGGTGGGGGAGTAAGGGAGGCAAAAGGAGGAAGAGATTGGGTCTCATGGGAGACGATGATACAACCAAAGTATGCGGGGGGGGGGGGGGGGGGGTTACGGTTTTGATATATTCAACTCGCCCTACTAGCAAGGCATGCATGCATGGCGCTTACTTCAAACACCGGACACCCTGAGTACTCGAGTTTCGAAGGCAGACTACTATCCAAATGGTGACATTCTTTTGGCTGAGTTGGGTTCACACCCATCCCAAGTCTAGAGATTGATTCTGGAAGGGAGGGATACTCTTACCATTGGCTTAATTAGGAGGATATGTGAAGGTCGCAACACTAAAGCTTGGATTTAGAATTGACTGCCACGAGATGAAGGGTTGAAACCGGTCGCACCCTAGAAGGTTAACTCACCACTTCTCGTATCTGACTACATCATACATCAAGAGGCGGTGTGGAACTCTGAGAAATTAGAGGAATTTTCTGACCGATGGATACGGAAATTATACGGAATATACCGTTGAGTCATCGTGTAAAGGATGATTCTTAGGCCTGGCACTTTGGGTGAACGGGAGCATTCTCGGTAAGATCTTGTTATCGAGCACTGACATCGACTAAGCCGACGCGAGAGGACTAGCTTGATGAGAGAGCAGACTAACCGCGGATGGCATAGGAGGTTAAAGATTGGGCTAAGCTGTGGAAGATGGCGGTCCCCTAAAAAAATCAGAATTTTCCTATGGAGGCTCGCCCAACATTTGTTACCTACAAGGGACGTCCGGCATCGGAGGAACATGGCGGCGACGTCGGCATGATCGACATGTGGCCCACCAGACTCATGGCCGCACTCTTGCTTTGAGTGCAACATGGCGCGGTGTGTGTGGGCTCTGTTTGAGGAGGATATCGTCGAGCATATCTCTCCGAACCTGCGGCGCTGCAGTGGTTGTTTTCGATGATCGAATCGATGAAGCATGAAGATCTCATCCGTATGCTGGCCACGTTGTGGATGTCAGCTTCAGATTTCATACCTTCATGTTCTTGCACACTGATGTTGGCGATACACTAACACTGGACCCCAAATCAGAGAGTGCGCTTTAAAAAGTTTGTTCAGTAATGAAGGGAATACAAAAGCTTCCTGGATCATCAAGCTTGGTTGGCATGGAGTTTTATATTATCGCACTCCATTCTTTAGACAGAGTAATTACTCCATGTTTCTTTTCTTGGTTAAAAGGTCCTTGAATATTTTTGCATACATAGGAACATGCATAACCGCGTCCATTATTGGAATGGTAATCCGAACATCCTTCATGATTTTCAAGAACTTAATTGGCGGGTTGCTTGTCATCTTTTATCTTTTCCAATCTCTCAGGAAAAAGGAATTTTGACAGCTTCAAAAGCCTTCTCTTTACGATGCTTTCCAAACTTACATTCCCATTGTTACTATCTTTGTTAGTGACTTGTTCTGCTTCTTTCCGTGAATTCCCCAGATCATGAGGTAAATAAGCTTTAGGTGCAGGGAGAATTGGTGAGATATTCATGGCAGATCTTGTTGTTATAACTTCTACAGCAGAGATCGCTCCACAGTGAGCTTTTGGTTCCGGATCTGGTAGTGAGGGCAATCTATCATGTGATTGCCCACAGATACTCATGAACATTGATTGTGTTCATCAGTTCCACTTGCATCCTCGTTATTTCTTCAAGTTTAGCTGTTTGTGAGTTTTGTACTTCTTGTTGTTTCTGATAATTGGATCTGATGTATAAAAGGCTTCGAGATTACACTTGACTTACCAGATTGCTAGGGTGCAGTATTTTGATTGTGCGAAAGATTTGGACGGTTTCTCCATGAGGATTGTACTTGTCCATAATTAACTTCCCTGAAGGTCCTAGGTTAGAATATATGTGCATTCTACTCGTGTATGCCCTAAATTGTCATAAACATCAAAAGCATAACTAGACGACATAATATTGGTAATCTGTTTACTAAGTAGTTCAACTTGTGCTGCAATTTGATATGTCGGCGCGTTGAGCCGTGTTTTCTGTCCACGCGTAGTCGATGCGTTGGAGTTGGCCTTGTGGGCCTATTTGGTACGGCCAGGCCTGGTCTTCTCGACCGGCCGAACCAACGTCATTCTCACGGGAGGAGCTATATATCGCTTCGTAGCGGTGGAACGTGGTAGCGCTGCCTACATGATTGTTAGATGGGCTCGGCCCAATAGGTCGCGCGAAACGTTTTCCTTTCCTATCTTCGATTTCGCTACTGTTTAGATTCAAAAGCGTTTGATAAAATTTGTTCAATTTTTTTAAAAAATTCTAAAGTCTAAACATATTTTAAAATGAACAATTTTTGAATTTGAACAATTTCCGAAAATGAACAAATTTTGAATTTGGACAATTTTCGAAAATGAACAAATTCTGAATTTGAACAATTTTTAAAAATGAACAAATTTCGAATTTGAACAATTTTTAAATTTGCACAATTTACGAAAATGAACAATTTTCGAATTTGAACAATTTTTGAATTTTTTTTAATTTGAACAAATTCCGAATTTGAACAATTTTTAAAAAATGAACAAATTTCAAATATGAACAATTTTCGAAAATGAATAATTTTCGAATTTGAACAATTTTTGAAAATGAACAAATTTCGAAAATGAACAAATTTCGAATTTGAACAATTTTTTAAATGAACAATTTTTTATTTTGTACAAATTTCAAATTTGAACAATTTTTTAAAAATGAACAAATTTCAAAATTGAACAATTTAAAAAATGAACAATTTTCAAATTTGAACAATTTTCGAAAATGAACAAATTTCAAATTTGAATAATTTTCAAAAAATGAACGAATTTCAAATTAAAACAATTTTTGAAAATGAACAAATTTTAAATTTGAACAATTTTGGAAATGAACAATTTTCGAAAATGAACAAAATTTAAATTTCCAAAAATGAATAAATTTCAAATTTAAATAATTTTCGAATTTGAACAAGTTTTGAAATGAACAAAATTTTAAATCTGAACAAATTCTAATTCGAATTTGATTTTTTCGAATGAAAAACGAAAATAAGACACGAAAAGAAAAACAGAAGAAAAAGAAAAATTAAAAGAACGAAAAAGAAAAGGAAGCAAACGAAAAAGAAGAAACAGCGGGAAAAAAAAGAGAAAACGACAGTTGGGCCGGCCCATCACGTACGCGCTTCAGGCGGCGCCCGCGAGTAGCGCCGCTAGGGAGAACCTATATATCGCGTACCGCGAGCCGAACGAACCATCGCGTACCCTCTAATGGGCCGGCCCCGGCGCGCTCGCACGGGAAGGAGGAAGAAGACGACGCAGGGGGAAGAAGAAGACGTCGTCGCCACGGCTGCTGGCTGGCGCCATAGCCACTCACCGACGTCGGGGTCGACGCGACTGGCCGCGTCGCCCGGCGGAGGTGAAGCCAGGACCTCGCCGGAGCCGGGGACGACGTGGCGTCGCCGGTGGAGGCGAGGAAGTGCCTTAACTAAGGGGGGTGCGGGGTGGGTGCGGGTAGGGGAGCTCGCCGGCGATCGGAATGCCGGTGACCAGAGTTAGGGGTGGGGTGGGTTGTAGGGGGGGTTTAGAGGGAGGTCCGGCCGGGGGGCGGCAGACCGGCGTAGGTCGCGGCTTGGGCAGGGCGGGGTGCGGAGGCGACGCGGAAGCGGCGCCGAGCACGGGAGGCGGCAGAAGGCGGTTGTGGCCGGCGGTGGCGGCGGGGGAGTCAACGCGTGCACGAAGAAGTCGGGAGGTTGAAGAAGGCGAGATGGGCTTCGGCCCACTAAGGGTACGCGTGCGCTGAGTTAGCTACGCGTACTGCGCTGTATAGGGGCTCCCGTGACGCTAATGAGCGGAATATAGCATTCAGCCATTCTCACCTCATCGAAGCGTTTCTCTCTTCTCCTCTATCCCGAGTTCCTGACCAGACCACTCTCCAAAAAAAAAAGTGCGACCACCGTCAGGCTAGCTAGGGTTTCATCCCCGCCGTCGCTCCCCACATTTCGCCGCCGCTCGCCTCCAATCCCCGCCGCCGACCACGCCCTACGCGTCTGTAGACCTCCCGCGCAAGCAGATCGACTCTGTCCGGCCGCCGCCCAGCTCGCATCGCCGCCGTCCAGCTCGCCTAAGAGGCTGGGAGGGCGCCCTAGCTTAGGGCCTCCACGCCACGGAGGCACATTCGTCCGCCACGGAGGCACCGGAGGCTGCATCGGCCGCCAAGCTCCAACCTGCGCTCTCTGTCGCCGCATGCCCTGAGGAGACGCGCCGCGGCGGCGGTGGTGGGAACGAGCCGCCCTCCTCCTCCCCGCCACCTTGGTCCGGCTGCGCGGCAGTGCCTGCGCCGCCATCGGGCCGGATGCGCGAGGAGAGCGAGCCCAAGTCGTCTTTGTTTCTGGAACCTTCGCCGTCCTCTGTGGCAGTGCTACCGGCACCAGGCCAGATGCTCGAGGAGTACAGCCGAGCCGTCACCGCCTACCTCGAGGGCCTCGACAGCGTGGCAGTGCCGTCCGCGGCTCTTGCTCCGGCACCTCCGTCTTTGGCTCCGGCACCTTTATCGGTGGCGGCAGCGCCGTCCTCGCCTCCAGCGCATTCGTCCATGGTGGCAGTGCTGGCTCCGGCGCCGGCACCAGGCCGGATGCTAGAGGAGTACAGCGGCGTGGTTTCTGTCACCGTCTACACCGAGGCGTTCAACGGCAGCGGGGACAAGCCGCCCTCCTCTGCCCAGCTAACTTCCTCCCTGCCAGCACCCGCGCCGGCGTTGGGCAGGATGCCCAGGGAGAGCAGCGGTGCCGTTTCTGTCACCGCCTACCCAGAGGAGAACAATCTTTCCTCCTCTGCCCTGCTGTCTTCTTCCATGCCAGCACCGGCATTAGGCCGGATGCTTGAGGAGAGCAGCGGTGTGATTGCTGTTACCGCCTACCCCAAGGCATCCCATGGCAGCAGGAACAATCCGTCCTCCCCTGCCCCACCGCCTACATCCGTGCCAGCACCGGTGCTGGCATCAGGCCGGATGCTTGAGGAGAGCAACGGTGCGGTTTTTGTCACCGCCTACCCTGAGGCGCAGCCATTCGGTTGGATGCTGGAGGACAGGGGTCCGGCTTCTGCCACCGTCTACCCCCAGGCAGGCCATGACACCGGGAAGAAGAAGTGGTCTCCGCCTTCGTCGGCGGCGGCACTAGAGCCGGCATCGGGTCGGACGCTTGAGGACTGTGCAAAGGAGTGGGCGGCAAGGAAGGCGGCGGTAGGTGCTCCCCTGCACCACTGCGTGCTGCCATTCCTCACCGGCACGCCCAAAGCGGTAAGTTATGCTTTCTGGTCCTCCTAATGTTTGGATTCGCCAATGGCTGCTTCAGCATCACTAATTGCTGCTCAACCAGAATGAACTGATGCTTCTTTGTGTGGGTGGGAGGGCTGAAGGGAATCGGGATTGTTAAAAGTGATCTCCTCTGTGCATCATCAAACTTGAGCGTAAATGTGTCCATAACTGCGCATCCTACCAAAATGCAACCTAGCCACCTCAACTGGTTCGCAGCTACAAATTAGTCAAATTATAACACTCATACAACAGAGAGGAAATGAAGAACAGATAGAAAGAGTGCTACTACCCATGCACCCCACAACATCTCTCAAGCAAAAACACATGAAGTCATACACTCCTTTCTCTTCATGTTCTAATATTCAACTCAATCTTCATCCCCTCCTATTTCTGACTCTTGTACAATTTGATGCGAGTAGAGGAGGAGCAAGGCTCATATGTTACCTTCTTTAGCCAAGGCTCACAAATTCTTAATGCTCTTTAGATAGTATGCTGTCGTCATTTCTCTATGTATAATTAGATCAACATGGGGACTAATTTTCAGTTTTGATCATTTTTTATTGGCTTAGCATCTGAGCCTTCTTCGTATGTGCACAGGTTGAATGTCGTGTGTGCTATAAGATTATCCATCCCTTGGAAGAAATTAAATGTTCAGTTAGCCGTTGTGAACAATCGTTCCATCTGACTTGTGCGGTGGAATATACTGCCAATTTCACCGCTGAAAGCTTCAAGTGTCCTCAACATGTAAGTTCATTGTTATGAAATGTGTATGTTTAATATTATATGTGCTGCGCATTGGGAAAGACATACGATTTTCCTAAAATGTAAGTTATGAAGCTGAAAAAACCTATGTTGTGAAGTTGTTGGTATTGTTTGAGCTGTCATACTTGAGTATGCCTATCCTGTTCTAATATGGAGTGTTTTGTCCACATGGATACTTGCTACATTCAACGTAGGTGGTACACCAGATTGTTTAAAAACAGAGATGTAATGTGCATTAAAATAAATACACTTACAGGCCATGTTAAGATGAAATCTATTTGCAAATGACTCAATTATATTTTAGTCTGATAGACTGATAGTTATGGTTGTTGATGTATGACCAATTCATGACCATGGTTTACTATGTGTAAATGAATAGGTAAATAAAATAGTACAGTACACCTTTCTGCAGCATTGTAAAAGGTCAGTTCCTGTTGTAGTTACCAAATTTTATGTAGTCCTATGTTGGCCCTTTTGATTGAAAGATCTTTATATATAACAGTGGCCTGGGTCTGACATGTCATGACATGATTTTTTTTTTGTTTCAGCTAAGGCTAGATTTAAGTGACCAAAGCGTACCTAAATTTTAGGTCCTAGAGCAAACGAGAGCCCATGGCTATTTGGCCGAATTGAATTCAGCAGTTAATATTAGATGTTTGTAAGACTTTCTGGTAGAATTACTTAATTTGTATACACATTAATTGGCTTTCCTTCTCTGTAATTAGGCTTGTATGGTTTGTAAGCAAAAGATGTTTTTTTGGCGCTGTGGACGTTGTACAGTTGCAGCACATACAAAATGTGCACCGTGGCCAGTTATTCATCTAAAAGATGACCAAGGAAGTTCAATTTGCTGGAGGCACCCTGTCGATTGGCTCCTTCAAAATGAGGTCTATCCTTTTTTCCTTACGATTGCTCAATTGATATTGTTATGCATGAATAAAGTAGTAGTATTTTAGTTTGCTAGTCCATTCTCCTTCAATAAATAGACGATGGACATAGACACTCTCCACATGCAACTTTGACCATTTAAATTTTCTAGGACGTGTTAGTAAAAATGGTACAATCATAATATTTTTATTACTCCCTCCGTCCATAAAAGGATGTCTCAACTTTGGCTAAATGTGCATGTATTAATGTTGCGATGTTATTCTCACTTGACCGATCTAAATGTTCTTCATGTTACCAGTACAAACCGTAGATGTTTGACTGCACACTTTCTAGGACACTATCTATTTTCGGCTGAAGGCTGTATCTCTTAGTATTAGTATTTCCGTAAGAAAAGGTCCGGTGCAAGTATTGTTAGGAAAATTTTCTAGGAACATTATTTTTGTTGTATCTCCTGGCTGGATTATACTTTTGAGTTCTATTTGTGCAACTATGCTGAAAACTGTAACTCTTCTGATGCATTTCATTCAAATCAAGTCACTTTTTTCTTGAATAGCATCTTCCATACATGGTACAAGTATCCATGAATGTGTAACCGTAAGTATTAGTATCAACGTGCCTCTAGAATTTGCTCATACTCCATTTGGTCTTAGAGTTCTCTTAATGTTTTGCCATTTGTGTATCCATGAGATGATCATGGCTGTGTGAGTTTTCCATTTTCTGTTCACAAAGTATCCATACATGGTATAAGTATCCATGAGATGATACAACGCCATATCTTCCACGTTCCTACAGAAATTGATTAATTTATGGGTTTCATTCTTTATAAAATTAAAACTCTGCTACAAGGGGCATTTATTTTTCTGCTGCTTCTGTTCCAACTAAAGATAAGCTTGGTTCATGGTTTCGTGCTCACTTCTGATCCTTTCATTACTTTCTTCAATCAGATCTATTTCACTCACCTCTAGATTATTAATTAGTATTACCAGAACGAGTTGGATATCACTTTGAGTTAATGATTGGAGAGCATCACCACAAATCATTTCATTTCCATATACCTTTTTGTTAATATTTGTAATGGTTGAGGTGTCTGACAGGAGTACTTTGTTTGATGGTGACAGAATGCTGACCTGACAAACAACATAGAGGTTAGTGCTGTCATGATATAACTGTATGCTTGCGATCTTCTTATATTTGTTTTCAAGAATTTATGCGCTATTTTTCTAACATAGTTCAGTTTCAAGACTTCCGTAGATACTCTTCCATATAGAGTCAATGCTCTGTAGGTTTTAGGATGCTTTTATCTTGTGATCCTCCTGAATATACCCGACTTTTGCATAACTAATGCTAACATGCTTGTTTGATAGGAAGCCTTCTGCCGACTACCTCTTCCTTATGTAAATGAAGAATTCAATATTGATTCAACCATTCAGGATTTCACGGCTATTGTTTGTAAACCGCCCTCATACACACATATCAAGCGCAGTATCCTAACGTAGTACTTTTATTGTTATCGAGTCATTTCACTTTTTTTCATTCTGAAACGAGTTCTCTGTTTATCCTCATTCCACCTCTACATGCTGTCATTGTTTTCTTAATATTGTTTAAGATGTATATTTAGTCAAGAAGAAACGTGCTGATTCAAGTGCCGAGACCGGGTGCAGAAATTGCAGAGCAGATTCTGTTTGCAGAGATGATTGTGAATGCAGGTATTCTTTCTAACTCCACTGTACATGAATAATGAGTTTTTGAGAGAATTACCTCTAGTTTGGTATATGTCAGTCAAATGTTTCATTACGTTTTTAAGATGGAACCTGACATAACTTTATGGCAAAAGAGCAAGCATACACTTTTGTGGGTACTTAAATTGCCTCGATATTCAACTGAGCATACGAAGCGAGATCGTGGGTCAGGAGCGATGCAATGAGCGCAGGGAGAATGAGACGAGGTCGATGCTGCCAAACAGCTCTGCGTATATATTATAATTGGCTGCTAACTGGAATACCACATAAACCTAGTTAGTTCACATTTGCTGTTTAGGAGTTCATTTCGATTACATGGCAAAAACACAAAAGAATTATTTTGATACCATTGACAAAAGATCTATCTGTTTCAAATCCAATCCGATCAATAAAACAAGCAAAAAGATAAATTCTGCTGTGAACAATAGCTTTGTATTAAAATGGAGAAATGTAAAATACTACCACAGAATCCTGCTGTGAACAATAGCTTTATATTAAAATGGATCGTATTTTGAAATGGCTACTGCATCGAGCATCGTAGATTCATGTATTGTCAATGCTGTCAATTATTATTTTTTACCGAACAACCATACTTGTATTTGCTTAATATTGAAATGTGCCTGTCATTTATCAGGGGTCTTTCTATGAGTTGTTCCAAGAGTTGCCGCTGCTCAGACCTGTGTAGCAACAGGCCATTCCGCAAGGATAAGAAATTTAAAATTGTCAAGGTAGTTCTCTCTTGCAAATGATGTGCCCTCTTGCAAATAATGTGCCCGTGTTTGTATTTATTTGAGAGTTCACTCATGTTGTCTAATTTTATCGGCACAGATATGAAGTTCAATAATCTTCTTATATTTACGTCAATCTTTTATCATTTCAAGTTCCACTCTTCTCCCCTTGGAGAGTTTGTGTGTGCCATGAGTTGTACCGCTGGGAAACAGCTAAATGAGGGGTCATGAAAGTTCTATCTACTCATGGGCATGAGTGTCAAACATCTATGGGTACCGATTGCACAAGCACTTCACATATATGCTTCACAGTACAGTGAACACACTAGCCTTACTTTCCTCGGTGACTGCCAAATAACATGTAGCATTGGTAGGGGTGTGTTTTTGAGAATCGGTTGGTATTGATTCTTACTAAAAGATGTTTATTCTACTTCTTTGACTACAATCACAATAGCCTTTTTCCATTACAGTCAGAAGGCTGTGGATGGGGTGCTGTTGCATTGGAGCCCTTGGAGAAAGGTGATTTTATAATCGAGTATGTTGGTGAAGGTACAAGTTTCTCCGCCATGTTAAATATTTCTAATAAAAATAACAAACAGTTGTTAGATGACTGCATGTATGCAATGGGGGAGTGACATTTTGCTTGTGCCTTCATTTCCTTTGGCTTTTATTAATCTAACTGCGCTTATGCTTATTTGTACCAAATAAATCGTTGAGTTCCATTTACGATTGCTCGAGCTGAGAACCTGTTGCTCTAAAGGCACATTACAGCATCTAGTTTTGAGGAAGACTCAAACTGCAAGCGCCCAAAGGGCATACCTACAGAGCACAAGGGACACGATCCTAAACCACTGCAAATGCCCTTAATTACACTCCTTAGTAGTCAGATGATTTCAGTAATGCTGCATTCTGCTATTGAAGATACACAGCGTAATGCATTAGGTAACTGAAAATAACATTGTTTTGATGAGAAGAAGAAATTCTTCAGTTAGTTTGACTACTGGAGAGTGAGACGAAATTTTATTTAATCTTTTAGTTTTAAAAATGTTGTATTGTTTTTAGTTAGTCTAACTAGTATGGATTGTTCCTCAGTTAGACAGTTTGTTATCGAATTAACCTGAATTGGCCTCATCGAGGAACTTTCTCTGGACCACTGAAAGAGTGGCATAATTTCATCATCTTGTGAAGAGTTCTTCAAGTAGTCTGATTAGAGTACCACGGGAAATGTTTAATAACTGAAAACATGATAGGGCTATATTTAAGAGCATGTGCACTAATTCATTATTTGTACCTCATTAATCCAATGCCGTTTATCGGAACCTTATTGCAGTCATCAATGACGCAACATGCGAACAACGGCTTTGGGAGATGAAGCGGCGGGGCGACAAAAATTTCTACATGTGTGAAATCAGCAAGGATTTTACAATAGATGCGACGTTTAAAGGAAACACTTCACGTTTCCTGAACCATAGTTGTGATCCCAACTGTAAACTAGAGAAATGGTAATAATTTCTGGAACTGAAAGTTTTTTCGAACGGTGATGTTCCTGATTGTCTATATGGTTTACCAGGCAAGTTGATGGCGAGACGAGAGTCGGTGTTTTTGCCTCTCGTTCCATCGAAGTCGGAGAACCTTTAACTTATGACTACAGGTATTTTATATCATTTTTCTGTTACTAAAAGAATGCATATATTCTTATTCTAGCTAGGCTAAAACGAGTGCATTCTGCTAATACGGAGGGGCAATGAATAATCACGAACTCATCAGTGTTGTTAGGGTGAGTCAGCAACTTGTCAGTCTGAGTTTGGGGTAGTAGGTCACTTGAGGATTGAGATAGAGGACACGTCGGTAGTACCTTAGGTCCCTATTTGCACAAGCCATGATATGCTATTGAAAGACATTTGTTGTGGTGTTCTAGGAAAATGAACCATATTACCCCTAGTTGTGTTAATCGAGCTATGCTCATCTTCAATGTTTCTTTTGCCCTTCAGTACAAACTGCACAAGTCCATGTGGTGCAACTAAACCTTTTTTGGTGGGTTAAGAGTATGTCTCAAACAACCACAAAGTGATTCTAGATGTTCTTATCACTTAATTAAACATTATTTATTCACTTGATCTGATAATTCCATGCTTTTCTGAAACCAAGGCAACAGTTCAGTCGTTCCCCGGTCTCAACGCGGGTTGTTCAAAATCTTTTTTTACCAAACCTGGGTTATATTATCAGGGCAAACAGTTCTGTGCAGCATGGAATAAAACGGAGTATGCGTGCAATGAAGTACAGTGTGCTTTAGTACCTATTTTTCATGGGCTAACTGAGCCGTCATTGAATAACCCAAGTCTCAGCTATCCTGATTGCAGGGCATTTAGTTGATTTTGGTAAATTTGGACGTTATTCAGAGAGAATATAGTAAATGAGCTTTATTCCGGGAAACCAAAAATGGAGGCCGAGCTCCATGGAATTTTGAAAATCTTATTTTCAAGTTTCAAAACAATCTGAAAAAATCCTGAATGTAGAGAATGTTCTATTCTACCAACGTGCAAAATCTCAAATCAAAATATTTCAAATTCTCGGTGACACAAAAATAACAAAATCTGACAGATTTGGAAGAGTTGAAATTTTGCACTGTTCACTACTTTCAAATGTCATACTCCGTACTTTGTTATTTTTGTGCAGCCCAAAATAAAAGATATTTCTAGATGAGATTTTACACGTTGGTTGAATACAACATTGTCCAATTTCAGGATTGTGTTTCAGATATTTTGAAACTTCAAAAATATGATTTTCAAGTTTAAAAAAATTAAAGGGCTCTATGGAGCTCGGCCTACATTTGTCCACTCTTCTATCCACTTTACATCCATGTTCCATGCTTGAATAAACCAAGTACTCTTCTTTGAACTACAGGTTTTATGGGCAATTATAATTTACCGCGTCCTTACAGGTTTGTGCATTTTGGGGAGAAGGTCGAGTGCCACTGCGGAGCGAAGAGCTGCCAAGGGTACCTGGGCATCCAACTAAAGAATCCAGCACGGGATGCTCTCGCAGCCGCCGCAGCCCTCGAGAACCAGCTGGGCGGCTCCTCTCCTTCCAGGCTAAAACCGGAGACCCACTTGTTACCCTGGACCAATTGTATAGAGGTTCCTTTTAACTTGAGGAGCAAAACGAAGATCGACAAGATTTGCTGGGGACGCAAACGGCAGCGGACATCCATCATAGATCCATCTGCATCATCGGTTATGGAGGCCGCTGCGTCCGTTCCATAGAGGGTTTTGGCCCAGTTGGTGTGAGCCAAAATCGTGAGCCCATTCTGTATACTAATAATCGTGACAGTACATTAGTTCATTTGAGACAATTCTTTCGTATTTACTGATTTCATCTCCGTGGGTTTTTTCGCTGTTCCTTTAAGCTGTAACATTGTTCATTTGATTGCCATAGTCATTTTTATGATTGAAGTTAGACCTATGGAATCCCCGGTTAGGCTGGAACTTGTCTCTTTATGGTGCATTGATCTCGATGTAATATTTCCCATGATCAATTGTAACATGACTGTCACACAAGTAATATTAATTCTGCATTGATTGGTAACTGTATATCAGAGAAATTAGTGAAGAGACATGAGGAGTGATTTGTACTTTGTACTTGGACCCAAAATTATAGTGTTTTTGGTAGCATTTCAAAATTGAAACTGATGGAAATCGATATAGTGCGATAATATTTTTTCCAGACGCTTACAATATTTGGCTAATATATTTGGAAGCTTCATCTAAAAATAAGAGGTAAATTAACTTAGTAATAATAACTTTGCTCTTAATGAAATATGAAATGCTAGTTTTGGGGGGTTGTCCTATACATATGAATGATGTGTGGATTGACGCTGCAAACCGTCTGGTAGTAGTGTGGATCATCGTGAACATTCTTCATCAGACTGTGAGTACCGGGCAAGTTTGCATTACATACTCCGAGTACTGGGCAAGTTTTTTTTTTGAAGCTTTCAAACCTCCCCATATATTAAGCTAGCAAGCCGTCTCATTAAAAACCTTCCAGTCCCCTTAGATACCCTGGAAAGAAAAGAGTGCGTCTGAAACTTGCTGCTTTAAATATTCATAGTTACATCGTTTATAAAACTACTCAGGATAAAGCTAGGGGGATCATCGTCCCAAATACATATAGATTTATCATTAAAACACTCCCTAGCTAACTCATGAGCCACCAAATTTGCTTCCTTGAAGATATGTTTGTACTGGACACATCCAATTTCAGATGCTAGATCAACAATATCCGCATAGATAGCTGTCTCATTCCACCATGTTTCGGAGCCAGAGCAAGCATCAACTGTTTCAATAGTCTGATTCATCTATAATTGAATTGCATCCCATTCTGTGGGCTAACGCCAAGCCCTCCCTCATAGCTACTGCTTCCGCCATGGCCACGGTAGCAATATGCGGGAGAAAACTACAGCTAGCAGCAATAAACTGCCCTTGATAATCACGTAGAATTGCTCCAACCGAACCTGATAAAGAGTCCACATGAAATGATGCATCCACGTTTAATTTCACCTGACGTGGATCTGGTCTTGTCCACCTAGCTTCACTCCTGGGCATCGAGGGTTTAGCTGCCGCTGCATAGTTAGCAACTATGGACAGAATCGAAATTTTACAACGAGAAATAGGTGGGACAGATTCTTGGTGAGTGCGCCTCCTCCTGATCCACCACAAGTACCAGCAGGTTGTGGATATAGTTTCCTTCAGATTGATATTAGCTATACCCGGGAGAGAGGTTTCTTGCCTTCGGAGAAGGGCTTCCAAAATGGCCAAACCAGCAATGTCGGTTTGGATAGCCTCCTCAATGATAGCAGATAAGCCCAGTGATTGCCATATTTCCTTAGCTGTTTGGCATTGAAACAACAAGTGTCGAATATCTTCAGGATCAGAATGACAAATCGGGCACTCAGGAGATGTGCCAACATGGCGATTAGATAGAATGCACTTAAGAGGAATAATCCCATGAAGAGTACGCCAGATGAAAATCTTCACTTTGCTCGGGCACTTGAGCTTCCACATGGTTTCCAAACAGGGTTGATGGCCGAGCTACCAGGGAGAGCAAGCTAGCCACCCGAAGCACCAAATTGGTGTCTCCATTGTAAATGATACCCGGATCGAACTGTGTACCTCCCATGTTTGGTACCCATCCAAGCAATAAAATCATCAAAACCGTGTTGATTAATTGGAATTTGTAAAATTCTGTTGACACCTCGCGAAGACGATTTTCCGACCACCCCCCGGTCACAGGATCAAACAGTTCACATACCTTAGTGTACGTACTATTCCCCCTAGGCGTGATCACCTTTCTATCCGCACTAGAAGGGATCCATGGATCTTGCCAGATATTGATAAGCTCCCCGTTTCCCACTCTCCAAATATATCCACGCTTAAGAGTTGAGAGACCTGCTAGAATACTCTGCCAAGTACAGGAGGAGCCAGCCTTGGGGCTTGCCTTCATAATATCACCATGAGGGTAGTACTTAGCCCGTAGGACACGAGCACAAAGGGATTCTGCATCGTTAATCAATCTCCAACCTTGCTTTGCTAACATAGCCAGATTAAATGAGTGAAAATCCCTAAACCCCATACCTCCTTCATTTTTGGGATAGCACGATTTCTACCAAGCACCAGTGCATCTTGTTACTATTGTCATCATCACCCCACCAGAATTTAGCAATTGCATCCATCATCCCCTTACAAACTCCCTTTGGTATCAAGAAAACAGCCATAGCGTAAACATGAATAGCTTGTGCCACCGCTTTAAGGAGGATCTCCTTCCAACCAATAGATAGATGCTTTTCCTTCCAGCCATTAATACGCTGAATAATTCTTTCGATGAAGTGCTGAAAGCAGTCACTCCTATCCGCTCCTACTAGCGCCGGTAGCCCAAGGTATTTATCCGATAAAGCTTCACTATCAACGAGTACCGGGCAAGTTTGCATTACATACTCCACGGCAAGAATCATACTCATTATGAAGCGACAATGTAACAAACTGTTATATAGGTTTCACACACCAACAAGTAGAACCAAAAATCCAGACCGATGAAAAGAAGGTGGGCAATCCCACATACACTGTAACCTGTGCAAACGCATGAACATGGCTTTTCTTCTCATGTACTTTGCAACCTGTGCACACTGTAAGTGGTGGATAGGCAACCGAGTTATTGCTATACTTTTGCTGATTCGTAGTATTTCCAACGTTCATCTTCCAATCTCAGAGTTTGGCCGATGTATGTGTGGGTTGTCCATAATCTCCTTTGGATATGTTTTGTTGAAATTCTCGCTTATTTTTATCAGCCGATTCCTTATCAGTTAATAATAATATATGAGTTTCCCGCAACAAAAATAACAGCAGAAGATTTTGACAAATATTAACGGATAGTGCTTTATTCCATAGGCGTAGTCATGGAAGATGTGGACATCGAGAAGATCAATTTTCCAAACGGAATGTGCACCCAGAAGCACGGTTCTGGGTGCAGTCACGGGAATTGCTATTGTTGTTTATGGACAGACCTCTGCTATGTGACAATGAACATTTGCATGGGAGAATGTAACAAGAAATCCTCATCTTCAGCAGCACAAGCGCATCCTCCTTCACTACCATAAGATCTAATTATAGGTTGTTGTTTTGTAAAAAATAATGTTATTTAGAGGTTGCGTGTGAATTTGAATAATCATTCTGAAATAAGAGATAATGTTGTATGGTTTCCAGGTGATGTCAATCCTTGATTGCATCCAAAGTACTAGTAGTTATACATTTTTCAATAATGAACCGCATGAAGAGATCCCAATTAAGGTTTTTTTCTTTCTTTCACCTGCCATATTTGTGCTCCACAATACATAAGCGGGAATGTGGAAAGATTTACTACTCCCTCCGTTCTAAAAAGAATGACTTCCATTTATACAAAAGTGGATGTATCTATCCCATCCTTTTTAGAACGGAGGGAGTACAAAATAACATAAAAGGTATTGACTCAATCCTATCCGTCCCGCCTCCTCTACGGCTCCCTCTTCTCCTCCTCTGTCCCGCCCATCCCTTCCTTTCTCCTCTAACATCTGGTGGGGTTGTTGACCTCCTTAATTAGTCGGTTAGGGGCGACCACCACATCGACCTCCCCTACTGAGATTAGGGTGATATGTTTCCCAGTTGTAGGCTCCAAGGGGACTATCTTTACCACCAAACTATTGTCTCCTAGTTCTCCCCTTCATTGAGTTCCTCAAGAAGTAGAAGCTTTACACCCAAGATGATAGCGTATGATCAAGAACTAGGGACTTCCCTGCTTAGGATAAGCATGATGATGACTCTAGTTATAGATGTTAATGCTTTAGATACCTGAATTAGCACAAGAGCGATCATCTGTGCAAGTATTTATTTTAATGAGATGTGTGCTAGTATTTCTGAAAAATGAAAAAAAAGGCACAGACGAAGCAGCCCATATTTTCCTCCGTCGTCTTTCTCACAATTTTGTCAATGAACATGCACCGAAATGTTCCCCTGTCCAGCTTGTCAAAACGTATCAATCTTCTTGTCCAAATAAGCACGGTTCTGCCCGGAAACACGGAACAATCCACCATGGTGAATTTCTAGGCTGAATCTATCGTCAAATTCTCCTAAATTACAAGGAAATACATCAGAAACGACCAAAAAACACCAGCTTTCATCACATGTCCACAAAATCAGGCCAAATTACTCCTACAGCAAATGAAATCGCACGAAAATATACACCCACCATGAACTAGAAGCACCTAATCTTCCCACAAATAGCAAAAACTAACCCACAACAAGCTCCCGAATTAGATTTTCTGGGCGAAAGAAAGAACTTACCGTAATTCGGCGGATCATTCCATGGATATTTGAGGCGCGGCGGCGATGGTTCCTCTCTGCCCCATGCCTGCCTTCCCCCGTCGCTCCACTCGCCGCCCGCGACGTCCATGTCACCTATCGGAACACGAACAACCTCTCTCGATGGTTTCTTTCGGGGTATTTTTGCTTAATTTCCATCCACCTCAGATGGTCAGGCATGGGGCAGAGAGGAACCCCTCTCCGAGTCTCCTCCCCCGCCGCACCGGGCCCCTACTCGCAAAGATGGATCTGCACAGCACAGCTCGACCCCCTCTCCGAGTCCGAGGTGATGGTCTACCCTACCCTGCTATGCTTTTCCTCGTCTGATTATACCGATGATTGTTTGCTTGCTTCTTCTACTTTGTATGAGCTCTTGCTTTCTGTTGATTTCAATTGTCAAATCTTTTTTTCACCACGCTAGCTAGCTAGCGCTACATGAACTATTTTTCGACAAATGTCAATCTAAGCAAGATAGTAGTATTGAAACCCCTCCCTCACCCACAACTACATTTGGAGTACATGATACAAACAACACATGTAATTTGGTAGATTATCTCTTCAGTTTTACCCGTACGACACAAACAGAACGTGCTTCACATGTCAATGTATATGTAATTTGATAGGAACACCATCACGTAAGTAACTATGTTGTACATGTAATTCTATGCTTTTCCTCGTCCTGCTATGCTTTTCCTCGTCTGATAATTAGTTTCTTGTAGTATTTTCTTACCAAAACAGTTTTACATGACGACTCTACATATGTAGTAATTCTTAAGTTGGTAGCTTTGTCTCGGGTTTCTACAAAAGGAGGATGCCACTATACAACATCTAATTCTGGGTGCCCAACTGTGAATGTATGTAATTCTAGGGAACTTGGGGGAGGGCACTATATAATACGTACGTACTAGGGGTAGAGCACTATGTATCACTACATGCTATTACCAAAATACCGTGTATTGTTTTACTTGCTATTATACATGCAATCCTAGGTCTGCCATATTGAGTTTCTACACTCACACCGCCTAGGTTTACACAACAAATATCAATGAGTTTTACTTGCTTTTTATGTGTAGGCCTGAGACTACTGGGCTGCTTGTTGCAGTGGGGACTCTCATCACCGACCTCCCCGACACCCTCGTCATCGAGATCCTCTCACGCCTTCCACCTAAATCACTGTGCCGCTGCAAGTCTGTCTCTTCTGACTGGTACAAACTCATCTCCGACCCCTATAACCTCAAGAAGCTCCCACAGACCCTCGCCGGCTTCTTCTTCGAGACCGAAGACATAGGGCACTCCCCCAAAAGAGCTCGTCATTTCCAATATGTCAGCGGAGGGCCACCTCTGATTGATCCCATTTTCTCTTTCTTGGCCCCTAAGTTTGAACGTGTTGAGCTCAAGGACTGCTGTGATGGCCTTCTCCTCTGCTCTTCTCAAACTCCTTTCCAACTTGTTGTTTGCAATCCTGCTACTGAGAGATGGGCCATGGTGCCTGACCCCGGCTGCGTTGGCGAGAGAGACACCTTCGCCTTGGCTTTCGACCGTAATATTTCCCCGCACTTCCATGTATTTCAGATTGTGAAAAATTGGGGGTTTGATGTGCTAGGCACAAAGATCTACTCGTCAGAAACTGGGGAATGGAGTTACAAGGAAGGTGGGTGGGACCATAGGGAATCGATTGTCACTTGGAGACATGTCTTTCACCATGGGATGATGCATTTCTTCGGTTCTTCTTCGATAGTGGCAGTAGACACAGTGGGGGAGAAGAGGATAATTCCACTGCCAGATGCCGCAGCTGCCAGTGATAGGTTTGGTTATGTTGGTCAGTCACAAGGTTAGTTATGCTACATGTCACAGAGAGGTGTTACCATATTTTCAGTATGGTTTCTTGAGAACTATGATACGGACAAGTGGACACTAAAGCACGTTGTGAATGCTAGCCAACTGTTGGGCAGAAATAAGATTGTCTACGACTATGAGTATCGTGTCATCTCAGGTCATCCAGACTGTGGCTTTTTTTACTTTGCTGATGGCCCATCGAACCTTTTGATGGCATATGACATTGGTCGCGAGGAATCTGAAGAGCACGTAGCTTATGCTTTTGGGAATCTTGGGCGAGGCTTTTTGAGATCAGCGTTTCCCTATGTTCCGCTGTACCAGAAAACCTTGGTTTAGGCATCAGGGGTCTCGTAATGGGCTGATATTCATTGTTGTTTTCTGGGCTGGTTATATGGATACAAATGCTCACCCGCTTCAAAGAATCTATAGACAAGAGGTGCATTTCTGAGATCAATATGAATAGTGCTTTTCCTGTTTGACTTACTCTGGTTTATAGTCACATAGAAAACAACTAAAAATTATCTGAATATTTACAAGTCGTTTGAACCAACTGATGTTTATAAGTTGAAATGTTGGATATTCAAGATTATAGCTGACCCAAGTGCAGAAATCCAATATGATTGGTTTCTTCTACTCCCTCCGTTCTTTTTTATAAGACGTTGTAGCTCTTTTCTAGGTTCACTCACTTTAGTTTGTACCTAGTCTATTTTTAGTAGGTAGATTCATCAACGTGCACATGCACCTACACCTAGATAGTACTATCCAAAACGTCTTGTAATGATAAACAGAGGGAGTACTGTTTAGGACATGATTTACACCATCTATCTTCTTTTGGTGATATGTCTTTCTAGAGATCATTTATCACTTCAACTTCTAACTTCTGTCCGAATCTGGACAGACAGCCCAAGGAAGATTAGTTGTTTTGAGAAGTTTAATGATTATCTCTGTGAAAGCTTGCATAGCCTCGAAAGATTTTTCTCAAAGTTCCATCTAAATTAAAATCACACGAGGCCCTAACTAGTATCCTCTGTTTTTTTGATGGAGCTTTGTCTTAGAGAATAGTTTTTTCTGCACTGATAGTTGTTCTTTGCTGACAATTGGATTACATGAATACAAGTTCTTTACGAAGTATCCTGATAAGCAGCTTAAACTGGCTGCTGTGCTGTTTTGTGAGGATATTTTTACTTTGCTACACCTTCATGAGCGATTTATCATGTTGAATTGTGACCTGAAGTAACTCTTCTCATTAAAGCGCTCTTTTCTGGTTCTGCCTTATGCTTAAACTGCTCATGGCTTATGTGGACTTGCATACCAAATCTTTTGCTGTACAAGAACATATGTACTATCCTATCTAGGAAAGTCTAGCTTGAAAGCGTCACAATGTTTTAGGCTTTTACTCTGTTGGATCAGGTTAGAACAATGTTACACATGCTTTGCATCAACACCTTATCTCTCTTCCCTCTATCCAAACAATGTTTAGTTTGCATTATGTTTTTATGGGAGTTGTGAGAACTCCCTGACTGTGAAATACCCACATGTTCTATGTTAATACAGATGCGTATTTTGTTGCCTGTAACATACAGTTTATCATATCAGCATAGTTCAAAGCCTGTTTATTTCTGCTACATTACAATTTGAATTAGGGTTATTGTAATCTAAGCTTTAAGCAGATGCTTGCATGTAACATGTTCTGTAAAACTGCAAAAGTCATCATTTGCACCAATCATGTTTCGTTCTCTAATCCAGTTTGATCTTTGAAAATAGGATCCCTTATTAAACATCAACTTGTGGCTCATCTCGGACTTGGGATTGCTCTACGTGCTGTTCTTGATGCCTTGCGCAAGTCCATTGATTCAGAGGTTAGCTTTTATCCGTTTTAGGTTGGTCCTCATTTGCTGTCTGATCTGTAAAATCTGTGTCTTGATGGTGTTGTTTGGTTGCAGATGTTTATGTTTGGCACGACAGCACCGGAACAGTTCATGGATCGTGTAATAGAGTGGCGCAATACTGCAATCACATATTGCAGATTTCACATCTTCGTGGAACTCATGCTGAAATGGTCTCTTCAATTGAGCGAGCCCTTGCCAGGATTTCATCAAGTCAAAACGAGCCCAGCATGGGCAACTTGCTTTCTGCCGAGCAGCTTGTTTCTGGACCGTCATCTATTGAAACCATGGAAGTAATTACCACAAAAACCTAAAACAAAAGGGTAAAATTATATATGGGGTAATCATTGAATTGGAAATGAAGAAGGGCTCCCAGGAATGTAATTTATGGTATTTTATTAGGATGATAAGTGCTTAATGATTTGATATGTTTTACTAAGATCGAATCCCTTTTCCTGATTGACATGGTTAAAATTATGTAGGCTTCTGAACCATCATGGCAGTTGATGGGTACATCTCCAACCCAGCTAGGAAGGACACCTTACCCTTTGCATCAAAGGCAACAGAGCGTCCTTGGTGACAGGTCCAAGGTCCCCATGGGCACCTCTCAGAATAAGAGCATTTTACCTAGTCAACCTTCAGTTTCTTCGGCACCTGCTGATTCAGCTATTAATCTAAAGGTATAAGGGATTTTCTATATGATTGCCTGTTAGTTTGTCAGTTCATATTTCCTAATAGTGAGATGCTTGGATGCAGTGCTGGTTTCCCGTGTTCCATCCTTTATTTTTCTGTTATTTGTCTAATTCAGACACTAGTTGTCTCTTTCTTTGACCCACTGCAATTTATTTAACTGCAGACAACTGTTCCACCTTCTTCACTAGCCCATTCTACAAGCATGTCAACTCATGCCACTGGTTTTCTGCGCAATCAAAGTACCTCTACAGGTGAATTCATTGCTCGTGATATTCACAGTAACAAGTGTGATTCAGTTTTATTTACTTTGTTACATTTAGACTACTACTCAATGAGTTATTGTTATGGCCCTCTTTTATAGGCTTGCCTCGGCAACATTCCTACACTAAGTGTTTTGGAGCCGCTTTAAATATTGAGACACTTGTAGCAGCAGCAGAGCAAAGAGATAGACCGACTGAGGTTGGTATTTCCGTGTTCTCTCGTGTTTGAATAGGCAACTAGTATTGGGCTAATTCATTTTCCTCTTGATCTAGACTCCTCCATCTGAAGTTCATGACAAGGTCTTGTTTATCATTAACAATATATCTACCTCTAATTCAGACACTAGTTGTCTCTTTCTTTGACCTACTGCAATTTATTTAACTGCAGACAACTGTTCCACCTTCTTCACTAGCCCATTCTACAAGCATGTCAACTCATGCCACTGGTTTTTTGCAATCAAAGTACCTCTACAGGTGAATTCATTGCTCGTGATATTCACAGTAACAAGTGTGATTCAGTTTTATTTACTTTGTTATATCTAGACTACCACTCAATGAGTTATTGTTATGGCCCTCTTTTATAGGCTTGCCTCGGCAACATTCATACACTACGGGATTTGGAACCGCTTTAAATATTGAGACACTTGTAGCAGCAGCAGCAGAGCAAAGAGATAGACCGATTGAGGTTGGTATTTCCTTGGCGTGCTCTCTCGTGTTTGAATACACAACTTGTATTGGGCTAATTCATTTTCCTCTTGATCTAGACTCCTCCATCTGAAGTTTATGACAAGGTCTTGTTTATGATTAACAGTATATCTACCTCTAATATGGAAGCCAAGGCAAAAGAATTTAATGAAGTGCTTCAGGAACAATATTATCCTTGGTTTGCACAATAGATGGTCATGAAAAGGTATAGTACCCATTTGTTTCCTTTCTTTTCTGCATCAGTTTTCTAACCTTGAAGATTTAATTACCTTTTTATCTTGGCAGGGCAAGCATCGAACCAAATTTTCATGATTTGTACCTGAAGTTCTTTGACAAACTGAACTCACGATCGTTAATTAAGGAGATGCTGAAAGCTACGTATGAGAACTGCAAGGTTGTGGTTACTCTAATTTGTCTAGCTTTTTTTGGCCCCTGATGGTCAAACAAGTATGTTGAGCCGTAGATTTGCTTGTGCAGGTTTTGTTAAGATCAGATCTTGTCAAATCTAGTTCTGAGGAACGCTCCTTGCTAAAAAATCTGGGTAGTTGGTTGGGAAAATTTACCATTGGAAGGAACCAGGCCCTAAGAGCTAAGGAAATTGACCCAAAATCTATTATTGTGGGGTACTTCCTTGGGAGCATAATCGTGATGTTAGATTTCTCATTTTTGGGACAAAATTGATTTGTGTGACTGCATGCTAATTCTACCCAAAATATTCTTCACTGTGTTCAGTTTTGGAGTTCTCTCCCTTCTACAGACCGTGTCGCCATGCCTGTCTTGTTTAGATCTCATTTATTTCTAAAGCTTGCGTTTTACCTATATTCAAGTGCTTGTATTGGCGGGGTGATTCTGCCAATTGGTATTAAATATATCTTTACGTACTGCCTGACAGTCCTTTGAAATTATTTATACAGGCATATGAGAAAGGACTGATGATTGCTGTAATTCCGTTCACTTCAAATGTGTGCATTTTGCAGTATTCTCATTTGCATGAAACGTTCTATCTGATATCATGACCATTGACCAGTGCTTGTTCTGCAGATTCTCGAACCTTGCCAGTCAAGTATAGCATATGGTCCTCCAAATCCGTGGACAATGGGAATTCTTAGTCTACTTGCTGAGATTTATAATCTACCAAACCTCAAGATGGATCTGAAATTTGACATTGAGGTTGTCAACGTTTTCTGTTTACACTTACTGACTGAATCTGCATATTTTGTTTTGTTACATTGCATAACTGTGTTTATTTGGAATTTCAGGTCCTGTTTAAGAACCTCAGTGTGGACATGAAAGATGTAAAGCCGACTTCCATTCTTAAAGATCGAGGAGGCGATGTTGAGGGAAACCCTGATTTTTCAAACAAAGATATTGCTGCATCTCAAACCCCAGTGGCTGCAAGAGTCTTTCGGGCGTCAACCCCCCAGTAAACCACATGGAACTGTAGCTGAAGTCAATAACACTTCTCGTGCCATGAGCCTTAATAGTAATCTAGTATGCTGAATAGTGTTCCTAGGGGTTTCAGGGCACTAACAAATTTGAGGTCACTATCTGGGTCTCCAGCCTATGTTGATGGTAACTGGTGTTGTTTGGAAGAGCTGGGGCCTCTTTCTCTTCTAAAGGAGCTTGGATTGGTGAGTCTACAAAATGTATCTGCTACATCGTCCATGGCAAAGGCTGGGCTAGGTGCAAAGCCACATCTTTCCAGACTTTCCTTAAAATGTGGCAGTAGGCTAGGAAATGATGGGCTGCTCAAAGAAGGAGTCTCCAAGGAGGAAGAGCAAAGAATTGAGGCAGTATTTGATGTGATATGCCCTATGCCTTGCTTGGAATTTCTATTAATTTCAGGATATTTTGGACGTCAGCTCCCAAGATGGATTTTGTGGACAGCAACAACGCCACTTGACAACTTGAGGACTCTATTCATGTATGACCTAGCTTGCTGCACCCAACTCCTAGATGGACCGTGTCATCTCCCATGCTTAGAGTTTATTGGATTGGATCGTGCTCCAGCAATCAAGCGCGTTGGTCCTGAATTTGTGCAGCCCTATAATCACCGTCAACATGTTTCATCCCACACGGTGGGTGGTTTCCCGAGACTGCGTGAGATGGTCTTAGGTAAAATGGTGGAAAGGGAGGAGGGGTGGAGTGGGAGTGGGAGTGGGAGTGGGAGTGGGAGGAGGAAGTGCAAGCCATGCATGTCTTGTTGGAACTTACAATCCAATATTGCAGATTAAGGTCTATCCCTCGTGGTCTTTCCATCCAAGCAAGATGTTTGAAAAAATTAACCATATCGGCTGTTGAGGGTATTCACTGTCTTGAAATTTTTTCTTCCGTGGTTGAGCTCACACTGATGTACGTCGAAGACCTGACCGGGATATCCAATTTCCCGATACTGGAAAAGCTTGAGATCGATTGGTGTGACAAGCTTGAGACGGTGCAGAAGATGAATGCACTCCGGAGGCTCGAGCTGGCAGTTTCCAACAGTGAGAAACAACTCCCGATGTACCTGCAGGATGTAGAACCAAACCATTTTCTGCTGGACTGCAGCCCGGCGTTACTCGCTTCCATGGTTGTGGGGAAATCTGGCTCCGAGTGGAATCAATTCAGTCACATCAAGAAAGTCGAAGCATATGCACATGATGGAGGCATTGAGAAGAAATGGAATCTATTGTACACAAGGGAGCCCTACAACATGGAGACAAACATCCATCTGCAGGTAATATACATATTATTAATCTGTTTCTCTTTTCTGCTATGTATACTTAATCTGTTTTCAGTCACTTCTGCTAGTCCGCGGCTATAATTTCTGTCGTTTCCTTTTTCTTGCCAGGAGCGGTCATAGTCATCTGAAGATGTACTGCCCCAGTTATCTGCCATGACCCCCTATTAGGGGATGAAGATGAGGAGGGTGTAGAAGGCAGCCCAGACGTGAGAGAAGATGAATGCAAGCATCTGTAGGTTAATTTGCTGCTATGCATACAGTGAAATGCAACTGCAACTGCATTTGCTCGTGCTGTGATGTTCTTCAGTTCAGTCCAAGAAAAGGAAGCAGCAGCAATTAATCGAGCTGCAACCAACGGCCTACTCTAGGCCGCCTACTTATGCACACATCCAACTTCACAAATCCACGTCCCGACGCCGGCGAAGCGGAAACATAAGGGTATGGCGTTGAGCGGGGCGTACGGGGAAATATTGTGCCGGAAACACTGCAAGTATGTTTCTATCACGTATGCTTGGAGCTGTTACCAATTAATCTACTATCATGTACTGCTCTTTATTCAGCACTTTAATCGGTGGTGTATATCCCTGCTCAGCACTTTAATCGGTGTGCCTAACGATAGTATGTATAGGGTTTGGAAGGAACTGCGATAGTTCCCCTGAATTCGAACAAAGTAGTGATTCTTTTATTGAACTTCTTCTCTGGGATTATCAGAGAGAAGGTTCTGAAAACGAGAGTATCTATTCTTCAGTTCAGTTCTGTCCAAAGACGCGGCAATTAGTTGAGACATACAGTGCCTCATCTTGACCTCACCCCCGGCGAAGTGGGGCGTCGTGACTGGGGCTTGGGCAAGTGCGAGTTATCCATGGAATAGATGCTCCTAGCTTTCAACCAGTTACCTTGGCCAAGGAAGAATCCGAGACCAAATTAAAGCATCAGGTGCACTTCAGAAAATGGAGATGGCAAGCTACACCGGCAGGATAGTATAGCTCTCTCTTCTTTCTTCAGTAGTTCAGAGTTAAGTTTAGGTTGCCCTCGCTCTTTGTATAAAGGATGATCGATGAGCTATAGTCTTGTACATGACTTCTCTCGCTGAGGGAGGCAGCAAACATGGCTGCTTTGTAACCATTCCACGGTGATACTTTTTTATTAAAAAAAAAAACCATTCCACATTGATCCTTCTTCGTCTAGTACCTTAAAAATCGATCTGCATCAGTGCGGAGCCGGGAAGAATCTGGTACAGACAGATTGACAGATAAATGGCAGCATATCAGATCCATCAAACTATGAGAGTGATCTATCGAGCCCGGCCCCTTGATTGGAATGTGGGAGGCCTCAACGACATAGATAGATAGTATACCATTCCTGAAACTATTGCTGATCCTTCAAACTATTGCATGTTTACAAAGAAGCTAAGTTGATAGATTCCGCTATAAAATATCTGTGACGTTAGCCATGTGGCCTAGTTAAACCACAAAATAAACTTGCACATAGAATTCTTATAGGATATTATTCCTCACCTACAAAACCATAGGTATCGAGGTGAAAACACTACAGGAGAGCTCACCTGTGCCGACGGCCAAAACCTGTGCCGACGGTTTTTTATCGGGGCCGTCGGCACAGGTGCCTACGAGGCCACCCCACGAAGCTGGCCGTCGGCACAGATATCCCCGTCGGCACAGATACCCTGTCCCGACGGTCACCGTCGGCACAAATCCAGCCGTAGGCACATGTCCCCGTCAACGAGAAGGTGATGTTGCCACCAACCTGTGCCGACGGTTCGGCACAGGTTCCCTTTTTTTTCTATAACCTCGTCCATCTGTACAAACCTGCGCCGACGGCACAGGTTCCATATTTTTTCACCTTTTAAATCGTGCATACGTAACAACCTATGCCGACGGTTTTACCGTCGGCACAGGTTCCCCAATTTTTTTTCTTTAAGTCCTATTTTCTTCATTTTTAATGTTCTGTAAATTAAGTTTAATATGTTTAAAAAATATTCATTTTTATGTATATAGATACATCGAATAGATATATGTATATAGTTTCGCTGAAAAAAGTCATCATGTTTTTTTACCCTAATCTTCATTTTTATGTATCTATTTATTACTCTCAATTAAATTTAATATGTTTTTATTCATTTCTATATGTATATAGCTACGCCGAATAGCGGTCTCCACCCACATAAAATAACATCGCGAATCTTGTCTCTCGGAAGTATTATATGCGAATCTTGGGTTGTGTTATCGCATGTGTGTAGATATTATTGCAAGTGTTGGGGTGGATATTGGTTTTTCATGTACCTATGTCCTAACCTAACACAACCAAGCAAAAAACTCCACTGGGCTACCCCTTTTCGACGACGTTCAAAGGGGTAGACGGGAACTTTCCCTTTTTTCCAACGGGTCTAGAGTTTCACCGATGCGGGGCCCCGGAGCATCGGAACCCCACCAAAGTTGGTTTTCTATGTTCCTATGGCCTAACCTAACACAACCAAGCAAAAAAGTCTACTGGGCTACCCCTTTCGACACACGTGTATGGGGGTAGACGGAAACGTTAGGTTTTTTCCAGCGGATTCAGGGTTTCGCCGAAGCGGGGCCCCGGAGCGTCGGAACCCCACCCAAACCTAGGTTGTGCCATACCATATGTATACAAGTGTGTTGTGTGCTTTAAATGTCCAAGAATCTACTCTGTTGTGTGACCGACATCACCGGCTTCACTTTCTCTCAACTAAGTGTGTGGACTTATAGCTGAAAACTCCCGTTTCGGGCGAAACGGGGCAATCTTGTGACAACTTGTGATAAAAGTTAGTTTTCTATGTTCCTATGGCCTAACCTAACACAACCAAGCAAAAAAGTCCACCGGGCTACCCCCTTTCGACGCACGTGTATGGGGGTAGACGGAAACGTTAGGGTTTTTCCAGCGGATTCAGGGTTTCGCCGAAGCGGGGCCCCGGAGCGTCGGAACCCCACCCAAACCTAGGTTGTGTCATACCATGTGTATACAATTGTGTTGGGTGTTTCAAATGTCCAAGAATCTACTCCTAGGTGTGACCGACATCACCGGCTTCACTTTCTCTCTACTAAGTGTGTGGACTTATAGCTGAAAACTCCCGTTTCGGGCGAAACGGGGTAATCTTGTGTCGATTTGGGGTAGACTTTGGTTTCTTATGTTCCTATGACCTAGCCTAACACAACCAAGCAAAAAAGTCCACTGGGCTACCCCCTTTCGACGCACGTCTATGGGGGTAGACGGAAATGTTAGGTTTTTTTCCAGCGGATTCAGGGTTTCGCCGAAGCGGGGCCCCGGAGCGTCGGAACCCCACCCAAAGCTAGGTTGTGCCATACCATATGTATACAAGTGTGATGTGTGTTTCAAATGTCCAAGAATCTACTCCTAGGTGTGACCGACATCACCGGCTTCACTTTCTCTCTAGTGAGTTTCTGCACTTAGAGGTGAAAACTCCCCTTTCGGGCGAACCGGATGGAATCTTGTGTCGATTTGAGGTAGACTTTGGTTTCTTATGTTCCTATGGCCTAACCTAACACAACCAAGCAAAAAAGTCCACTGGCTACCCCCTTTCGACGCACGTGTATGGGGGTAGACGGAAACGTAAGAGTTTTTCCAGCGGATTCAGGGTTTCGCCGAAGCGGGGCCCCGGAGCGTCGGAACCCCACCCAAACCTAGGTTGTGCCATACCATATGTATACAAGTGTGTTGTGAGTTTCAAATGTCTAAGAATCTACTCATAGGTGTGACCGACATCACCGGCTTCACTTTCTCTCTAGTGAGTTTCTGCACTTAGAGGTGAAAACTCCCATTTCGGGCGAACCGGATAGAATCTTGTGTCGATTTGGGGTAGAGTTTGGTTTCTCATGTTCCTATGGCCTAACCTAACACAACCAAGCAAAAAAGTCCACTGGGCTGCCCCCTTTCGACGCACGTCTATGGGGGTAGACGGAAACGTTAGGTTTTTTCCAGCGGATTCAGGGTTTCGCCGAAGCGGGACCCCGGAGCGTCGGAACCCCACCCAAACCTAGGTTGTGCCATATCATATGTATACAAGTGTGTTGGGTGTTTCAAATGTCCAAGAATCTACTCTGTTGTGTGACCGACATCACCGGCTTCACTTTCTCTCTACTAAGTGTGTGGACTTACAGCTGAAAACTCCCGTTTCGGGCGAAACGGGGGCGATCTTGTGACAACTTGTGATAAAAGTTGGTTTTCTATGTTCCTATGGCCTAACCTAACACAACCAAGCAAAAAGTCCACTGGGCTACCCCCTTTCGACGCACGTGTATGGGGGTAGACGGAAACGTTAGTTTTTTTCCAGCGGATTCAGGGTTTCGCTGAAGCGGGGCCCCCGAGCGTCGGAACCCCACCCAAACCTAGGTTGTGCCATACCATGTGTATACAATTGTGTTGGGTGTTTCAAATGTCCCAGAATCTACTCCTAGGTGTGACCGACATCACCGGCTTCACTTTCTCTCTACTAAGTGTGTGGACTTATAGCTGAAAACTCCCATTTCAGGCGAAACGGGGACAATCTTGTGACAACTTGTGATAAAAGTTGGTTTCTCATGTTCCTATGGCCTAACCTAACACAACCAAGCAAAAAAGTCCACTGAGCTACCCCCTTTCGACGCACGTGTATGGGGGTAGATGGAAACGCTAGGGTTTTTCCAGCGGATTCAGGGTTTCACCGAAGCGGGGCCCCGGAGCGTCGGAACCCCACCCAAGACTAGGTTGTGCCATACCATATGTATACAAGTGTGTTGTGAGTTTCAAATGTCCAAGAATCTACTCATAGGTGTGACCGACATCACCGGCTTCACTTTCTCTCTAGTGAGTTTCTGCACTTAGAGGT
The DNA here is from genome assembly GCA_947311845.1 of Poa pratensis. Classification (NCBI taxonomy): domain Eukaryota; kingdom Viridiplantae; phylum Streptophyta; class Magnoliopsida; order Poales; family Poaceae; genus Poa; species Poa pratensis. The sequence continues at coordinate 48,493,194 of CAMZMU010000077.1, read as the reverse complement.
GAAACTCCCATTTCGGGCGAACCGGATGGAATCTTGTGTCGATTTGGGGTAGACTTTGGTTTCTCATGTTCCTATGGCCTAACCTAACACAACCAAGCAAAAAAGTCCATTGGGCTGCCCCCTTTCGACGCACGTCTATGGGGGTCGACGGAAACGTTAGGTTTTTTCCAGCGGATTCAGGGTTTCGCCGAAGCGGGACCCCGGAGCGTCGGAACCAACCCAAACCTAGGTTGTGCCATATCATATGTATACAAGTGTGTTGGGTGTTTCAAATGTCCAAGAATCTACTCTGTTGTGTGACCGACATCACCGGCTTCACTTTCTCTCTACTAAGTGTGTGGACTTATAGCTGAAACTCCCGTTTCGGGCAAAACGGGGGCAATCTTGTGACAACTTGTGATAAGAGTTGGTTTTCTATGTTCCTATGGCCTAACCTAACACAACCAAGCAAAAAGTCCACTGGGCTACCCCCTTTCGACGCACGTGTATGGGGGTAGACGGAAACGTTAGGTTTTTTCCAGCGGATTCAGGGTTTCGCCGAAGCGGGACCCCGGAGCGTCGGAACCCCACCCAAACCTAGGTTGTGCCATATCATATGTATACAAGTGTGTTGGGTGTTTCAAATGTCCAAGAATCTACTCTGTTGTGTGACCGACATCACCGGCTTCACTTTCTCTCTACTAAGTGTGTGGACTTATAGCTGAAAACTCCCGTATCGGGCAAAACGGGGGCAATCTTGTGACAACTTGTGATAAAAGTTGGTTTTCTATGTTCCTATGGCCTAACCTAACACAACCAAGCAAAAAAGTCCACTGGGCTACCCCCTTTCGACGCACGTGTATGGGGGTAGACGGAAACGTTAGGTTTTTTCCAGCGGATTCAGGGTTTCGCTGAAGCGGGGCCCCCGACCGTCGGAACCCCACCCAAACCTAGGTTGTGCCATACCATGTGTATACAATTGTGTTGGGTGTTTCAAATGTCTAAGAATCTACTCCTAGGTGTGACCGACATCACCGGCTTCACTTTCTCTCTACTAAGTGTGTGGACTTATAGCTGAAAACTCCTATTTCGGGCGAAACGGGGACAATCTTGTGACAACTTGTGATAAAAGTTGGTTTCTCATGTTCCTATGGCCTAACCTAACACGACCAAGCAAAAAAGTCCACTGGGCTACCCCCTTTCGACGCACGTCTATGGGGGTAGACGGAAACGTTAGGTCTTTTCCAGCGGATTCAGGGTTTCGCCGAAGCGGGGCCCCGGAGCATCGGAACCCCACCCAAACCTAGGTTGTGCCATACCATATGTATACAAGTGTGTTGTGTGTTTCAAATGTCCAAGAATCTACTCCTAGTTGTGACCGACATCACCGGCTTCACTTTCTCTCTACTAAGTGTGTGGACTTACAGCTGAAAACTCCCGTTTCGGGCGAAACGGTGACAATCTTGTGACAACTTGTGATAAAAGTTGGTTTCTCATGTTCCTATGGCCTAACCTAACACAACCAAACAAAAAAGTCCACTGGGCTATGATACGTCTCAAACGTATCTATAATTTTTGATGTTCCATGCTTGTTTTATACCTATTGCTACATGTTTTGCATCTAATTCATATCACTTTTATACATTTTTTGTGACTAACCTATTAACAAGATGCCGAAGTGCCAGTTCCTGTTTTCTGCTGTTTTTGTATTCCAGAAAATCTAGTCTGGAAATATTCCCGGAATTGGACGAAACTACACGGGGGTGCCTATTTTTCCAGAACACGCCTGACGGAGCGAAGGATCAGCAGAGGAGGTCCACCAGGAGGCCACACGTCACCAGGGCATGGGCCCCCCTTCTGCCGCGCCCTGGGGTGGTGTGTGCCCCTCGGGGGTCCGCAGCCGCCGCCCTTTCGCCTACTTATTCCCCCCGACGCGAAAAACCTAAGTACCTGAGCAAATATCCACGAAAAGTTCCAGAGACGCCGCCGTCGTCAACCCTAGCTCGGGAGGGTTCAGAACCTCTTCCCGGCACCCTGCCGGAGGGGAATCGTCACCGGAGGCTTCTACATCGCCATGCCTGCCTCCGGAGTGATGCGTGAGTAGTTCATCCTTGGACTACAGGTCCATAGCAGTAGCTAGATGGTTGTCTCTCCACTTTGTGCCATCATGTTTAGATCTTGTGAGCTGCCCTACATGATCAAGATCATATTATTGTAATGCTACATGTTGTGTTTGCTGGGATCCGATGGATATTGAATATTATGTCAAGTTGATTATCAATCTATCTTATATGTTATTTAAGATCTTGCATGCTTTCCGTTACTCGTAGATGTTTTGGCCAAGTAGATGCTTGTAACTCCAAGAGAGAGTATTTATGCTAGATAGTGGGTTCATGTCTCCGTTTAACCTGGGACAGTGACAGAAAGTTCTAAGGTTGTGGATGTGCTGTTGCCACTAGGGATAACCTAACGATGCTATGTCCACAGGCATATGTGTTTGTTTACATTACGCACTTTACTTAATGCAATTATCCGTTGCTTGTAACTTAATACCAACGGGGGACTCGGATGACAACCCGGCGGTGGATTATTAGTCATAGATGCTGTTGGATAACGATCTATGTATTATGTCGTAATGCCCAATTAAATATCATAGTAGTCAACATGTCATGTATATGCATTGTCATGCGCTCACTATTCGTCAATTGTCCAGCTGTAATTTGTTCACCCAACATGTTAGTTATCTTTTATGGAGAGACACCACTAGTGAACTGTGGACCCCGGTCCATTCTTTTACACGGATTAAACAACCACAAACTGCGAACTATTCCTTTTTCATTCTCTGCAATTTAATACTCATTTTCCATACCATACGTTTAATCCTTTGTTTTCAGCAAGCCAGTGAGACACTGTTTCGCTGGGCAAAGTAGTTTGATTGTGTTGTGTGCAGATTCCACGTCAACAGTCCAGACTCCCTGCGACAGCTATTTTTCTGGCGCCGTTGACAACCTTCTGAAGAGTTGCTGCTCCAATTGGTTCGATAACCTTGGTTTCTTTCTGAGGGAAAACTTGCTGCTGACTACATCATACCTTCCTCTTGGGGTCTCCCAACGAACGTGTGTTTCATGTCATCAGGCTACCCCCTTTCGACGCACGTCTATGGGGGTAGACGGAAACGTTAGGGTTTTTCCAGCGGATTCAGGGTTTCGCCGAAGCGGGGCCCCGGAGCGTCGGAACCCCACCTAAACCCAAAATATTACATCACAAATACAACTGTTTATTTTTTATCTTAACATTTCTGCAGATAATGGAATAAAAGAAAAGGATTTCAAAAAAAAACTAAGCTGTGCCGACGGTTTTACCGTCGGCACAGGGCTTGGACCAGTAAAAAAAGAAAACGACCCTGGCCCCGGCCCGCACCAACCACCCACTCCTTATCGTCTCCCTCCCGCACCCCCACCACCTACCCGACGCCGCCGCCACGCCCCGGCCGTCCGCCCCGCCGCGCCGCGGTCGTCCGCCGTCAAGGCCGCCGCCGCCACGCCCCGGCCGTCCGCCCCGCCACTCCCCGCCACGCCCTCGCTGCCCGCACCAATCCTCTCCGCCCTCACCGCCCCGCACCTCTCCTCTCCGCCGCCCTCGCCGCCTCTTTCCCACCCTCACCCACCCCAGCCCGCCCTCGCCGCCCCGGCCTCTCCTCTCCTCTCCACGACGCCCCCACCTCCGGCCCTGCTCCTCCTAGCTTCGGCCGCCCCCACCTCTGGCCCCGGCCCCTGCCCATCTCCTCCTAGCTCCGGCCGCCCCCACCTCCGGCCCCGGCCCTGCCCATCTCCTCCTAGCTCTAGAGGTAAGCACTGCTCCACCCTCTATTTTTTTGTTAGAATTAGTTAGTGTTAGCATTAGGGTTAGTGTTAGCTTTAGTTTTAGTGTTAGGGTTAGTGTTAGCTTTAGTTTTAGTGTTAGTGTTAGCTGTTAGTGTTACCTTTTAGTGTTAGGGTAGGTTTAGTTGTTAGCTATATAGTTTTTGTTTTAAGCATTTTCATGAATATTTATGTTGCTAGACATGTGTGCTAATGTTCATTTTTTTTGCTTTTTCAGATGACGTAGATTCCCGTCAGCCAGCACCGTCGGTCCCGCGCGTCGTTGCGGGGCTTCTTCTCCAGCTGAGGAGGGACCTCCTGGTGCCCCTGTTTCGTCGCCCTGCTTCGGAGCACGTCCTCGACCTTCTCCTGCCACCGATCACGCTTCGAGGGTATAAACCTTTCGCCTCTCTTGCTGCATAGGTTTATTTTGGTCTAGATCACCAAGTCAGTCGCGTAACCCGAGTCAGATCCCGTCCGGAAGGGTTACAAATTTATAAATATGCAGGATTGTCCATCTTTGCATATTTATAACCGTAACACTTCCGGATTGTCCTGTTGGACAGCGCGAGTACGTGTAGATCGAGTCGTGTTCCATGTTCTACCCCTTCCTGAGACGGAATTTCGGCAGCACCTCCCCGTTGTTCTTCGGATGCACACCCTCTCGGCTTGACAAGCTCGAGACGTGTATTCTGAAGAACAGCGGGAGGTGCTGCCGAAATTTCGTCTCGGGTCGGGGTAGAACATGGACACGACTCGATCTACACGTACTCGGGCGGGATAGGCCCTCCTATTAGAAGTGTAGGTGAACCCTTGCATGTTGTAAAAGATAAAATTTGGCCGTAATTAATCTTGGTGTCATTGAATAAATTTATTATTACTTGGTGCATATTACGAAATGCGTTGTTCTTTGGATCCAATAAAGCAGAGGATGGCTGATAATGGGTGGATGTACAGTGGCCGTATCAGTAAGATTAAAAGAACAGAGGAGTGGGAATGGAAGACCAATATGTTAGTGAAGGAGTTAGCGCGTGGTTCAAAGGCATCAGGAGTTCGTCCAAGGTGCCCATGCATTAATTGCAAGAATCGTGCCCGTCAGGGAAAGGATGAAATGACTAAGCATCTTTGGTTGTCTGGGTATATGCCTAACTACGTCACGAAGGTCGACTTTGCTCAGGTCGAACGTGACAGAGTTGAGGTGATGCGGCAGCGGATCAATGGCAATGAGTATGATGGGGTGAGAAACTTGCTAGATGATCTCCGCGATGCTGACATACCGGATTCGCCACCTCCACAGGAGGAACGGAGGAACCGAGGAACCGGGTGAACCGGAGCCAACCGCGAAGGCTTTCCTTGATATGATGGCCTCGGCTAAGAAGCCTCTATACGAGGGTGCAAACATTTCTCAGCTCGATGCCATAGCTCAAATACTAAGTGACAAGTGCCAGTACTCCACCACCCGTGCAGGCTTTGAAGCAATCTGAAAACATTTGGTAACATGTTGCCCGAAGGGCATTGTCTGCCAAAGTCCATGCACGAAACGAGGAAACTATTGGGATCGCTCAGCATGGATTATGAAAAGATAGATTGTTGTCCAAAAGGTTGCCTTCTGTTCTGGAAACAGTATGCGGATGACAAGTACTGTAGTCTTTGTGGGGCCTCTAGGTATCATGAGAAAACGAGCCCGATGGTCAGAAGACGCAGGGAAAAGTCGTGTGAAGATTCTTCGGTACCTCCCATTCATAAAAAGAATCCAGCGGCTTTACTTTTCTGAGGAGACTGCCCACAGATGACTTGGCACAAGAAGGGGAAGAGATACGCCGACGAGTTCGGACGGAAAAAGATGGGACATCCATCTGATGGTAAGGCATGGGAGAATTTGATGAGAAACACCCCGATAAGGCAGCAGATGCTCGGAATGTCAGAATTGCGATAGCAACAGATGGATTCAATCCATATGGTATGTCGAGTGCCTCGTACAGCTGCTGGCCCGTGTTTGTTATTCCGCTCAATCTCCCTCCCGGGGTCCTAATGCAAAGGAAGTTCATGTTTATGTCGCTGATCATTCCAGGGCCCGAATACCCGGGGAAGAATTTGAGTGTCTACATGCAACCGCTTGTGGATGATTTGCACCACTCATGGCACAATGGGACGTGGACATACGACCGAGCATCAAAGAAAAACTTCTTGATGAGAATTTGGTACCACTATTCCATGCACGACCTACCCGGGTATGCCCTATTCTGCGGATGGTGTACAGCTGGTAAGTGGCCATGCCCAGTGTGCAGGAACCGACTTGAGTTCACTTGGCTAAAGTCAGGTCGCAAGTATGTCGCGTTTGACAAGCATCGACCGTTCCTCAAAAGAAGGCATCCTTACCGAGAAGACAAAAAAACTTCACGAAGGGCAAGTTGTGCGTGAAGAAAAAGAGATACCGAAGTTCGATGGTGCAACTGTTGATGCCGAGCTACGTGCTCTCGTGCCTGCTCAGGTACCTGGCCCAAAATTTGTGGGATATGGTGTAACGCACAACTGGACTCACGTGGCAGGCTTAACGCAGCTAGAGTATTACAAGGACCTCGAACTTCCCCATAACATCGATGTGATGCACACCGAAAAGAATGTTGGAGAGATGCTCTTTCACACAGTCCTGAACATTCCTGGGAAGTCAAAGGACAATGTCAAGGCTAGAGTTGATGTTGAGAAGCTCTGTGATAGGGAGAGATTACACATGCAGCCTCCTGACCGCCGTCAAAAAAATTGGTTCAAGCCGAATGCACCCTACTGCCTTGATAATATCCAAAAGAAGGAGACATTCAAGTGGCTCAAACACGACGTGATGTTCCCTGATGGTTATTGTTCCAATATAAGTAATGGAGTCAATCTTGTAAAGGGAAATGTCACTGGGCTCAAGAGTCACGACTATCATATATGGATTGAGCGGTTGATGCCGGTGATGGTTCGAGGGTATCTCCCCGATCGTATCTGGCGAGTGCTTGCGGAGTTGAGCCATTTCTTCCGCACGCTCTGTGCGAAGCAGATATGTCCCGTGATTATTGGGAAGCTGCGTGATCTTGTGCCGGAGTTGCTATGCAATTTAGAGAAGATCTTTCCGCCAGGCTTCTTTGTTCCGATGGCACATCTCGTTGTGCATCTCGCGAACGAGGCACTCTTGGGTGGACCGGTGCAGTTTCGTTGGCAGTTTTGTATTGAGAGAGAGTTCAAGTATATTCGAAACATGACTGGAAACAAAAATAGGATTGAAGCATGCATAGCTGAGGCAACAATACTTCGGGAGATGGCAGACGCCGTGACAACGTACTATCCCGATGAAGTATCCACTATGCATAACCCGGTCTCTCGGTACAATGTCGACGAGCCCAAGCATGACCCCAAGCTCCTCCTCTTCCAATGTCCCGGTGGTGGTGTAAAATGGAAGTTGACCAAGGAAGAGAAGGATTGCATAATGCTCTATGTGCTTACGAACATGACGGAAGTAGTCGGTTTCATCAGGTAAAATGGTGAACAAATTACTTTGCAACTAGTAACTAGGTTTCGGTCTAATACCTATTTTCTCCTTTTAGCCAATTCCAAGATGAACAGTGGTCGGGAATGGCGGATCCCTCTCCCGCGGAGCTGGACACTCTTCTGAAAGAGGGTGCTCACGGAGGAAAAAAATTTGTGTCTTGGTTCATGGAAAAAGTAATTTCTAACCTGTCCCTCTTAGCTTGCAATCTGTGACTTGTCCCTCTTATTACACGTAACTAATGCACAAAACAATTTGAACCGTACTTGTAGGGAGCTGATCGCAACGTTGAGATGACGGATGAGTTGAGATGTGTTTCCCAAGGTTTTAACCGTACCGTCATGAAGTATGAGAAGTATGATGTGAATGGGTTCCGCTTCCATACAGAGTATCACCAGAATAGTCGGCCGAATGCAAAAACTGTAAATACTGGGGTCTTCACCAAAGGATCCAGAGGAGCCGATGGAGCCGATTACGTAGATTACTACGGAAGGTTAGAAAAGGTATACGAGCTGACGTTCAATCGTACGAACATAGAACTCAAGCTCGTTGTGTTCCAGTGCCACTGGTTCGACCCACACACTGGACCACACGGTGGACAGAGAAGTGACCCTTCCATTGGGTTAGTTGAAGTTAAGCCTTCAACCACCTATAGCGGAGCCGATGTCTTTGTTGTGGCTCACCAAGCCAAGCAAGTTTATTATTTGCCCTACCCATGCCAGAAAGAGAACCTCAAGGGCTGGGAAGTCGTGTTCCGGGTATCGCCACATGGTAAGCTACCCATGCCCTCTACCGACGATTACAACATTGACCCTAAAACATACGAGGGAATTTTCTATCAAGAGCAAGAGGACTTCGGGGACTTTGCCTTACAAACGGGTGGTCTTGAGGACCTCGAGAACGATGCACACACTCGTGGTGAGTCAGTGGTGGATCAAGGACATAAATATGCTCTCGAAGTTACATGCGGACAATGCGACGATGACGAGCCTCCACCGTGCGATGAGCCTCCAACCTACTACACACGTGATAGTGATAGTGAGAATGAGAACCAACTAAATTATGAGAGTGATTATTCGGGGTGAGCGTCTTTTATGTCTCTATGCTTAGTATTTATTTTTCAACATGCTTCTTAATTGCATTACATCTTTATGCTTGGTGTCTACATGTTATTATGTCTTTATGCTTTAGTATTTATTTTTCAACATGCTTCGTCATTGCATTACGTCTTTATGCTTACTGTCTACATTTTATTATGTCTTTATGCTTACTTGTTTTCTCTTTCTCAATGCAGGTGATTGAACAATATGAGCTGGTGGTCCTTCTCCTGGTCCTTCGCGTGAGATGGTGAGGTTTGATGCTGATCCTTCGCCTGGTGCTTCGCCGGGTTCGCGTGACATCACACCGGTACATGCCGGTGGTCCTTCTCCTGGTGCTTCGCGTGGTGCTTCGACTTCTCCTGGTGCTTCGCCTTCTTCTGGTGGTTCTACTGCGAGGCCGAGCCGTCGATCGCCTACGCTCACCCGGGCAGATATGGGGTACACCCCGTCGCCGCCGCAATAGATGTAGGGCTTGAGGCCTCTAGACATTGCCCTATGTATGATGATGCTATGTGTGTATCCACTTTGATGATATTACTATTGTGCTTGATGATATTGCTTCAGATCATATATGGAGCCTATGTGTGATCTTGTTGTGATGATATTTGTCATGAATTTTTATTTTATTTTCTGCCATTTTTACTGGAAAACGAGCTGCTGGAAACAAACCAAATTGCAAAAAAAAAAAGATTCTGAGATATCTGTGTACCGTCGGCACAGGTGTGGCCGTGTGACCAAATGGTCAGGTCTGTGCCGACGGGAATACCGTCGGCACAGCCCCCATCCTGGACGTCCCAGGCGCTGCCACGTGTAACCCTGTGCCGACGGTAAGCGAGCTCGCCCACGGTGGGGCCCACCGAACCTACGCCAACGGCATTTGTGCCGACGGGCATTTTTTCACCGTACGCACCGCCTGTGCCGACGGGAAAACTCTGTGCCGACGGGCAAATAGGCTGTGCCTACGGGCACCTACGCCGATGTCCCTGTGCCGACGGGTAAGGTGTCTGTGCCGACGGTAATTCACCGTCGGCACAGAGGGCGCGTGCTCTAGTGAAAACAAGTGTTTGTAGATTATACACGCACATGACAGTTGTAGATTTAGAAACACACAATTGTTGTAAAGTTGAAGAACAAGCTTAATGTCCAGGCCGGCTGGGAATAAATTACTGGAAACATAAACAAGAGCTACTGAATTATAAATGTCACTATGCATCAGCTTTACCGAATTGGGAAAGTTTTTGCTTCTTCACCTTGTTTGGACGCTCGATCCATTTTCTGATTTCATGGATTGGAGCAATGGATAGTTGGGGCTGGAGCCACACGCACGTCTTCCCCGTGCCATATACTGGGTCCAGCCGCTTTACGAGCTTGGCCTGGCCATCGACAAGGTTGTACCTAAACAGACCAAGCCTGAAAACGAAGTACGCACACCCCCCATCCATGCCGAGCTGCACCGCGTCCACGGCGAAGCTAGTTGGGGAGCCGAGGAATAGGACGCGGTCCAGGAGAGTCAGGCCATCCCTCGCCGCCCACCGCATCCTGTCGCTGCTGCCCGCTTCTTCTTCCAGAGCTTGCACCATGAGAGACAAAGCGCCTGCCGGGTCATCATCCTTGGCGTCACGGTCTCGCTTAAGCAGCACGGACACCAACAACAGCTCGCCACGCGACTCCAAGATGTAGTCGGAATCACGGAAATATGTGGGCTCTCTGAGTGGAGTCCACCATGACTGAAGCCTGTGGTCGTCGTTGCCGTCGTCATTAAGAGTTATGAGAAACTGATGGTAAGCACCGAGGCACACTAGGATCTGGCCGTCGTGATACGTGGCTCCGGGATGTAGGTTGCTGCTAGTCCACGGCCTCTTTATCCTAGTTTTCACAAACGTCCACGCTGCATCGCCGGGACAAAGGATGGCCGCGGTGAAAACAGGCGACCGGTGGGACTGGGAGACGACGCTGTAGAGGAAGACGGTGCCGTCGCCGTAGAGAACGCCACGGAGATTCTCCATTCGGCGCTTGTATCTCCGGTCATCGTGCTCGGGGAATCGGGGAAGCCGGGTGACTGCTCCGGTGAAGACGTTGAGGAGTCTTGTATTGGTGAAGAGCCAGACTCCGGTGCCGTCCGTGCTAGCCACCCATGTCATGGCCTTGTCACCGGCGAATGAGACGCCCGGTGGCTCCACGAGGACGACATCGTTGTTGTTGCAGCTCGCCGTCTCGCGCCGGAGATTGACCACGGAGTGCAAGACGATGCCCTTGCTGGGGAGAAGGGGCCACGGCGGGAACGTGAGGAGGCACGGCCTCGTCCTTGTCAGGGACAGCAGCGAGTCACGCCACAGCGTGCAGATGGCGTGAATGCGGATGAGGTCGACGGCGTCGCGCAGGCGGCCTGCGACGTCTCCGAGCAGGTCCGGCGGGAGGTCGGCCCACGGCGACAGCGTCATGGCTGCCGTCATGTACCTGCTCCGTAGACCGTAGTGTATGCGCAAACTTGAGTTAATGCGATCGGCCGGGCTGCAAAAGTGGAGTCGGCGGCGATGTGGAATTAATCTAGGGTTTCCAGATCGTATTTTCTTTTTAACAACTTCCCTGGATATATGCGCGGCCGTTCTTTGCATGTCTCTACAACCAAACATGCATATGCCCTTTTTTATTTAACGGGTTAAGGATTCATGAAAGGGCATGCACGCACACAACCATGCATGCTTTACAAATCAAACCATTTTGTGTAAATAATGAAGCTTAATTATGTGTTTAACACTTGATTTAGAAATGTCCAACTGTCATGTAACGAGTGCAGTTCTTTGATTGTTTTTGTTTAGTTTGAAATAAACAATTAATATCATTGGCTTATAAATAGGAATCTATTGCCCCACAAAGAAAATACATGGCTCGAAACAAAAACTGCCAACACTTTTTCGTGTTTCTTATGGTACTAGCTAGGTAGCTCTCGGCCTATTTTGCTCGATATGGATCGAAGCAAGGCTTAGTAGTGTTCGTATCATAGGAACAGACAAAATAATGGATTGTTTTGATGTTTTTTATCTTACAACCTACTGATACATGTCCTTTCGTAGAAATTTACATCTGACAGAGACTAAAACTGACCTAAGGAAAACATCTTCTAATTTATACTAGCTAGATTCCCTTCCACTGCAAAAAAGTGTAAAACGCTGAGACAAAATGACTATTGGGCCTCTGGTTGTGAAAACTGGGTCAGTATTTCTCCAGGCCCATTCTTGGCCACGACCCACCAACCCCAAACGCAAACACCACCTTCTTCACCCCCCACGCAAAACCCCCATCAGCCGCCACAGGAACCACGAGAAGAAGAAAAGAGGGAAGAGAGATGCAAAACTACATTGATCGCCGGATCACGATCCAAAAACGAGAAGGAGAGATGGAGGGGAATGAAGCAGAAGAGACAAGAAGCAGCAAAACATCAAGATGTGATCTCACCTTTAGATCTCAGGGTACTTCTACGCAGGCATGTCAGAAAAGCTTTTCCCCACTCCCTCTCCCCACCACGACCTCCATCTCATATGGGTTTAGCATCTGACTTCACTGTTTAAGTTGAATAATAACTGCTTCCTAATCTACCAAACCTCAAGATGAATCTGAAATTTGACATTGAGGTTGTCAACGTTTTCTGTTTACATTGACTGATTGAATCCGCATCTTTTGTTCTGTTACATTGCATAACTGTGTTTACTTGGAATTTCAGGTCAACCTCAGTGTGGACATTAAAGATGTAAAGCCGACTTCCATTATTAAAGGCGAAGTTGAGGGAAACCCAGATTTTTCAAACAAAGATATTGTTGCATCTCAAACCCCAGTGGCTGCAAGAGTCTCTTCGGGCATCAACCCCCCAGTAAACCACATGGAACTGCAGCCTGAAGTCAATAACACTTCTCGTGCCATGAGCCTTCCTAGTATGCTGAATCAGGTTGGCTTCAGACATGCGTTATCAATTCAATTATGTTAGTTTGCAGTCTTCCTGCATTGTATTTTGAATTTTATTTACACATGCAGTATACTGCTCCTGGTCGTCTACCTCCTAACAATTTGGTGGAAGATGAAAAAATTACTCTAATGATGCCTGAGCAAGTCTCCTCGCACACCTTGGCTCAGGTCTCACAATCACAAACACCATGGGCATTGCTTTCGCCATCGCCATTGTCTCTCAGTCAGGTTTGCCATACTACTATTTCCCCCCATATTTCTCTGAACAACTAGATATTTTTGGTCACATATTCTTTCATTTGTCGTCTGCAGCTTTTGTCGTTGATTCCACATGATGAGATACGCTTCAAGATAAATTCAAAACTTGGGTATCTTGGCTCACAGCTGCAGTTCAGCCAGTATGTTTCATGTATTTCAACATAAATATCTTCTGTTATTTGAAATTTACCGAATAAGCTGATAAACGCCTCTTATTTTATAGGATCATGGGCATGGCTTTTGATAAGGCAATCAAAGAGATATTACTCCCTGTCATTCAAAGAAGTGTCACAATAGCAAGCAAAACTACAACAGAACTTGTCCTGAAGGTTTCTTATCTGACCTGCATTGGTTAAGAAAGCTTTGTGTTATATTGAACTTGTTGATATGTTTCTGATATTTTACTTCTTGAAGGATTATGAAACGGAGTCTGATTACAATGCTGCAAATCGTGCTCCTCGTTTGATGGTCGGGACATTAGCTGGAAGTCTAGCCCATGTTACTTGCAAGGTACTTTTGGTTTGTTTTGAAGGCCTGTAAGCGTTGTCGTTATTCTATGGTTGTGTCTTCTGTTTAAGTTTATTTTGTTATTGTCGTTGACCTTTTGTGCACCCTATTATATGATGTTTTTCCCCCTCTGTAGGAACCGCTTCGCTTCGCACTCTCGTGTCATCTTCGAAGCCTTATTCAAAACCTTACTGGCAACAGTGAGACTTTGGAGCAAGTAATCCATATTCTAATCAACGACAATTTGGATCTTGGCTGCGCAAGTATCGAGTCCGTGGCAATTCGCAAGGTACGTTCTTAACATGCTATCGTGTTACTAATCCTACTCGGCAACACTTTTTTTTTGTGAGTGTCTTAAAGGTGTAGAAACATTCTTGAATTCCTATGGATTATGTGGTCTTCTATAGTTGCTTATAGTTCATCAGTTTGCACCCCAACACCTACCAATGATTTGTCTTCATACTATGGAGATTTCTCTCCTCCTTTTCTGAGCATCGTTGTGCATGCTCCCTTAGCATTTATGAACAATGAACTGCAATCGAGAAGCTGCCTTTATATTTGTGAACAATTAACTGTTATGGAGAAGCTGGTTAAGTCCATTCTTTAGCGGCCTGATGACATGTACGTAATTTTTTCAGGCTGTTGATTCGATCGATGGCGAAATAACTCAATACTTTTCACAACAAAGGAAAAAAAAAAGAGGCAGCTGGTCCTGCATATTATGACTTTTTTACTTAAGCTCGAAGTCCATTTGCCTCTGTACCTGAAGTACTCCATACTAAGCCAGATTCTGCTGCCCAACAACGAGTGTAGGAGGTGTGGCATCAGGACTTAAATTAGTCAGCCGAAATTAAAACTTGACGCTTGTGAACTAGCTGCATCTCCTTGTTGGTTTCAGAAGTTTGGTCATATATGGCAGAGCCATAGCCCAAAATGTTGGCGCTGCAGGTTCTGGTTCATCTGGTATAGCTGACATTATTCACAGTATAATTTAGCATTTTTATTTAACAATTTGTAAATATGTTTTTTGTGACATGATCCTATGATTTTACCTAAAAAACATATCCTATACAAGTCCCTCCCGGGATGAGGCGGTAGGATGGGCCCACATGCCCCTCCAGACTTTTTTTTTCCGCTGACGATCAAGTCCTTGAGCCTGCGGTTGTCCCTACCTATTTACGCCCCGGATAAATACTACTCGTGTTATCCACCAGTATGTATGGATCTGATCCATTAGATCAAATCGGGTGGACGGTCAATGTCTATATATCTGTCCCTACCGTATAAGACCTAACAAAATCACGAGCCCTCCGGCCCTGATGCAAAATGTCAGTTTTGTAGGAAAGCGATGAACTGCATAACACATGCAGACACATAGAGTATTTTGCGACGCGCTGAAAAGCGTCTTTTCTGAATTTTTTTTTTCCTTTTATTCCATCGACTAACAAACTTTGCGAAAGGATCGCCACGATCCACACAAAGCACGTGCCATCCCACATGCAGTGGATCGTGCCGATGTACTCAGTGCAAACGGTAAATAAAAACAGTTGGTCCCAACATGAACGACGTTACTGACCCTATGAAGCCTGAACCCGACACGGTGCAGCAGCTTCGTTTATGCATAGGACTCTACTGTCACACGACACTAAGCAGAAGTATTGACAAGGCAAGTACAGCGAGATTAACACAACACGGAAAAGAGCTTGTCCTACAACGAGTGAACTTCACACATACGAAATAGTGTACCACCGGTGATGTCGTACGAATCATAATTTTTGAGTTGTGCACATCTGACTTCATGCGTGGCGATGGTGGTGCGCCGACTTCTTACTAGCCCAGCTGTGCAGCAAGACCTCGTCGGCCACGGATGCGTTCTCGTGGTGGTTGCGGTGCCACTTCCATTTGGCGGTCTTATCGTCGAGGATCCTGAGTCGCCCGTGCCCGAAGCTTGCCTCCCGGAACACCAAAGGTCGGCCAACTTGTGATCCCTTGTGAATCTTCAAAGAACCAAAATCCATATGAATTACAGCAAGATCCATGCATGCATGCATGCAAGCAAACATTGAGGAGTTGGATGATCACTTACTAGGTAGCAAGGCCTTCCTTGTTGCCGCCATCGCCGATGGTGATGTACACTGGACCCATGCTGTCGTAGTTGTTGTTGTAGATCGTCGTCTAGCAGGGTAAGAAATGGGTTATTAGTTGGATGATTAACTAGTTGAATATAAAAAAAATGGACGCAAGGCTAAGACTTACAAAGCACTCGTAGGCGTGGACGTGTCCGGAGAAGACGATGTCGACGTGGGCGTCGTAGAGGAGGCTCTCCATGGATTTGCGCATCTCCTCGCCCTCGTGCTTGTGCGCCTTGTTGGTGTTGTACCACGGCGCGTGCAGCAGCGCCACCAGCCACGGCGTCCTGTGCCGGCCCACGCCGGCGAGGTCCCTCTTCAACCACGCGCGCTGCTCCGACCCCTTGTTGAAATGGGCGTAGGAGCCGAGCATGAGAACGTGGACGGCGCCGCCCGCCGCGTCGAAGGAGTAGTAGAGGTTGGACGAGGAGTCGCTCTCCTCGTGCGGCATCTGCCATCGATGGTTGTAAGCCACGAATTGGTGGTCGTGGTGCGCCTCCTTCTCGTGGTTACCCTCCGTCACCATCCACGGCCGGGCGCTCGCCAGCGGCTGGACCAGCCGCCCGAACGAGTCCCACAGCGTCTGATCCCCGTCTGCGTAGGACAGGTCGCCGGGGAGCAGCAGCATGTCGTAGTCCTTGTAGTGGATGTGCGACAGCGTCGACTTGGTCCAGTGCGTCTGTCCGAGGTCGCCGATGACAACAAATTCGATGGGCAGCTTCGCCGGAGGAGTCCTGAGTCTGAATTCGTCGCCGGCCTTCCCGCACCGGTAGTAGTAGGTGGTGCTTGCGTCGAGCGGGCCGATCATGGCGTGGTGTATTTTGCCGGAATGGTAGGATCCGTAGCTGTATGTCGTGTGGTTGCCATGGGCGGTCACCGTGTATTTCCCGTGGGATCTGCCTTACTCCACCCATGAATGCGCCGTCTGGTCGTGCTCGTGCTCGTGGCCGGTGACCCAGCACTCCCTCATGTGGCGTTTTCCCTCCATTGAAATGTGCACCTGCAGAATTAAGGTTACCAAAATGAAGCTCAAACACCACGCAAGAACGACTATGCATGAGTCTTCAAGATCGACGCTTACCTGCTGTGGATGGTCTGACGGCTAGTGGTGCGCCACCAACGCCAGCGATCTCGCCGGCGGCCGGACATACTCATCGCCGTAGGCCATCAGCGACTATGTGTGACAGATCAATGTAATAATAAGGACCTGCCCTGGCGCGCAAGAACTGTCGTGACGACGCGATTCTTTGGCGCGCCCGCCTCCCCATGGAACGCCGAGCAGATATCGATCTCTGGCTAACCTACTTACTTCCTGAACGGCCGTAGCCCCCGGTGCTCTCTCTATTTGTTTGAGCTCGCCCACCCCGTGGCGATGTCTCCCTCTCCCCCCCCCCCTCCCCCCCATTGTTCTTCTCGGTCACAAAAGGGATTTCACCCTTTTTTCTTATGAAAAATAAATGAAAATTCAGGTGGGAGCCTTTGTGCTCTCCCCGGTGAACGCTCTAAAAAAATAATAAGGACCTGCCTATCGCTCGGTTGAGCGAGATTTAAGATAAATCTCGGTCGACATACTGACGTTTACGATGACGCTTCCTGGACCAAGCACGTTTCCCGTCCACCCTCCAGTACGAACCATCCGTGAGGCTTTTTGTGCTGCCTTTTTTATTTGTTGTTATTTAACTGGGCTTGGGCTTTTTGTACAGTTAGTTCTCCTAACTGGGCTTCCACTTTTAAAACTGGACTCTGCTGAAATTTCTTTGCAAACAAAGACATGGAAAAGAAAAATCACAGCCGGCTCGTTAGTACAAAAAATAAACTGAAGCAGCTAAAACTTGAAAAAAAAAATTGCATAAAAAATCATATTGTGAACAGTTCATATGCAGTTGCATGATGAAAAAATTCGTGTGCAATTGCACGCTAAGAAAACTGCATGTGTAATTGCGCGCTAACAAGAATCATGTGCAATTGCACACTAACTAGAATAATGTGCAATTACACATTTAAAAAGTGCATGTGAAATCATGTGCAATTGCGCATTTAAAAAAAGTCATACGCAATTGCACGTTAAAAAAGTGCATGTGTAATTGCATGCTAAACAAAAATCATGTGCGATTGCACGTTGACGAGAGTCATGTGCAATTGCACATTGATATCATGTGTAATTGCACTCTACCGAGAATCATGTGCAATTGCATGTTAAAAAATGAAAATGTGTAATTGCAACCGAGAATCATTTGTTAATTACACGCTATATATCATGTGTAATTGCACTCTACCGAGAATCATGTGCAATTGCATGTTAAAAAATGAAAATGTGTAATTGCAATTGAGAATCATTTGTTAATTACACGCTATATATCATGTGTAATTGCACGCTACCAAAATAAATCATGTGCAATTGCACGTTGAAAAAAAGTTCATTGAAAAATCATGTGCAATTACACACTGATAAAAAACGTTTGCAATTGCACGCTGAAAACTCATGAGGCTATGTGCAATTCCACGGCGATCACTCTTGGAGATGGGGCGAAATGTCGGTTTTGGCATGATGCATGGACACAGGGAGGGCCACTGCAACATCAGTTTCCGGATCTCTTCGCCATAGCTTCAAGAAAAAGGCGAACAGTGAAGAAGGAAATGAAAAATCAAAATTGGATTCGATCACTCGCAAGGATCTCCACAGCAAGGCAATTGGAGCAGTACACTAGGCTGTGGGCTCTCATGCAGAACGTGCTCTACTCCCAGTACCGGACTCGATCAGATGGCTTTGGACGGAGTCGGGAGTGTACGTGGCCGCCACCGCTTACCGCTGCCAGTTCGCCGGCTCAGCTGCCCCTTTCCACGCGGCTAAAATCTGGCGAGGACTTGCGGAGGCGAAATGCCGGTTCTTTGCATGGTTGGCGCTCCATGGCAAGATTCTGACAGCTGACAACTTGGCGGTCCGCGGATGGCCGCACGACCCAATTTGCAAGTTGTGCAGAATTCATCCGGAGACGGTTCAACACCTCACGCTTGAGTGTAGCTTCTCAACCGCAGTTCGTGAGCGAGTGTTTGCTTGGCATGGGCAGATTGGGGCGCCCCCACCGCCAAATGCCAACGGCCTCAACGCATGGTGGGATATGACACTAGCCGGCCTCCCAAAGGCGAAGCGGAGGGAAGCCAGTGGAGCGATCATCTACTCGATATGGGGAGTGTGGAAGGAGCGGAACAGGCGGGTTTTCAAGAATGTGGCGATACATGCGGACGCCGTGGCGGCTTTGGTGAGAGAGGAGATGGCGCAGCGGGCGTATGCGCACACACAAGACCCTGGAGACGGCTAGTCTCTTTTTTGTGTTTTGGTTACTCGGCTTTGTCTCGGTTGCGAGACTTGGCCTAGCTCTGTAAATAAACACTCTTTTTCTATCTAATCGAAAGGCAAACGGCTGCAGGTCCTCAAAAAAAAAAACTCATGAGGACCACCATCCATGGGATACTACAGAAAGAAGGCAATGTAATCAACCCACCCCTTCGCGGGACCTCCTCCCTACTCCCACGCCATTTACCTGTGGGTCCCACCTTGCATTTTGCCTCTGAAGAGAACACAGTGTGGCAACCGACACCACAGCCGGGATGACACATAGTATTCCACTCGGCATGTGAAAAAAGAAAACAGAAACAAAAAAAGCCCAACCAAAACCAGAAAAAAAGGAAGGCCAACAATAAAACCAAAACAAAAACAAAAAGGAGCAACAGAAAAACACAAACTGCAAACGGGACACAATCCGAGCACAACGGGCTGAAACACCTGGATGCGTGCGTTGACAATCGTGAAACTGATCGGTCGATCACACGGTCTGAATCGTTGACCGAGAGCGAGGTAGGCTAAAAATCAGACTACCGAGCGTTAGCAAAAGCGAAAAAATAACAAAAAGCCCAAATGCAAAAACAGACCCAGAAATGAAAAATAAAAAGGTCCAACAAAAATCCCAACAAAACCAACAGAGCAAGAAAAAAAGTTACCAGGCCACAACCTGAGTGCAAACAGACCGAACCACCATCTCACGAAGTCAACTATCGCAAAACTTGATGGATCGATCACACGGTCTAGCACGTCGACCAAGCTTTAAGCTAAAACCCGGGCAGCCGAGCGTTAGCAAAAAGAGATTTTTATATTCAATTAAAATTCATGTGCCTGCAAATTCACATACTATTTGTACAATTACCAGTTAATGTGCAATTGCATACTATTTAATGAGCAATTGCATAAAGAAGCGATTATCTTCAATTGCGTGTCTTTTTGCGATAAAGAAAAAAACCAAAAAAAAACATGCCAATACAAAGCTATTTATTCAATTGTGATTATGGTTTAAATTTAAAAATACAACTGCACGCACACAGAAGGAGAAAAAGGTATTTGCGCCAAAATGATTCCATGTGTGATTGCGTAACGGAAATTGCAATTACACAAAAGGGAATGTGAATAAATATGGAATTACACGCTAGAATATATGCACACAAATAGGGGAAATGACTATAGATTTGCAATTACGCATGAAAAAAATAAGAAAATTGCAATACGCGTGCTATTGTGCGCTCGCCCATGAAAGTGAAATGAAAAAAAAATTATAATTAGACGCACGCACGTACAAAAAAAATACAGGGACAGAAAAAAAACAAAAGGTTAGATAAAATAAAAATGAAATAGCAGAAAGACCACTATAGAAAAGGCCCAAAAACTGAGCCCAATAGACAAAGAGGCCTAACAGCGATAGCACAAAGTTTATAACAGCATGCTCAACAGACGAAACAGCAGCAGGGGCAAAAAAAACAAGGAAAAAAACAATCGACCGAGCGCCATGGTAATGCTCGGCTGACCGAGCGTTAGCAAACGCCTAATAATAACTAGCAAGAATGGAAGCTGGAAGAGATGTGAGGAATCGTACGTCCTAGATGAGTATTTATAGAGGTGGATCCTACAGCAACTCGTGATGTTGTAGTTTGCAAAACCCACATACATGTAAGCTTAATGAAATAAGCACGTCATCTTTCTCTGTCAGCAGGATTGCGTAAGCTTAGATGTCGGCGGCAAGGTGGAAGGACAAGAGAGGCCCATCATGCATTGAGATTGATTCACTGAACCACGTTGATGCCTACAGTCTGGACGTCCAAGCCATTAACTGATGAATAGCCAAACAGTGACTAGTTTCTCATATATTCACGGCCAAACAATGCAGAACAAAGAAACCTATTTAGTTGATGATCGGAGCAATGTGACTGGCACAAATTAATATCCTTCACTTAGCTCGTGGTTGGTTTTATTTTTGCGTAGGGTTGATGTTATTGCGAGTTGGTGATGTTTGTTGGAAAGGCTGCTTCTGGTTTAGCCATTTGCGAGTTGGAGAAGACGAGTGTGAGAAGCGGTGGACTGGGCGGTGAGGTCAGTGGAGAGTTATACCGAAAGGTTGTGTATCCCATGCTTCCCAACGCGTACGAGATAGAGACACGCATGGCTCTCCAGTGCATGGCTTAGCGAGAATGGCCTAACTGGCCGTTCCTTTGGGGTCTGGCTGAGGGGTGGTTTAAAATTCGTGCAGATTAACAACGCAAAGCAGACAATAAAATGGATTTTTTTCATTCCCAACATGAGGCCTCACATGCAAGGTCTGGCTGAGGGGTGGTATAAAATTTGTGCAGACTAACAACACGGAGCAGACAATGAAATGGAATGTTTTCATTCCCAAACCATGTCCTGAGGCCTCACATGCAACCAAACAAGCCCATGTTATACGCCAGAGCATGTCAACCCCTCTGGGCAGAGGAAATGAAAAAGTATCTCCAGTCAATTATTTTAGTCCGTCAAAGCAAGATCAACTTGACACATTATAATAAGATAAGAATAT
The DNA here is from genome assembly GCA_947311845.1 of Poa pratensis. NCBI lineage: Eukaryota > Viridiplantae > Streptophyta > Magnoliopsida > Poales > Poaceae > Poa > Poa pratensis. The sequence goes on along the minus strand of CAMZMU010000077.1, from coordinate 48,471,996 downwards.
GTACTTCTAGACGCAAATATATTTTTATGCTACTTGTATAGAGAGCAAGTCATGCATGCATCGATCTCGGTTAGCTAACTGATCTCCAAATTTCTCTAGAGATTCAGACTCTTCACGTTAACGCAAGTTTATATGAAAACTGCAACATGTTTGAAAAGATGAATCAAAGAGATCAAGATGAGACATCACCGTCCGGGTGAGCTATTGACAACTAAATACACTTGGTCAAACAAATCTTCTTCTCGCCAAGTGCACTCGGTCAAACGAGACCAACTTGATACATGCATAAATATTACTCTCTCTCTCTCTGATTCTAAAGGAGTGTCGCTAGTACAATTAAGAAGTTGTTCCTTCCTCCGACACTCAATTAGGATCGGAGCGACTAGTATATGGGAGTAAGAAAGGTCAAACAAAAAGATGCAAACATTTTTTTTTAGATAAGGGGGTGTGGATCCCCGGCCTCTGCATCAAAAAGATGCACACAGCTTTCCGCAATTATTTAAACTCCAAAATATCAGGATGCAAACATTTATATATGTCAATCATGAATGCAAACATTTATATATGCCAATCATACTTACATCGCATCCCAATGACCTATCAACAATATGTCAACTGCTTATGTCCTATATGGACACTCTCCATTCCATTCGGATACTACAAAAGTCGCCATACAAGACAAAAAAGCAACGTTGCTCTCAGACTGTTTGTAGCAATATTTAGGATATCTTTTTATTTTATGGAGACTAATTCAGCAATTGGTCTGAGCGGACAAAACCTTATATGACATAATGTTAAATCAAAATTTTGAGAGTAATGGTGATAAACCAGTGGGTAGTCTCTTTCCAATTATTATTTTTGACTGTGATCTCTTTCCGGTTATTATGATAGCATGTATTTATGTCCTGCATTTGTCATGTACTACTAGTTGAATTATCAATTGCCCTGGGAAGTTTCGTGCTCAAGTCATGTGAACCAAGTTGAATTATTCATTGTTCGTACCCCAAAACAATTGCTAGCCCCGCACAAGTTTAGGTCAACGGATGCAGCAGATGCAGAGGCACGGATGGTACCTCCATATGAGCAGCCTGATTGTCTAATCTTGAAGTTAATATGCATGTTTATCAGTTTGTATATTAATTACTTATTTGCAAACTGCAGAGATGCATGAACCTACTAGAGAGATGAAGATACATTAAGGAACTCAGCTCTTACAAATAATCTGGGCTTGACAGTTGGCATCCAAATCCACGGCTTTATCACTATAAACAATCTGGTTCTCATGAACATGATGGTTTTGGTGCTGTAATCAACTGACACCTTTTCTGCTATTCTTCTTGTCTATTTATTCAGAGTTTCAAAGCTAACTGAAAAGCTAACTGAAAAGAGGAAAATCAGGCCACGTCCGAGATGTGAACGCTGCCATCCCAATGTTCCTCACTCGCTACCCTGTATCACCGTCATGATCGTTTTTGTATAGTGCCATCACACGATCCGAACAAAGCGATGGGCTACACTAACAACCTAAGACCAACTCACAGATTGGCTTATTGCACTATCTGAAGAAATTGCTAACTGACGAAACTGAACTTAACAGCTACCGCTTGAGGAAACTAAAATTTTCTGAACTTTGGCAGCAACATATAACTGACGTAGACATTTGAGCTTATGTTTGTTAACTGACATAACATGTATTTAGTTTGGTGCCCTGCATTTGTCATGTACTACCAGTCGAATTATTAATTGCCCTGTGAAGTTTCGTGCTCAAGCCATGTGAACCAAGTTGAATTATTCATAGTTCGTACCCCAAAACAATTGCTAGCCCCGCATAATTTTAGGTCAACGGATGCAAAAGATGCAGAGGCACGGATGGTACCTCCCTATGAGCAGCCTATGATTGTCTAATCTTGAAGTAAGATGCTACCCATGTTCATCTTTTTGTATATTAATTACTTATTTGCAAAGTGCAGAGATGCATGAACCTACTAGAGAGATGAAGAAACATTAAGAAACTCAACTCTTACAAATAATCTGGGCTTAACAGTTGGCATCCAAATCCACGGCTTTATCACTATAAACAATCTGGTTCTCATGGACATGATTTTGGTGTTGTGTTCAACTGACAGCCTTTCAGCCATTCTTCTTGTCTATCTATTCAGAGTTACAAAGCTAACTGAAAAGAGGAAAATCAGGCCACGTACGAGATGTGAACATCATGATCTTCTTGCCATCCCAACGTTCCTCACTCGCTACCCTGTATCGTCGTCATGATCGTTTTTGTATGGTGCCATCACACGATCCGAAGAAAGCGATGGGCTACACTAACAAACTAAGACCAACGCGTAGCTTGGCTTATTGCACTATCTGAAGAAATTGCTAACTGACAAAACTGAACTTTAACAACTACCGCTTGATTGAACTGAATTTTCTGAACTTTGACAGCAGCATATATCTGACATAGAAATTTGAGCTTGTTTTTTTATTCACTGAGTTCAACTGAGTCCCGCACGGCTAGAAAATGCGGCACATGAGAGCCCTTCTGCGATGAACAACTTATCATAAACCCACATGTAAGCTTAATGAAATAAGCACATCATCTTTCTCTGTAAGCAGGATTGCGTAAGCTTAGTTGACGGTAGCGAGAGTTTGGTTTGGTGTTTTCGTGAGGTCTAGCCTCCACGATGATCAGTATATATTGACAAACAGCAGGGTACAATACATGGTATATACACGTACACAAACGTACGGTTACCGAACACTAAACCGTATTTAACACTCCCCCTCAATCTGAACCTGTACAAGCTAAATTCAGATTGGTTCTAAAACGGTTTAACATCTGCTGTGTAGCTGGCTTAGTAAACACATAAGCTAACTGATCATCGGAGGAAATGAACCTGACTTGAAGAGCTCTAGCCGCTACTCGCTCTCGCACAAAATGGAAATCGATCTCAGTGTGCTTCGTACGAGCATGAAATACTGGGTTTACTGTCAGGTATGTAGCCCAAGATTATCGCACCATAATATAGGAGTTCGCTGCTGCTCAACGCCAAGTTCCTTGAGCAAGGATTCTACCCAGATAGCTTCAGCAGCGCCATTTGCCAGTGCTTTGTATTCTGCCTCAGTGCTGGACCTCGAGACAGTAGGCTGCTTCTTCGAACTCCACGAAATTAAGTTCGGACCTACAAAGATGGCAAAACCTCCTGTGGATCGTCGATCATCGACGCATCCGGCCCAATCCGCATATGTAAAGATACTGATGCTGGTAGACGGGGACTTCCGAAAATGCAGGCCAGTGTCGATAGTGCCCTTCACATATCGCAAGATGCTCTTCGCAGCCTCCCAATGTCCCTCAGTTGGTTGTGAGAGAAATATCTGGCCGAGTGAGAGTCAAATACTGGAGCCCCCCAACAACACTACGATACCGGAACGCATCATCAGTACCTAGTGTATGTCCACTGTCACAAGCAAGCTTCTTGCTAGGGGATAGTGGAGTGGAAGCCGAGTTGCAATTCTCCATGTTAACTCGGTGTAAGAGATCTAGCGCATATTTGCGCTGGGTGAGACGCACGCCCCCAGAATCGCAGCTCGCTTCTTGACCAAGGAAATACTCCAAAACGCCAAGATCCTTCATGGGGAAACTGTCCGAGAGTGAGGCCACGAGCCGATCAACTGCAGCCGGAGTGGACCCAGCGATGACAATATCGTCAACATACGCGAGCATATAGAGCTGAACACCACCTTGGGAGAACATGAACAGTGAGGTGTCGACCTTGGACGCCGTGAAACCAAGCTGCAGGAGGCGCTCACTGAGACAAGCATACCAGGCGCGAGGAGACTGCTTCAGACCATAGATAGCGTGTTGCAATTTGCAAACATGAGAGGGGAACTGAGAATCTTCGAACCCCGGCGGCTGCTGCATATAGACTTCCTCTGTCAGAAAACCATGAAGGAAGGCATTGCTCACATCAACCTGACGAAGACTCCATCCTCGAGAAACAGCCAAGGAGAGCACCAGGCGAACGGTCGCAGGTTTTACCACGGGACTGAAGGTGTCCCCATAGTCAATGCCATGTTGCTGGGTGAAGCCGCGAGCAACAAGACGGGCTTTGTGTTTGTCGATGGAGCCATCCGGACGATGTTTGGTCTTGAAGATCCATTTGCAGCTGACCAAGTTGACATCACGAGGCCGAGGCACCAAAATCCGTGTGCCAGTTTGGCAGAGGGCAGAGAACTCAGCAGACATTGCGTCACGCCACGCTGGTTCACGGAGTGCCTCTCGGTGAGAGAGGGGGGCAGCAAAGAAGGCACGACGTCGAGGGTCGTAGCGGATCGTGCCATCTTTGTAGATCTTCTCACGACGAGTGCCGTCGCGGAGGCGGGTGGTCATGTGACCAGGGGGTGCAGCCGCGGAAGGCGCACGTGCGACAGGAACACCAGGCGCGGCGGGCTGCCGTGCATCCCCGACCGGATCCTCGGGGTCCGCGCCATGCACATGCACAGGAGATGGCGACGCAGCGTCCACGTCCTCGGGGCCCACGCCATGCACTTGTACATCTATCATCGACGCAGCTTCTGGAGGCGGAGATGGCTCCGAAACCTGCACCAACGGAGAGACATCTGGAGAGGAAACATCAGTAGACAAATAGGACAGATTGTAATTTCGCACATGATCACTCGTAGCCGGTTCAGAAGACGGAAAAGTGATGGCATGTTCGAGAGTGGAGACATCAACCGTGGTACCCGGGGACGCAAAAGGAAAAAACGGATTCATCAAAAACAATGTCCCGAGTAATATAGATGCGCCCGGTGGACCTATCTAGACATTTGTACCCCTTATGCATTGGACTGTAACCTAGGAAGACACACATTTTAGAGCGGAAAGCCAGCTTATGTGTGTTGTACTTACGAAGACTAGGCCAGCAAGCGCAACCAAAAATACGAAGAAAGGAGTAATTTGGAGGAACCTTGAATAGGCGGGTGATGGGAGCTTCCTGTTGCAGAACAGGGGTGGGCATACGATTGATGAGGTAACAGGCGGTCAGGAAGGCCTCATCCCAATACCGAAGCGGAAGAGAGGCATGCACGAGGAGGGCCAAACCGGTTTCGACAAGGTGCCGATGTTTACGTTCCGCAACACCATTTTGTTGGGACGTATGAGGACAAGACACACGGTGAACAATACCCGTGCGCTGAAAATATCGATGGAGTTTGTGATACTCACCACCCCAATCGGACTGAACTGCCTTAATCTTAGCACTGAAAAGGCGCTCAACATAAGCCTGGAAAGCATAGAACACACGCTCAACATCAGACTTGTGTTTGATAAGATATATCCAACAAAAACGTGTGTAATCATCGATAAAACTGACATAATATTTGAAACCTCCAGAGGAGGCAATCGCAGGACCCCAAACATCGGAGTGAATTAAATCAAAAGGCATAGTAGACACACGATTTGAAGTAGTATAGGCTAACTGACGACTTTTGCCACACTGACAAGCATCACAGACTGAAACATGATTGTCTGACTCAGAACACGAAATATCACTTCGGCTAACAATTGATTGAACTACTTTATTCGTAGGATGACCTAGACGCTGGTGCCATTGCGTCAAATTTGCTTTGCCGACGGAGAGAGCATGGCGAGATGATGTAGCTCGGCTAAAAGGGACTGGGTAGAGGCCTCCGTAGCTTCTACCTTGAAGAAGTACTCGCCTCATGACCTTGTCCTTGACACAGAAAAAACGACGGTGAAACTCAACAAACACGTCATTGTCACAAACAAGGCGATAAACAGACAAAAGATGTTGACGAAGATGTGGAACATGAAGAATATTGTTCAAACGAAGAGAAGAACCGGCTATATTTGAATGACCAATATGCGAAATTGACAAACCTGCACCATTGGCTACTTGCACTTGGTCCTTCCCATCGTAGCGATCATGAACATGAAGGCGCTCAAGATGGCTCGTGAGGTGATCCGTCGCCCCTGTGTCCATCAGCCAGGGGGGAGGGGTGTCGCTGGAGTTCGTCGACGCAGAGTTGCCGGAGCGCTGCGTGTTCGGCTGGAACTCGGGGTTGTAGCGATTGCGACATGCGCCCGCTTCATGACCCCAGAAGTGGCATATCTGGCAGCGAGGATGCTCCTTCTTGCGGCTGTTGCCGTTGCGACCATTGTCGCCATTGTGGTTGTCGTCACCGTTCTGACGACGATCTCCTCCACCCGAGTTGTGGCGCGGAGCGTTGCCCTGGATTTGCGGTGAGTAGCCAGCAGGAGGGCGTCCACCGGCGTCTTGGTTGGCCGGCGGCTAGTAGGGGCGCGGCTGGCCAGGGGTGGTGTAGGGGCCAGGCCGCGAGACGGCGTTCACCGAGGAGACCCACTCGTCGGGGGCCTGAGCCTGCTGTGTGCGCAGGGCCTCGTAGCTGAGGACGTGGGAGTAGAACTCGGAGAGAGAGGACTCGCCGTTGTCCTTGAGCATGGAGGCGGCGATGGGGTTGAAATCAGGGCCGAGCCCCGTAAGCATCTGATCGACGATCTCTTCATCAGAGAGAGGCGATCCAGCGGCGGCCATCTGATCGGCGAGGACCTTGACCTGGTCCATGTACGCGCCGGCCGTCCCATCGAGCTTCCTCAGCGACTAGAACTGTCGCCGGATGTGCCGAACATTGGCATGGTTCTGGGTGCCAAACATGGTGTGGATGGCCTTCCACACCGAGGCAGCCGTGCTCTTCCCGATCATCTGCTGGGCGATGTCTGGCCCGATGGAACCGAGGAGCAACCCGAGCACGCGCTGATCACGCATCCACCACGTGGCGTACTCGGGGTTGGGAATGGCGACGGCAGCGTCACCCGTGCCCTGGATGACGATCTGCTCAGGCGCCGCCGTCGTGCCGTCGAGGTGGCCATGGAGCCCTGCACCTGCGAAGTTCAGCAAGGTGAGGGAGCGCCAGAGCATGAAGTTGGTCCGGTTGAGGTGGACTTGGGGCGCGGGGATCGCAGCCATGGCAGCGGTAGCGGCCGGCGGAGAGACTGCCGGGCCGAGGACCGAGGCGAGCTGAAGAGCCGAGGAGGAAGACATCTCGGCGGCGGCGGCTAGGGTTTAGCTCTGATACCAAGTTTGGTTTGGTGTTTTCGTGAGGTCTAGCCTCCACGATGATCAGACGATCAGTATATATTGACAAACAGCATGGTACAATACATGGTATATACACGTACACAAACGTACGGTTACCGAACACTAAACCGTATTTAACAGCGAGGTGGAAAAGACAAGAGAGGCCCCTCATGGCGTTTGAATCATTGAACCACATTGATGCCTACAGGCTGGACGTCCAAGCCATTAACTGATGAACAGCCACCGTAAAGCGACATACTGATTCCTACAGAAGCATAAACATAAAGTATACTGATGCCAATAAGCGTAGCATGCCTCTTATATATTCACGGCCAAACAATGCAGAACAAATTAATAGAACTATTTAGTTGGCCTGATATATAGGAGCAACGCACAAATTTATTGTCTTCCCTGAGCTACGTTCCTACAAAGCGCACTGATATATACGGATCCAATTGGCTCTATGGTTTTTAAAAGGGCAAGACTTAACAATAAAATAACTAATGACCATCATAACATCAATTATAAATTGGTATGGAGAAATCTCGACCATTGATATGCTTACAGGTTCTACCGAAGCAGAAGTGTTATTTGATCAGTAAGACAAATTGTGCACAGCACAAATCAAAATAGTAATGCTCATCTCATCGAGTAAGGAAGTAACAGTAGTCGCTTCGGAATCAATTTTTTTGTCGTATTCTTTACTTCATCGTCATAGTTTTGATATCAGCTATAATGCAATGTCTTAAAACCTACCAACACGGAGTATAAAGGTAATGCATATGTTTTCATGAGTGTAACTTAATTGTTACAAACGACTTTAGTAGTCAGAATTAGTTTTGGAAGCATGGCTCTAGTTGTGTCTGAGGCAGAATTTTAGACATGAACCAAACGAGTAGCTCTAGCAAGCAAGTCATATTTTCTTGCTACCGATCCATATCACACAGCTGCACCTGAAAGTTTGGTTATTTTGTTCACCGCAGTGTCTGTCAAATGGAAGCAACCTGAGCAACCAGGTGGACACCCAGCTCGGAAAGGGTCCGTCGCTGGGGCATCTGAGTTCCTGCAGCCTCCCAATCCCATGCCACGTGGCTAGTACCTACGACGGTAATGTGCAAGTTGGGAGCAGAGACGGATCAATTTTACATAAAACAGATATTCTGTGTCGATCCATTAGCGGATTGATGTGTGTGTATCTAGTACTGAATGTGCAAAACTCGTCGTCCTAACTGCAGCTAGCTAGCTCGATGCTTGCATCTACTTATATATCATGATTTCAGGCAAAGTCCTTCCACGTACCATTTCTAACTTTCTTCTTTTGGTCTTTATTAGGAAGATCTTGTCACCTAACTCACCTATCTCGTTTATCTAGTACAAATATTTGTGAAATAAATTTGTAGAAAGAAGCACGGGGATGTCATTCTTTTCGCTTTAAACATTAGCTAGGTTTTTTTCGAAATGGAGCATAGCTAGGTAGTTGGTGTATTATATAATTTAATAACTAATCAAACATATTGATATTTTCTGGATAAACTCAGTTAATCATCCTAACAAAGATTGATTGTTGGTTTCCGATTTTCTTATTCTCAGGTAATTTCTAGGATGTTTACAATTGTTTTATAACTCGCAGTCTCGCTATGAGAATGACCTTTTGGAAAGAAAAAAACAGTGTTTCAAAATTTATGCTATATTAATTCAATATATCCCTTTTCTACAATATAATTTGTCTCATTTGAATTGTCTAAATGTTTAGAAGTACCTTAATATCCATTTAGGACTTCTCGTGAAACTCCTTCAGTAACTAGAATCTTGTAAAATCTGTATAGTTCTGCAAAGTCGAATAAATTTTTGTTGATAAAATCTAAAATTACTTAGATAACTGGTAATATAACTAATATGTCACCATAGCCAGGATTTCTCCCGGAATCTACCGGATGTCATTTTAACTGACTTATATGGGATCTGAATGTATCTTATAGATAAAACCGACTTGCCGGCTTGTAATTTCAAATCCCAACCAATGCATATTAGGAGGGGACAGACATCCCGAGTCGTATAAGAAGCTCTATACTCCAACCATCGTCAGTCGCTAGCATATAACAACCCCGTGACCTTGCCGATTATGCAGTTGTGCATAAGTAATAGATCCAGTCAGGGGCGGACCTAGAAAAAATCACGAGCGAGGGCAAATAAATTGACTGGGGGAACTCTTTGTACTAATTTGTAGGATTTGTGTTTTTTTCTTCCAAATATGAACGACTAGATGAATTTGAAATTTTGAGTGGGGGCCTGGGCCCCTATTGCAGTGTACTTGGGTCCGCCCCTGGATCCAGTCAAAAGTAGGAATTAGGTCTTTACCGAAAGCCGGGACCTGAACCTACATAAATTTGTGTCAGATTGCTACCCTCGGAATCTTCGAGGCTTATCACTCCATCTTATTTCTTGTCGTTAAACTACTTAACAAGAATAAGAAAAACATGCCGAATGATATTTATCTCTGTAAGATAAAGTACTTATCACACATGATCTATGAAAGACAATGCGTCTTCATCCACATTTCTAACCATCGCAACGAGCAAAATAAAAAGGAACACAAAGTTCAGAAAGAGGAGGGCATATGTGCATGCATCCATCTTGAGTAAACTAACAAGTCCAGCAGCTATTTTTTGGCAGCTCTTTAAGGGTGAGACCAACTCTACGAAATGAGGCAGGCGATATGCCCATATCATTCTCTACCCAATGAAATAAACCAACTGGTTCTGCGCTTTATCCCACATGCATCGTCTTGACTAGCTCTGCGGGCGATGCATGACGCGCAAAGCCAAATGCTAAGTTAATTAGTGACATTATGTAATGCAAGACTTCGCCCTTACTTCCTAGTCACCGACGATCTGAGACTTGACAAGTTCATACTCCTGACACCTCCTAACCCTGCGTGGATGTTATAATGTGCCTGTCCTCAGCATACGCCAGCAATGTCGATCTCCTAAACTTCAAATCCATTGTTCCCAAGTGCAAGCATAGAATGAATGGGGTTTTTTTATACAACAAGTAGCAGCACGGACATAGTCCCAAGGACACGAACAACAATTAATGATCGCAACATGAAGGGTTGGATGCATTCAAAGCTCAGATTCGTTGTTGGCATTTCTGCCTTCAAATAGGCCCTCGCCATTGCTTCGGATGGAGCACCCTGCAGCACACGCCGCCTCAAACTCATTCCGATCGTATTTACATATGAACATGCAACATCAGTATGTATGCAATCCCGGTGCCCAACATGCAAGGGGCTTTCTAGTTTCTTTCAAAAATCTTTATATCTTTACCTAATAATAAAGGAACTAAGGCTTCCGCGGTTTGTTGTGTCATCCAAATTAATTACCCTAAAGTACTTCATAATTACCCACTATGCCACCCATATAGGATATAAAAAACGGTTCGGTTTCAATCACAGAGTTTCTTTTCGTCCGTCGCGACACGTACGACTCGAACGAGCAGGTTAGACACGTACGACTCGATCGAGTCCTGCTCGAATACTCCCTAGGGTGCGAGGTGAGCGATCGGACAGGGCCCCCAAAAATTAGGGGCCCCCAAATCTTACTCAAGTGCTGCGAGGTGAGGCGTCCATCCTACTTAAAAAATTCTGATTCTTCTAGGTAAAAGGTGTAGGAGATCAAAGCGTGAGTTGCAGCGCCGCCATGGAAGGGCTTCTGCAGTTCTTCTGTTCTCGGTCGAGATGGAGAAGAAGATACAGTTACTGGAAGGGTATTGGGCTTCTGGGCCAACTTTCATTAACTAAGGGAGATGGGCAACTGCCCATAGGTGTCAAAAAACAAAAGTGCCGTCGTGATCCAGTAAAAAATGGCATGACTACATAAAAAACTAAGGGCTCCTTTGATTCATAGGATATGAATAATGTAGGAATAGGAAAACCATAGGATTGGGATGTCATGTCTAAGTGAATCCTATGGGAAGAGGGATTCTCTTTGATCGTGTCAAAGAAATTTTCCATGAGGTTGGACCTCATGCTTTTTTCCTATAGGATTTACTCTACAAGATTCCTATGAAATTAATTCCTATAGGATGTGATCCTATAAATCAAACAACATCTATAGAAAAATTTCTTATAGGAACCAATCCTTCAAAATTCCTATGTCATTCCTTTGAATCAAAGAGGCCCTAAGGGTGCGTTTGGGAGCGAAGTTTTTTTTTGAAGTATTCTAAGAATACTATGGTTTCTGAAAATACCATGGTTTTCAATGTTTTGAGTGGTTTGGCTTGAGCAAAAACGTAGTGGTTGGATACTACATTTTTTTTATTGTTTGACACATTAAAAAAATCACATCCTCAGCTATTGCACTTCGCCGATTCAGTTATTCCACAAAACTTGAGATCATCCATAAGTCGAGACACGATCGGCCCAAACTTTATTTTGAATTTCGCACCGGGACCCCAATTTCTGGGGACGGGCCTGATACTCCCAATTTCTGGAGACTTTAGTGTGATTGACTTTGTGCTGAAGCCCAACTTTGTAAATGCTCAGCACTACGAACCATGAGAACCTCCCCAGATGAAATTTGATGTCAGAAGCGATGAGTCAGCCTATATGGTGTTCTATTTTGAAATTCTGCAATTATATTGTTTTCCATTAAACTACAAGGAGTCGACTTTATTAATTAGTTGGCTTCATGAATTACACGTGATCTTATACTTAATCATGTCTTACCTCAATCTATTTTGTTGATTCTACACAATTTTCCTGCTAAAATATAAATATACTAACAAGCTCGATCAACAAGTAACATTAACTTCCTTAAAGGGGGGTGAAGAAAATATGGGAAGTAAGGGGTGGTCGTGTGTTGATGATGGTGGGTTGATAAGAGGAGTATGTTAACATTTATCAAACTAAAATCCAAGTACTTATCAAGCATTTACTGCCTCTTTAAGTTTGGGACAAAATGAACTGAGTATGTTTAGTTTGATAGTACAGCTAGCGACAATATTTTCGGATCGGAGGGGTATATTTTTTGGATTTTCCGTTGCAACACACGGGCATTGTGCTAGTGAGTAAAGAAACAAACACAAGATTAATTTTCAAACTCGATTAACTTGAACAAGTTAACCAGACAAACAAGATGGCACAGAGTAAAACATACTCTCTATGCGCTGATATTAACCCCACACGGGTACTGGGCTATATATTAATTCATAAACAAGTCGTCATGATCCACTCCGTGACCATCAATCTATCTAAAGAAGAAATCTAGACTAGAGTAATTTCCGCAGTTGTTCTACAGAACTTGCTCTTCCCCTGCAGTATCCGTGTCGACGGCACCACCGATACGCCTCCCCCTACACACCACTAGCTTCCCATCGTCGCTAGGAGTCGAGGGAAACCTCAGATAGACGTCGAACAGCCCCACCTTTCGCCTGATGTCCGCCATGAGACTGTCCAACACAGAGCCCGGCAACCGTGCCCCGGTCCAGCGTGCAACCACGGGCATCCGCACCATCTGCTCCGGCTTCCAACCGGCTGCGCAAGCCTGCCCGCCGGTTCCCCGCTAGCGATCTCGACGCCGAGGTACATGACCGTGACGTTTGTGCCGGGCTCGAAGCACTCGCTGGAGACGGGGATCCTCGACTTCACGCCGAGGGTGAGGCTGAACTCAACCTGGTCCAGCGCCGGTTTGCTGACATTGGTTGCCGGGTCAAGGCCAGAGACGGCGTCTATCGCGGCGTAGTATTGTGGCTGCTTGTTCCCATAGGCGCTAACGAGGCAGACCATGGCTACGAGAGCACAGAGGAAACCTAGGAAGATGATAAGGATGCAACAACAGCGACCTTGTCCTTGCTCTTCCAGAGGCACCTTGCTCGCCATGTTTCGGTGGTCGCTCGTTTTGGATCGATGCTTTTAGTTCTTGTTTGGATGTGCATGTTACATATAGATCGGCATATGGACTAAAACCTTCCATTGATCGATACAAAAAGCTTGCCTAAAATAAGTGATATCTCTTCAGGTTAGCCGTGGTTTATATAGAAAGTGCAGAATTCGTGGATATGTCCATCAATCCACATGCAGTGTCTAATGCTCATGACGCAGATCCGATCAAGACTCTAGTAAACACGATACAAAAGAATGATTCCTTTTGTGTTCGAGGAAATAACAGAATGATATTCATTCCTTTTTCTTTAGGGAAAAACAGTCCCATGAAGACTCAAAAACAGTACGTGCACCCCATTCGTAACGATTTGATCAAGCAACGTACAATCTATCTAGCTTCGGGTTGAATCCCTAGCAGCCATTAAGTAGCAAAATAACGAGGAGCACCACACGGCCACTAGACGCGAGCAGGATGGCTGACAGGTACTTGTCTACCTTCCTCGCGACAGAGGCAGGCCCAAGTACCTTCCACGCGAGAGCCAAGTGCAACTTTGATATTCTCGAGGTCGGCATCGGCCACATGCATCGTCAGCGTGATTTTGTGCTATAACATGCCCTCGGCCCTCCTCCATGGTCTTGCACGTGACATGATAGGCCGGCTCAAGACCCGGAAAATTCAAGATAGAACTGGCATGGAAATCGATGGCTTGACTTGGCAATGTGAAACAGAAGACGTAGTCGACTTTACATAGGAATTAACCCCGGACTGACACAGGGATAGATCTATAACCTTTATTCAGTCGTTTATATAACGTCGGCCACCCCCACAAGATGACGGGTTTAATTTTAGAAGAAAAATAAGGGGAAATTTAGAGTCTATGATAAGAGTGCCAAAAAAAGAGTATCCTCAATAATAGGGAACCCCCCAAAACAATGGTGTCAATGGAAGCAAATTTTGAAAACATTATTGTAGCTGTTCTTAGTCAACTTACAAATAGACACTACCAAATGGTGAGATTTTTGGCTGTCACCTTACCATGACCACCAAATTGTGATAAATGAGGTACGAACATGGGGTAGAGAGAAGGAAAAAAATTACATAACACGTAACTGTTGACGTTTCTTCAGAACAAATTCGAAGATGAAACAAGACCCAAGTTACTAAACTAATAATTACAAATATGCATCATTTGATTTACAAGATTGAAGATTTTGTTTTCTTGTACTCGCTTTCGGATTTCTGCGATTGGAGAAACCATGGGTTGGGGCAGGACCCACAAGTACTCATCCTCGAAACCACATCCAAGAAACAGACCCTCAATAACTTTGGCTTCACCGTCGGACAGATTACACTTGAACAAACGATGCCAGAAGAAAAAGTAGGCGTACCCGCCCTCCATATCCAGCTCAGTGGCTTTCGCCGCAAAGCTCACCGGTAATCCTAGAAAAAAGACACGATCACCAAAACTCCTACCATCCCGCTCGACCCATTGCATCTTGGTGGTACCATAGTCAGCTTGTTCTTCTAGTGCATGAATCTTCAACACTAGTGCATCCTCCAGGGAGTTGGTTGTGTGTTTATCAAGCAAATCATGCATAAGACGGACACCCACAAGAGTTCACCGCGAGACTCTAAGACGTAGGTGCAAATGCGCGTACCATCGTTGGGTGTATCAGGCGCCATCTCTAGCCTGTCGCCATCTATGTCATCACCACCATTGGCTTTGAAGCTTGGTGTCACGACGCACCAGCTGAATGCGTTCACCCACACAATGACCTTGCCTTTATGATACGCGGCACAATGGTTTGGCCACCAATCTAGCATTTTTTCCACAACAGTCCATGTGACGTCACCGGGAGGTAGAATGGCCGCTGTGAAGATTGTCTTGTCCGGAATTTGCCCTGGAGCCGGCTCGGAGACAAAGCTGTATAGGAAGATAGTTCCATCACCGTATACTACACCACGAGTTTTGCTCATCTGCCGCTGGAGCCCATCGTTGTCATTCAGAGAGGGAGTCAGGTGGGTGGCGACTCCGGTGACAAAGTCATGGAGTGTTGGCTGAGGCCCCCCAGTGAAGAGCGAGATGGTTTCACCTTCCACGCTGGCCACCCAGGTTTTGTCGGAAAACGGCGACCCCTCATGAACATTGCCGCTGTGGCTGCAGCGGCGTCTTCTGGAAGTCACGTCGGAAGAGATGCTGTCGACCAGAGGAGAGAGCATGATGCGGCCGTTATGCGGCGATATGAGCCACGGCATGAACGTGTGGTCGCAAGCGGGCGCCGCGTCGCGCCACGGCTGACAGATGGAGTGGAAGCGTATGAAATCGCAGGCGTCGCGCAGACGGCCAGAGATGTCGAGCTGCAGATCCGTCGGGAGATTTGCCCAGAGATGCGGCGGCACGGCAGCGGCGGCAGACTCCATCGTGACAGTGCACGATTCAGGAGTCGAGAGGGCCTTTCCGTTGTATCCACCGAGCGTGATCGATCATAACATTACAGGGATTGAGTAATGGATTTGGTCCGTTTGGGTAAAGACCCAAGAGTCCGGATGTGTGTATATGTATGAACTGAATCGCGTATGTAGAAATTGGCCGGTTTGGTTAAGGACTCAAATTCCGGCTGTCTAAACATATATGAACTGAATCACGTACCTAGAAAGATAGGATCACATCGATCATTACGAATTTATATACTGTCTGGTTACCTTGGAGCCCGTAGCTAGCTAGCAAGCTCGTTACGATCACCGTCGTCCGAAACCAACGCCGGCCGGCATGTCTGCCTCGAACTCGACGCCACCAGCCAGCCGTTGGGCCGACATGCCATCAGACCTGCTGCGCGACGTCTCCACCCGCCTGAGTAACGTCGCCGACTTCGTCCGCTTCCACGCCATCTGCAGGCCTTGGCGCGACCTGCAGCTCAACTCTCCGGCTGCTGGCCCCGCGTTCCCGCCGTGGCTGCTCGGGTCGTCCAACGGCTTGATCTTGCACTCCGTCGTCAATTTCGGCGCGACATCGAGCCACCGCCGCCGCGACTGCGACGACATCATCCTGCCTTCACCGCCAGGTGCACCATCCGCCCGCGACAGGAACTGGGTGGCAAGTGCAGATTGCACCGCGGCCCAGCTCTTCACCTGGAGTCCAGAGCCTAGTCTCATCGATCTTGTTACCGGAGCCGTCATCCGCTTGCCTCTCTTCCCATGTGACAATGAAAAACGGCGACTGATGGAGAACCCTCACGGGATCATATACAACGATGGCACCATATTTCTGTATAGCTTTATTCCTGAGGTGGTCGGCGGGTGCATACGCAGGCCCATCTTCACGGCGGCTATCCTGCGCCCCGGTGATGCGGCGTGGACGTCCGGGACGAAGAGGATAGATGTGCCGAAAAGCCGCTATTTGTCCGTAGCATACCATGACGGCATGGTCGTGCTGTTAATGGGCATGAATTTCTGGTATGCCATGACAGTGCACGACTTTTTAGATAAAGAGATTTTATTACTTAAGAGTTTTAAGCGTTACACGCAGTCTCTGCATAACTAGGATGCACACAGCCACAAGTTCACGAATTCAAGAGAATCTAAAGCTGAAATTAAAAAGGCGAATTACATATCATAATAAGAAATTGTAAAGCCGCCTAAGATGATGATAGGTCTATCCGGAGACTATGTTGCCATCCATGGCGGGAGAATAACTCCCTGTCCGCAGCCTCCAAACGTGACGCCACCTCCAAAAACAAGTCCCGGTGCTCCACACGCTGCAGTGCCGACCATGCTCGTAGCGTTGCAGTACACCGGTAGATAACCTGCATAATAGAAGCATCTTTATCATTAAAAATCTTGTCATTTCTACATAGCTACAGCGACCAAATAACGGCAATCGCTCCCACCCTACTGAAGAGTTTATACCTAGGATCTACCCCGTTTAACCAGTTGCCAAAAATATTCGCAACAGTACGCGGGGATGTAAGGTAGAACCTATCTGGACAGTGCACGACTTAGGAGGCCAGAAGATCATGCCAATGTGGAAGACATTCAGGCCGTACGGGGAGTACATCCCTGATGGCAACTACGTTTTTGAATCCTGTGGCCAGCTTATGTGGGCATCTATCCTGGTCAAGCGTCAACCTCGTTCTGGCGGCGACAACCCACCGCCGCCGAGCACAATTTCGGTGACGGTGGAAGTGCTGGAAGAAACCAAGGAGGGCGGCGAGATGGGGTGGGTGACAAGAGATGGACGGAGCTTGGGTGACCGTGTCCTATTTCTCGGGTCGCCGGCTAGCTTCGCCGTCGACGCCGTGCAGCTGGGTGTGCCCGGTGGGTGTGCCTACTTTGTTTGTCGGACTGGCGTGTTTAGGTACAACTTCGTCAACGATGAGGCCCAACTCTTGGAGCAACTACGCCCCGGATGGGGTGCCAACAGGTCCTTTATGTGGCTCAGGCCACAACTTACCATTGCTCCGATTCAAGAAATCCAAGAAAGGCTCCAAGCTTCAAGAAGATTTTTTTTAGAAATAAAGGCTCGCGCCCAGTTCCATTTCAATGAAACGAAACAGCGTTTTGTTACATTTGTCCTTCTTACAGCTCACGGGGAAACGGCAGACACACCGCCCCAGACTTTGCAGAAACTAAAAGCAAAACAACAGGCAGAGACTAAAGATCTACAGTTCTCTTAAACTCCCAAAGCCTGATGCGAAAAGGAAACTAGGCCTATTACATCTGAAGCAGTCTTGATCAACATCTTCTTAGACAAGAGAAGATCAGCCATATTTACTGACCGCCTTCCATCCATTCTCGCCTTTGATTTACACCATCGACGCTGCATCCAGGGTTTTGGCCAGAGGTTGAGTTGTGGCTCCCCACTCAGAGTTGTCAACGTTCATCTCAAATCTTGCTCTCTTTGTCAGACCTTCACCAAGCGGCACAAGGTCATTCAGTCTGCATCTCGCCAGAGCAAAGGAGGAGGGCTTCGAGATAATCTCTCCAAGCCCCTCAACGCCTCCTCCAGCTGAGTTCTTGCATTTCCCGATAGCAGTATTCGCCACTGAGAAAGTATAGAGTGCAGCATTCTCCAGACCAGCTGCATACCAACCCAACGATCTCTGTTAAAGCAAAGATTGTTTCTGGTTTTCCACAGCACCCACATAACGGCTGCATGGATAACATTCACGCTCTCATGTTTTGATTCACTAAGCCATAATACAGCAAACAATTCATAAGAGGCAGGAGAGATAATCTTTCCAGTAATTTTACCAATTTCATCCCAGACCAATCTTGCAACAGCACATTCGAAGAACAAATGGGTGCAAGTTTCAGGTTCTGAGCAGAATAGTCATGAAAGATCATCTAGATGTTGTCGTTTCGCTAAGTTGTCTCTAGTGAGAGTCTTATTGTGCGAAATCAACCAAAGGAAAAAATGAATCTTAGGAGGCACTTTTATTTTCCAAACTGCATGCACATGTGTAGGATTAATTCCTTTAAAATTAACAAAAGCATACATGGACTTGGTAGTATACACTCCTTTAGACTCTAGCTTCCACAGTAAAGAATCTTCATCATCCCTAAGGTGTAAAGATTCAACAAAAGATAAAAGCTCATACCATTGCAACATTAAGCGCTGAGTAAAACATCTCCTAAAAGTAAGTTTTAGGTTTTGTCCATCCCAAGCTTCAGCCACAGTAACATTTTGTTCATTTGACAGAAAGTAAAGATCCCAATATTGGATGGCTAAGCTAGAGCTGCCTATCCAATGATCCTCCCAAAATTTAACTTTACGTCCATTTCCTACTTTCCACTGGAAACCTATTTTAGCTGCATTAGCGGCCCACAGGACTCCTTTCCAAAAAGGAGAAACACCAGTAGAGGAACAGGAAAAGATATTAGGATTATTGACATTATATTTATGATCAATAATATGCTTCCAGAGTTTATCCTCTTCCAGATGATATTTTTTAATCCATTTCGCAAGTAAGCAAAGGTTCATCTCTGCTAAGTTCGGGATTCCTAATCCCCCAAACTCTTTTTTCTGAGAAACTAAACCCCAGTTAGCAAGATGATACTTATGATGACCCTCGTAATCATTCCATAGGCAGTGAGCCATCTGGGAATTGATTAAGGCTATTGCCCATTTAGGGAATTTTATCACACTCAACAGATATAGAGGTATGCTAGCCAAGACACTTCTGACCAATTCTAATTTGGCCGCATGTGACATTAGCCGTCCTCTCCAATCCGCAGCTTTTTAATCAGCTTATCAATAATAGGCTGTAGATCTTCTTTCCTAAGCTTACAAAAATGCAGAGGGACCCCAAGTATTTTAAGGGAAAATTACTTAGTTTGCAACATAGAATTTGTGCAAACTCTTGTGCATCTTCAGGTGTGACATTGATAGGCACTAAGTCACATTTATGAAAATTAATTTTCATTCCCGAAAGGTGCTCAAAACAAGATAATAACCACTTAAGATTAAGGACACACTCTCTATCCTTTTTCAAGAATAAAAGTGTGTCATCCGCATATTGCGTGCTTATTACGCCAGTTCTATTGAACCCAACAAGCAAACCAGAGATTAAAGCATTATCTGCTGCTTTAATAAGCATTTTTGTAAACACATCCGCAACTAAATTAAACAGCAGAGAGGAGGCAGGATCACCCTGTCTAACTCCTCTAGTTGAAATAAAATAGTTGCTGTTAGCATCGTTTATTCTAACTCCTACCGATCCTTGCTCTAATATAGATCAGATTAGGCGAATAAACTTTTGACCAAAACCTCTAGACTCTAACATCTTAAATAGAAAATTTATGTCCACTCTGTCATAAGCTTTTTCATAATCAAGCTTAAAGACAAGTCCAGATTGGCCACTGCGATGCACATCATGAATAATTTCATGAGCTGACACCACACTTTCAAGGATAAACCTACCCTTGATGAATGCAGTCTGATTCGGGAGATTAAAGTCTCGCACACTACACCCAATCTATTTGTAATACATTTTGAGAAAATTTTAAAGCTACAATTTGTAAGAGCAATAGGCCTGAATTTCTGTATATTTACAGCATCTGGCTCTTTTGGAATGAGTGTCAGCAACGAGAAATTCAACCTAAATAAATCTAAGTTGTCTGTATTCCAATCCTCGAATAAACGCATTAGGTCTCCTTTAATAAGATCCCAGGAAGACTGATAAAATAAAAAGGAAAAACCATCTGGCCAAGGCGCCCCTTCAGCATATGAGCCAAAGACGGCTGCCTTAACTTCCTCTTTAGAAAATCTATCTTCTAAGGACTCATTTTGAGCTACCGAAACTAAATCTTCGGCATCCCAGAAATCATTAGCTAGATTAACATCTAGTTTCTGATCAGAACAAAACAGCATCTTATAATATGACACAACAATCTTAAGAATACCTTCTGTATCATTGACAAGTCCATTTGGGCCTTCCAGCACAGTAACATGCTTTTTCCTTCTCCTCTGGTTAGCCAGAGCATGGAAATAGGAAGTGTTTCTGTCCCCTTCTAGGATCTGCCTTTCCCTGGATCTTGTCTTGCTTTAATCTCCTCCTTCTTCCAAATATCTGTCAAATCAGAAGCAATAAGTTTCATTTTGTTCTTAGAATTTGGAGACAGACAAACATCTTCAGATAGAATATCTAATTGATCATATTCAGCAATAAGTTGCTTTTTCAATTTAAATTGAGCAGATTCAATATTGGCACACCATCCTTTCAGCACTCTACGTAGAGTTCTAATTTTGAACTGCCAAATATCAATTGCTCTGGTAAAAGTGCAAGGTGTATTCCACGCTTTTATTACCACCTCTCTAAAACCCTCAACCTGAAACCACCATTTCTCAAAACGAAATTGTTTGATTTTCGGAACACTAATGGCTCCGGTGTCAACCACCAGAGGGATATGGTCACTTCCCAGCCTAGCCAGAGCTTTAACAATACATGCAGGAAACATAGCTTCCCAGCAAGTAGTGATAAAAACTCTGTCTATGGTTGCCATAACCGCATTGTCCTGGTTGTTGCTCCAGGTATATCTCCTGCCTGCAAGCTTCAACTCCATAAGACCAAAACTATTGATCCAGTCATTAAAGAGATCAACCCACCTTTGATTAATATTACCAGTGCTCTTCTCAGAGGAGTTTCTAATTAAGTTAAAATCTCCTCCAATCAGCGTAGGTCCCGTCCACCCCATGACAACACTATGTAGTTTTGTAATAAACTCGAATTTATGTTCATCATACGGTGTACCATAAACAGAAATAAATCTCCAATTGTCTCCATTTTGCTTGTTCTTAATTATACAAGAGATGCAAAACTTAAAACTCGACCAAGTTAAAACGTCGAAGATGTCCCCATTAACACCAGCTAGTAAACCTCCAGCGGTGCCAACTGTGGGTAACCAATGCCAAATAAATCTACCTTGATTATCTAGTACTTGGAGCTGTGAGGCAGTAAAATCCTCTTTTTTTGTCTCAGAGAGACTGATAAAATCTGGGCGGTTTTCTCCAATGAGATCACCTGCTCTGGGCAACCTACTAGGTCCATTAAGACCTCGCGAATTCCAAATGAAACCTATCATTTCGAATTCAATTGTAATTTTCTCTTGCTCCCTTTCTTCCTACTTGATACCTCCATCCAGGTATATTCAGAAGAAAGGTCCTCACTAGTGTGAGAGGATTCATCACAGTCTGACTCTCCATATTTGGATGTGTCAGTTTGCATGTGATCCTTAACAGAAAAATCTAAATTAGCAGGTAAAAACATATCAGGATGATCTTCCCGAAAGGATTCTAGTCTATCGGTTTCCACATCCTTAATACATTCAATGTTTTTATCTACCTCCTCTACTGAGGATCCCAAGATAATTCCCGCAAGCCTAGCTCTCCGCATAAGTGCTAAGTTGTCTAGAGCTGCAAAAGAATTATCTAGGTGGGTTTTTTATTACCTTTGTCAAGTTCCATATCCTTCATCTCCTTCAGGTCCTGCGCCTTTTGCATTATCGTTTTACCATCTCTCTGCACTCTTGCGCTTGCCCTTGTTGCCATTACAGGTCCCTACTTTTTCTGTTGAGTTGGTTGTTCTTTTTGCTGGACAGGAACCACTGGACGTTGAGTTGTTGGAACCTCTTCCTCTTCATCCGATTCCTCAAACTGTTGTAACAGCTGAGTGCTCACTGCACTAACTTGCTCAGTATGTATTGCTGTATTTTCCACTGGAACACTTGGTGCACGAACCTCCAATATCTTGCTCATCACACTCGCTTCTAGCACATGAGCAGTACTATTGTTAGCCTTTTTGGTACCTTGTCCAGAAGTAGACTTGGCGGCCGGAGTGCTAGCAGCGTTAGTGTCCATGTTTTTTGTCCCGTTCTCCTTCTCCTTAGCGCTGTGATCTAGGAAGTCATCTCCCAGATCATCATCATCAATAATAGCTGGACTATCATGATTATTATCATCATGATCGTCTCCTGGAGCAGTTCCACCTTCTGGTACACCCTCCACAGTGAAGTGTAGCAGATAGAATACTTGATCTATCTCAAATAGTCTATCCAAAGGAATTTTGCTTGGGTCTCTCACTGAGACTTTGATTCTCATTCTCATATAGAAACTCCTGAACACTTCATGCCAATCAACATTGACCAGGACTCCCAGAGCAGAAGCCATTTGTGCAATAGCCGTAAACGACCACACCTTTGGAGGTAAGCCTCGGATAGTCACCCATTTCTCTTGTGTTTCTCCGAAAGAAGGCAAGTCCCCGTCCCACTTGGAGAAGGATACAGATACTCCATTCTTCTTCAGGTTGATAGAAGGATAGTCTACCAGATCCTTGACCTTCTTGTTGGGTGGAAACCTCACCAGGAATCTCTTCTCTTCCAGAGGACATATCTGCCAGACCCAGTCAGTCTTCCACATTTCTGTAAAACTCTGCTCCAGCTCCTTATCGGTGATCTCACCACCTTCAATGTTAACAATGCCAACATTGTCAATGTTTAACCACGCAATAGCTTCTGGACCTTCAGTCTCAATGTGGAAGAAGCCTAACCCCACATTGGCACTCCCCCAATACTGCACCATTGGCAGTGGTTTGTACCATTCAGGACACATATCCATGTGGTGACCTAAAGCGTTGTTTCTTTTTTTTGCAAATCCCAACATAGTGTCCGGGCTCCCCACAGTTAAAGCAGATAGCACCCCTATACTTAGGATCTATCACAGGCACAACAATCTCCTCACTGTTTTTCTCAACCGACTTATCAGAGGAAGCTTTATTAGCCCCAATACTCTTCTGCTGCTCACTACCTGACTGCTGTTTCTGCTTCTTCTTATTCTTGCTCGTCGATGTTGCTTGGGTATTCCCTTGCACACCCCCACTGCTTGCTTGGCTAGTTGCCACATGCTGCCGAGGAGGAACAAAAGGGACTTGATTCTGCATTGGCACCATCGGGGCAGACTGGTTCATCATCTGCTGAGGCGCAAACTGCATGAACGGCTGCCACTGCCCCATCGGGTACTGAGGATACATGCCTGGCTGCATCATCGGGTAATTCCCCACTCCCATGTTACCTCCTGGTTGCTGAAACTGACCTTGTATCTGTTGGATCGGGGCCGCCGTAGTTGGCTGCACCGGCCGAGGCGCCGCCGTATATGGCAGCACCAGACGAGGTGCCACAGGTCTCGGCGGTGGCTGATGCCGTCCCCTTCGTGCTCCATATCTGCCTCCGCCCACTGCACGATTTCTAGCCATCCTGACAACCTCGGCGAAAGTAGGGCGTCCAACACCGCCGCCCCACCCGTCCTTGGTGAAGGAGAACTTCTTCGCTGCTCTCAGTCTGGCTCCTTCCGCCGCGAAGCAATCGCTCGCTGAGAAGGTTCTGCTCTCGAACAAATCTCTCCGGATCCAGACTAGCACTGGCTTTTTTTCGAAAACCTAGCTCGCCTCGGCGGCTCGGAGCTCTGAGTCAACTGCGTTCCCTCTCCTTCACCAATCTTATCTGTCGCCGAACACGGGAAATCAACACCAGTTTTTTCCAGCGGAACACAGGCGCGATTTCCATCATGGATCTGGACAACTGTCCGCGATCCCCGCCTCGCGGACCTACCAGGCGATGGAGATCTGACAGGTGGGTCGTCGAAGTTCAAACTCTGTTTCCCGCCGCCCTTCTCTCCCCTCCTGGTCTCTCTCGCCGGCGAGCACGCGCACCGCGCACACGGCGAAGCCTATCTTCTCTCAGGTCACGAAGCCACCGCCTCCCTCCGATCACATCCTCCTTCCTCCCTTCGAGGTCCCCCACCAACCACGCACGCATAGCTGCGCGTGGGCGTCGCCCTAGCCGTACCGGCGCGGCACGGGGAAGGGAGGAAAGGGGAGGGGGAGGGCGCGTCGGCGCGAGTGTCGGGGAAATACTTTCTGGATTAACCCGCGGCCCAGTGCGACTTACTCGCACGGACAAAGGCCCACTGGGAGCAAGCCCAATATTGAACCGCCATAAGGGAAAGATCTAGAAGACATATCCCGGAGGAAGTGAAGACCAAGTAGTCTCCGAGTAGGCCTCTGTGGACGTATTCCTTATGGGGGAAGTTTCCTTTTGTAACCTAGCAAGTCTCTGTGTATATAAAGAGGACTCACAGGATTTAGAGCGGGTCAAGCTATCAAGCCCTAAACCCTAGCTCATACGGCGAGTACCAGATCGGATCACCTCCATTGTAACACTTCGATTATCATATCAATACCAATCTAGGGTAGGCAAGAAGTAGGTCTTTTACCTCACATTGAGGGGGCCAAACCTGGGTAAATCTGTGTCGATCTTTGTTCCTGCGATCCCAAGCTCGGAGATGCTTGACTCGTGTAATCCCACACCTACGAAGTCATCTATAACACCTGACGTGACAAACCCACGACAGTTGGCGCCCACCATGGAGACCGGCCACGTCATCCCCTTTGGATCCATCAACGTCTTCGTCGGCTTCATCGGTGGCAGGTCCATTAGCTCGGTCCAAGAAGGCGATTCAATAGAAGAAGTCGCCGATGATGGGGAAGAATCCGTCGAAAGCATGGACTCGCAAGAGTTTGGGTCCATTATACCTGCCTTTGAAGAAAGTCGATGGGGTTACCCACCAGAAATCGCATTATCATCAGATCGAGAGACGGCGAGTCGTGGTTTACACGACCGGAGGAGCAGGCGCATCAGGAACTGCTGGAGAAACCGAGGCATCGGCACCCCCAAGCAACCCACTTCTTGTCCCCGTGTCAGCCACGAACGCCGCCCTCCGTGCAACAGAAATTGAGGCCGCCAGGGCCGAGCTCCTGTATGAGGTTCGAAGGATGGAAGAAGAGCGCCGCAGGCTCGATCAGATAAACCAAGGAATCCAACAGGAGCGGCAGAGAGTAGCCGCGCTGGCTGCGACTCAACGACAGGTTGACCCGCAAACACAGCTGCGCGACTCAACCAACAGTGGAAATCCCGCTCACTCCAGCCGCGGGAACGGGAATCCAGACGACTGCGGAAGGAAGGGTACCAACAAATCAAGAGACCCAGCAACAACCAAGGAGGTTTCACACCCCGCAGGGCCATTACCAGAACCCTGTCGATAATATGTATGCTGCGGCTAATATCTTGACTCAGATGGTACCAACAGGCGATGACCCGGTCAATGCTGAGGCGCGGCGCGATTCAGATGCTAAGTACGGCAGTCCTGCAACAAGCCAATAGGGCGGAAGCCGAAGCACAGCTGCCCCTCGTACCAGCCAATCACAGGATTGCAGCAGAAAGAAGCGTCCAAAGCAGGCCACCAGAGAACGTGTCAGGAGTCGCACAGAGGCAGCAGGAGCAAGTCGCAGAAGCGCAGGCGAATACGCCAGTGGTGCAAACGCGGCCCGCAGATAACCCCGCAGGCGCGCCCACAGCCCTGTCCTCGCGACTCAAGGGACCGGCGTGTTTCACTGAAAGGATCAGATCGGAACCTTTTCCTGAAGATTTCAAAGGGCCACGCAAGGTGGCAAACTACAACGCCAGCATGGATCCAACCACTGGCTGAACAATTACGAGATGGGGAGCATTTTGAACGCCTCAGAGGAAATATGTGCAAGGTACCTCAACATGATGCTAGAAGGTGCAGCGCACATATGGCTGCAAAATTTGCCTCCCAACTCTATAAATACTTGGGAGGAACTGAAGGATGCCTTCGTTAAGAACTTCCAAGGAACTTGCAAACGACTCTGCAATATAGAAGATCTGAGCGTTGTGTCCAGAAGGAAGGCGAGTCAAGTCGCCATTGGATGAAAAGGGTGGCAGAAATAATACACTCCTCAGATAATATACCACCAAGCTCAGCCGTCCTGGTGATGGAGAAAAACTGCAAGTTTGAGCCGCTGATTCATAAGCTGGGTCGCATGAAGGATAAAGTCAAGAGCCTCAGCGAGGTGATGGCTGCGGCTAACAAATATGCCAGCTCAGATAAAACCAGAGACGCGTCAGACGGAGAAGAAGAGGAGGTTGCTGCAAAGGAAAGAAAAACTCCAACAAGCCCCAGCAGCAGCAAACGAGCCACAACAACGCGAATCAAAACAAACGCAAAACGAAGATGGTCACTCAGGGCTCGTCGCCAATGCGCGTGGAGGATTCAGAGGCCAGCGTGGAAGGGGTCGAGGATACGGCTCCCGTCCAATCAATATGCAAGAAGTTTTCAACCGGCCATGCGACCTTCATGCGACAGGTGATGGACGGCCAGCGGACCATACCAAGGCGCAATGCCATATTACAAAAGTGGAAAGAAGAGAGCCAACACAACGGGGGAATTCCCATGAAGGAAACCCTAGTGCGGCTCATAACACAAATATTGGGCAGCACGGCGCGAGTAACCCCAGGCAGACGGGGCAGTATCACACAATAGTTATCGATACCTCCAAAAGGGAAGAGAAATTGAGCCGCAGAAGTCAGCAGGTGAACGCCGTGATACCAGCAACACCCAATTGGTTAAGGTGGTCAGAATACGCGTAACCTGGAGTCGCGACGATCACCCGCCACAAGTACGGGAACCTGGCAAGTTGGCACTGGTTGTGGCACCGTACGTTGCAGGATACAAGCTGACCAAAGTGCTTATGGATGGAGGAAGCAGCATTAATATCTTGTACTACGATACTTTCCAGCGTCTAGGACTCAAGGATTCCAGCCTGCAGCCCACGTCAACAGTATTTCACGGCATTGTCCCAGGAAGGTCCGCACGGCCAGTGGGGAAAATAACCCTAGGGGTAACTTTTGGAACAGAAGAGAACTTTAGAAGCGAATTCCTAAGCTTCGAAGTGGTAAAATTCCAAAGCCCATATCACGCCTTGTTTGGAAGAACGGCCTTTGCTAAGTTTATGGCCAGGCCATGCTACGTGTACCTACAGTTGAAGATACCAGGACCAAAAGGGGTCATCACAGTGTACGGAGATAGAGAAAAAGCAATAGAATGTGAAAAGGAGATGCGGCCTTCGCAGAATCCGCCTGTGCCGCGGAAGAACTAAAAGGTTATAAGTCGCAGGTGGACCCAAACGACATGAGTGTGGTTACCACGCCATCTGCCGAGCCACCAATGAAATTCAAAGCGGCCCAGGACACTAAGCAGATAAATCTTGTTCCTGGCGACTCATCCAAGCAAACCAGCATTGGAGCACACATGGAAGAAGAGCAGGAGAAGGCCCTCGTCGCTTTTCTCCAGGAAAATAAGGACATCTTCGCATGGAAGCCGTCAGATATGCCAGGGGTACCAAGAGAATTAGCAGAACATAGCCTCAAAGTGAACCCTGCGGCTAAACCAGTGAAGCAGCCACTACGGCGTTTCCATGATGACAGGAGAAAGGCAATAGGAGAGGAAATAGCTCGCTTGCTGGCTGCAGGATTCATCACGAGGTATACCATCCGGAATGGGTGGCAAACCCAGTATTGGTTATGAAAAAGAACGGTACGTGGCGAATGTGCGTTGATTACACCAGTCTTAACAAAGCTTGTCCAAAGGATCCATTTGCTTTGCCGCGAATCGACCAAGTAATTGATTCAACTGCTGGGTGCGAGCTGTTATGCTTTTTGGACGCCTATTCAGGCTACCATCAAATCAAGATGAAGAGGGAGGACCAAGAAAAGACGTCCTTCATCACACCCTTCGGAGCTTTTTGTTATGTCAGCATGCCCTTTGGGTTGAAGAACGCAGGTGCGACTTACCAAAGATGCATTCAGAATTGCCTACATGAGCAAATAGGTCGCAACGTTCACGCCTACGTGGATGATATTGTGATTAAGTCGCAAGTTAGCCAGGATCTTATTGGATCTGGCAGAGACATTCACAAATCTCAGAAAATACAACATGAAGCTCAACCCCACAAAGTGCGTCTTCGGAGTACCAGCAGGAAAGCTATTGGGATTCATAGTATCAGAAAGAGGCATTGAGGCCAATCCTGACAAGATAAAGGCCGTGATGGATCTCCAAAAGCCAGAAAAGATAAAAGATGTGCAGCGACTTACTGGTTGCGTAGCAGCTTTGAGTCGCTTTATATCAAGATTGGGAGAGAAAGCACTACCTTTGTACAGACTGTTGAAAAAATCAGACACCTTCGTTTGGGACGCAGAGGCCGACGAAGCTCTGACAGCCTTGAAACATCAATTGACAAATGCTCCAGTTCTGGCGGCTCCAAAGATAAAGAGCCAATGCTACTATACATAGCGGCAAATTCCCGCGCTGTGAGCGCTGTCATGGTTGTGGAGAGACAAGAAACAGGAAAGGAATACCCTGTCCAGAGACCAGTATACTACGTGAGCGAAGTCCTCACAGCTTCCAAACAGCGTTACCCACAGTGGCAGAAGTTGGTGTTTGGAGTGTTCATGGCGAGTCGCAAGCTGAAGCACTACTTCCAAGAGCATCCAATAACTGTGGTTAGTTCAGCACCATTGGCAGATATCATTCGTAATCGAGAAGCTACTGGAAGAGTCGCTAAGTGGGCGATCGAGTTGGGACCACATCACATCAGCTACGAGCCGCGCACATCAATTAAGTCGCAAGCCCTTGCAGATTTTATTAACGATTGGACAGAAATCCAAGTCGCTCCTAGCATGGCAGAAACCAAATACTGGACCATGCATTTTGATGGGTCAAGACAGTTGCAAGGCTCGGGGGCTGGAGTTGTTCTAACATCTCCCAAGGGAGACAAGCTGCGGTATGTGCAGATACACTTCAACTGCACAAATAACGTGGCGGAGTACGAGGCACTGCTTCATGGTCTACGTATAGCAAAGGAGATGAACATCAGTCGCATACGCTGTTTTGGCGATTCAGACTTGGTGGCACAGCAGGTCTCCGGAACGTGGGACAGCAAGGATGCGAACATGGCTGCATATAGAAGAGGTGGACAGAATTGCTGGACATTTCACTGGATACCAAGTTGAACATATTGATCGGAGACAAAATGAAGCTGCATGCCCTGTCTCGGCTTGGATCCAACAGACAGTCAGTCCCACCCAATGTTTTCCTGGATGAACTGCACAATCCATCAGTCAAACCTCCAGCAGAGATTGACATTGCAGAGCCAGAGGATGATTCAACTTTAGTCGCAGCCCTGCATGAACAGCCAGGATGGACAGAGCCATACATGGCATATTTAAGTCGCGGAGTGCTGCCGGACGATGAAATTGAGGCGCGCAAAATCATACGACGATCAAAGGCCTATACAATCATCAACAACGAATTATACAAGCGCAGCGTGTCAGGAGCATTCCAAAGATGTGTCTCACCAGAAGAGGGACGAAAAATCTTGCACGAAATTCATTCAGGCGATTGTGGCCATCATGCTTCGTCAAGATCTTTGGTGGCAAAGGCGTTCCGACATGGATTCTTCTGGTTAACAGCATTAGCAGATGCAGAGCAAATTGTCAGAGTGTGCGATGGATGTCAAAGATACGCTAGGCAAGATCATATGCCAGCCAAGCACTTCGCACAATACCCATCACATGGCCTTTTGCCGTATGGGGTTTTGACATGGTAGGGCCTTCAGACGGTCTTCAAACGGAAAAACTCACCTCTTAGTCATGGTGGACAAATTCACAAAGTGGATAGAAGCAGAACCTGTGGGAGATTGCGAGGCTGAAACAGCAGTCAAGTTCTTGAAGAAGGTCATATTCCGCTTCGGTACCCCCATAGTATCATTACAGACAATGGGAGCAACACCTCTGAAGGGGCTACACAGATATTTTGCGCAGACAATGGGATAAGATTGGACCTCACGTCAGTAGCACACCCGCAGAGCAATGGACAAGCTGAGCGAGCTAACCAGGAAATTCTCCATGGAATTAAGCCGCGCCTTATTGAAAAGGTCGAAGCATCTCCAGGATGTTGGGTGGAAGAACTGCCAGCAGTACTGTGGAGCTTAAGAACAACCCCTAACAGATCCACAGGATTTACACCATATTTCATGGTCTATGGAGCAGAAGCAGTCATGCCCAGCGATATCATACATGATTCACCAAGAGTTGCGGCTTACATCGAGACAGATAATGAGATAGCTCGGCAAGACTCGGTGGACACATTAGAAGAGGTTAGAGACTTGGCAGCATCAAGGTCAGCAGTATATCAACAAGACTTGCGACGCTATCATGCCAGACGCATCAAAACCCGCACCTTTCAAGAAGGCGACCTAGTACTGCGACTTAAACAAGATCACAAGGGAATGCATAAGCTGTCCTCTCCATGGGAAGGACCCTACATCATCAGCAAGAAGCTAAACAATGGGTCGTACTACCTGCTGGATGTAAGGGAAGAAAGCAGCGAACGCCATGATTTCGAGGATCGTCTCGAGGCACCTCGCCCTTGGAACGTCGCACACCTGCGACCGTACTATACATAAGAAAAGGCTAATCAGAGCCAAGCATCATCCTTTCCAGCTTTATAGCTGAGTATCATCACAGCCACTCAGGGCTAGAACTTCAACTTTGGTCGCCACCTAGGCGCGACCTATGCAACATCTGATCGCCACCCAGGCGCGATCGACCCTTGTATCAGAAACCGGCTGCCACCTAGGCGCGGCCGTAAACTTTGTATCATCTCTGGTCGCCACCTAGGCGCGACCGACCCCATGTATCACCATGGATCGCCACCTACGCGCGATCCAACCCTATGTATAACACTCGGTTGCCACCTAGGCGCGACCTTATGTGTCATCATAATCAAAGCTTATCATAGCTTAGCCTATCATGGCAATATCATTATGTTTCTTGGGGTCTTTGTTACCCTGAAACAGCCGATTTATTGGCAATTATCAAATTTACCTTAAGTTGGATTGCTACTCGCATTATGTGGCCAAAGTACTGGGGTGTGGCGTCAATCGAGCTTGATTGCCTATCATGGCCGCTCTCGACCCTGAACACACATGTTCCTAGGAAATACTGAGTCGCGCGAGTGCCCACTTAAGGATTCAGATGGCCTAACTAGAGGTCGATGTACTGCTTATAGTACGGCAACACCAATTACAATTACTTGTAACTTAACAATTGTTTTATTCATGATATCAAGTTACAGGTGATGACCTTCAGAGTTCTCTGAGAAGAATTGAGATGATTACCACATACATCCTCTCAATCCTTGGGGGCTACATCATATTATCATCAAAAATTTGAAGATGATCGTCATCAAGTTCTGAAGCTATCAGGATACTCTAACAAAGAAGCTCACGAAGTCAGATGATCTTCCAGGTGCGAGTCAAGGCCAAACTGCACAATTATAAGTCGCGAAACAAGGAAAAGCGCGGCCTAAACATTCAAGATCAAGAAATACTATGAAGTTCAGGCCACGCTTGGGGGCTAATGTCGGGGGAATACTTTCTGGATTAACCCGCGGCCCAGTGCGACTTACTTACTCGCACGGACAAAGGCCCACTTGGGAGCAAGCCCAATATTGAACCGCCATAAGGGGAAAGATCTAGAAGACATATCCCGGAGGACGTGAAGACCAAGTAGTCTCCGAGTAGGCCTCTGTGGATGTATTCCTTATGGGGAAGTTTCCTTTTGTAACCTAGCGAGCCTCTGTGTATATAAAGAGGACTCGCAGGACTTAGAGCGGGTCAAGCTATCAAGCCCTAAACCCTAGCTCATACGGCGAGTACCAGATCGGATCGCCTCCATTGTAACACCTCGATTATCATATCAATACCAATCTAGGGTAGGCAGGAAGTAGGTCTTTTACCTCACATTGAGGGGGCCGAACCTGGGTAAATCTGTGTTGATCTTTGTTCCTGCGATCCCAAGCTCGGAGATGCTTGACTCGCGTAATCCCACACCTACGAAGTCATCTATGACACCTGACGTGACAAACCCACGATAGCGAGGGCGAGGTCGCGGCTCTTTCGCCATGGTATATTCTGAGTTGGTCAATTGGTTGTTTCCTATCAAGGCAGAAGGCAATTTCAAGAAGAAATTAGAAAGTAACGAATACGTTTGACTTCATATACGTTGGTCTCCAAACCAGTCATTTTTTAATTTGTAATGCAATGAGTTGTTTTTTCCGTCATGGTTTAAGCACACTTTATATAATTTAGAAATATGTAACCTTGATAGTATGGTATTCGAGAAGCCTCTAAGTAATTTATATACATTCATAAACTCGCAAACACGTTTTTCAAATTTGTATATAGATATATAAGGATGCTATGAAATTAGTTTATTAAAAATGTGTAAAGTAGTAATATTGGTTTCATTTAGATTCTTCGTCGGTCGGTATGAATGTGAGCTAAAATAAAATTTCAAAGACGACTGGGAACTAATCCTTTTCTTAGATATCCCAAATTAAAATAAACATAGGTTGCAAAAATACATTTTAGTTAGCTCTAACAAAAATTTATGTGATGGTAACTATAAGAATCATGTTACAATTAGTGTATCTTTATATACATGAGCTTGTTATATTGAAACTCATGTTTATGCCAAAATATTTATAAAGACAGTATACACAATTATGTATATCTATACAAAATACTTTATATGATAAAATTCATTGTCATGAATTAAAAAAGTTTAATACAAATGATTTTTAAACTCGAACTTGGATCATAAAATGGTTTACGAAAACCTTTAAAGAAATTTATAAGTTCTAACATATGTAAGATAATATCTTTAAGACAAAATACACTCATTTGTGTTTGACAAAGTATTCGATCATTCAACATCCCAAGAAGAAATATGTTTTGTGATTTAACCACTTTGTGTAGCTTAATCCATTTAACTTGATTGATAATCCATTTTGACTGTTTTGCTTGGTACCGACGTTTTTTTTAAACTAGATCCCACATGGCTGTCGCAACAAGAGATAAATCAAAAAAATAGGATTATGTGCATCCTGATTTATCTCGATGTGCGAAAATAAATGAAATAGGTTTTGACAATATGACAAGTTTAATTTTAAAGTAAAAAAAGGAAGGAGAGCTAAGAGCATCTCCAACCGGAGCCCCCAAAGGCCGCCCAAACGTCTGGGCGGACCGCCCGGACAGCATTTGGCCCAAAAACCTCCACCCAACGGAGGCCCCCATAGCCATCCGAAACGACCGTGCGGTCCGGCACACCCCAAACCCAGCCCATATCTGGGGCGGGTTTGGGGGCGCCCGGGCGCGCCCGGGCGCGTCCGCCCCCCTGTCGCTGACAGCTCTGGCCTAAGCGTCGGATAGAAGACTGACCGGCGAAGTAGGCTGACCGGCGGCGTCCACGCGTCCAGTGGCTCGTCGGCGCAATAAAAAAACCTACCTCCTCACCCTCTCCGCCCCGATGCAACTCCAATCCCCACTCACATCGACAAGGTCGAAGAGCTCCGGGAGCTTCGACTGGGAAGAGACGGCGGTGGATGCGGGGAGTGCGGCGCCGGCGATGGAGAAGCCGCTCGACGAGGACGAGCTCGCCTTGCGCCTCGGCATCCCCCCCTCGCTGGAGGATGTTCGAGGCCCGTCGGCGCCTGCGGCCAGTGGCCAGTGCAGCCGCCGATCATCTCCGGCGGCCGGAAGATCTGAGCCGAGCCCCCGCCGCTGGCAATCTCCAGAGGCCGGAAGATCTACGCCGGGCTCCATCCTCCTCTGCCCCACCGTGGCGGGCCCCGCCGGTCCAGGCACCGCCTGGGTGGAGGATGATACCGGATGGAGGCTGGTGGAGGCTCCTTCACCTCCGCCGCAGCGAGCGCCGGAGACCATTGGCCGCGCGTTCCGCGAGGCCAGGCGGGCCGGCAGGACCGTCAGGGAGGCGGCGGCCATCGTTGGGGCCGACGAGGGACTCCCACTGGACGTGGTCAAGGTCTCCCTCACCTCCACCGAGACGGACAGCCGTCGCCGCCGGCGTAAGAACCAAGAAGCTCTGGAGGCGGCCATCCATCGAGCTGTCGAAGAAGGAGGCGGAAGAGAAGAAGGTGGCGGCGTCCAATGCGAGCCGCCACGCGCAGGAGCAAGCCCACGCCGTGCGGATCCTCGCCGGGAAGGTCGACGACAACGACAAGGAGGATCCGTACTTTGCCTTCCGCAAGCGCTTCAAGGATGACGCCGCCGGCGGCTCCGGCAAGGGCAAGTCTCCGATGTGAGATTTCTACATTTTATATGTTTTAAATGTCTACTTTTGTAGTATCTATGTCTGTTTGACGAACTTCTATCCGACGAATCGATGAAATTTGCTACCTATCGATCTATCTATGTGCATTGATCTACGTTGCATGTTTGTGCATGGTTTTGGGGTTTCGTTTGAGGTGCACGGCTGGAGTGACTCTCTTTTGGGGGTGACCGGTCGCTGTCCGCGGACAGGCCGGGCGTGTCCGCGGACAGTTTGGGGGCCAATTTTGGTAAGTGTGGTTGGAGCTCTAATTGGAGCGAGGCAACCATTGGTCTCCAAACCAGTCATTCTTTAATTTGCATTGCAATGAGTTGTTTTTTGATTGGAAGGAGAGCCAATCAAATGACCACAACATGCATGCCTGTCATTTAATTTTAAAGTTTAAAGTAAAAAAAAGGAAGGAGAGCTAATTGGAGCGAGGCAACCATTGGTCTCCAAACCAGTCATTCTTTAATTTGTATTGCAATCTGGTGTTTTATAAGAAGGCTTTTCAGCCTGCTATTTACTGAAACTATCGCGCCAAGTTCTCTGTGGCCCATCGGTTATGTA
The DNA here is from genome assembly GCA_947311845.1 of Poa pratensis. Taxonomy (NCBI): domain Eukaryota; kingdom Viridiplantae; phylum Streptophyta; class Magnoliopsida; order Poales; family Poaceae; genus Poa; species Poa pratensis. The sequence continues at coordinate 48,436,850 of CAMZMU010000077.1, read as the reverse complement.
CAGCGCGAAGGAAAACAATATGTGAACAAATGCAGTTAAAGAAAGCAACTCCTTAAAACAGTTTGCAGCAGATGTGATATATGAACGGATATAATTCGAAGCAAGGCAACTGGAAGGCACGCACATGGTGCATTTATTCAAGTTGAGAAACAGGCTCCGAGCATTTACAAACAAATAGGTGTAACTTGCAAGTCAACTTTGAACAATAGCAAGAAAGAAAGTCATGTAGATTGCTACGTTTAAATTATACGAAGGCCACTTGATAATCTTTCGGAAAACATTACCAATGTGAAAAGCACCAGCTACTCACCAATCTTCAGATGAAAGGTGATTTGTTCACCACATAACCGTCCAATGTTGAAAGAAGGAATGTGAAAGTGTTTGTTTCAGCCAAATGGGAGTAAGATCAAGCCCTTTACGATGAAAACTGGTGACCAACTTCCCATTGATATCGATCTGATGTAGCCACTCTCCAAATCTAGCCAGCCCAAACACATCGCCATCCCAAGATGGAACCACTACAATACAATGTCCTCGAAACAGAGCAGACTGGACCGTGAGTTCCACAATCGGGAATTCAACCCTGTGTTTGAAGGTCCAGACCTGGTCTTCTTAATCCTGCATCACCCAGATATCCATGTTCGTCGCTTCCTCATGAAATCTCCACATGCCAAGCTTGCCACCACTCTCAAACATTTCAGCGTCCTCAGAATGAGCAATCGGAGTGCGCATCTGCCGGAACGACTCCTCTGTGGTGTCAAATACCATTATCATGTGGCCTGCGTACCAATGCATGTTACCATGGAAGAGGACGGGTACGTCATCTACCCGTTCCCACGCATGGGGGCACTCTATGTCTCTTGGTGGCTGGCTGGAGCCTACTGTGAAGATGACGTAGCAGGAGCAATCTAGATAGGTTCCAAACCTTAACTTTGCAATAAGTCGGTACTCACCGGTAGGGTTGTGTGGATACATCCCCATGAGCGTGAAGTAATGACGTGCGAACTTATCAAGATGTTTAAGGCGAGCGTACTGACGAGTTGCCGGATTACAGATGGAGAATCGCCCATAGTTGTCGGAAAGGACGAGGAGGCCATCACAAGAGGACTCGAGATGGAATACGTTGTCGTCAAGTCGGTGACGGGCTAGAGCTGGTTGGCGGCGATTGCTACCCTGCTCGATGGTCGAAAGGGATGATGTCAATACCTTTTGTATCGTTGACGCAGATGAGGGGGAGGGTGGGTTGGTGGGCGTGGTGGTCAAGGAGGAAGTCATTGGTGGAGGTGGCATGGCGCCAGGCGTGGCAAACCGCGCGGCAGCGCAAGAGGGGTTTGGGAGGTATGCGGACAAGAATTTCCCATGTCACAATCTCATCCGGAGGCTGCAGTTGGGAGGCGTAAATCCAGTGGTGGCCTCCGCCATGGCGGCGCTCAGTTACGTCCTAGGAACAAGAGGATCTGTGGGTTTGGGGAGCGGTGAGCGAAAATATGGTGATTCCAAAGTCGGCATGAGGATGTGCTTTAGCCCGGATCGTTTACAAGTTGTACTGAACATATATAGTTCCATCGGAACTGTCTCGCTAGCGGACTACGCCTCGTTTTGATGGAGTAGCTCGATCCTCGTTTCGTTCGATGGATTCCGTCGTCGTGTCGCAGGCGCAGCATGGCACCCCCACCAATTGTCGTAGAGCGTGTCAACTTGTTAATTAGTGTTTCTTGCAACGCATCACCCCGAAAACGGTGGTTTCTACAAATAATTCATAAATTGGTAGTTTTTTGTAACCCTATCCCCAATTGTCGTAGGTTTCTGCAATTAACTCCTGATATTTCTGATTGGAGAAATAGTAGGTTGGGGCCGGAGCCACTCGCAGGTGCCCCATCCAGGGCGTAGCACCTTCATGAGCTGTGTTTCACCATCCACGGCGAGGGAGCTCCTGAAGACGCGGCCCATGAAGACAAAGTAGGCACACCCGCCGCGAATTCCTAGCTGTACGGCATCGGTGGCGAAGCTGGCATGCATTATAACCGAGAAAGAGGACGCGGTCGGCCAAGCTCCTCACCACCCATCGCATCTCGCCTCCTGCTAGCGCGCTGCTCCTTCCAACAAATCAATACTCTCACGGATGACCGTCCATGCCACTTCGTAGGGACGCCACCGTGTACAAGCAAAGCATATTGCTAAAGGAGTAGAGGAAGACCGTAGACGATGCCAGAAGGACGCCTCATAAACCGCTTGATCTCGCCATCAGGGGAAGGAGGCAGGGCCCTCACGTTCCCGGTGACAAGGTCTACAAGCCTCGGCTCGGTGAAGACGGAATAGGGATGTAAGCGGCAGCGGCGTCCAACGGGCCCGTATACGCCACCCAAGAGAAAAAGCTCAAACGGCCTATATGGACACCCGCTAATTTTAAGTGGCATAAATGGACGTTCCACCAAGACCAGCGGCGCCGGCGGCGCGACCGCATGCGGATGCTCGCTTCCTCACCCGCGCACGTCTGGCAGACCCCTGCACGACCTCCGCGCTGAGGACGCTAGCTGGCTGTCGACGCCGTGTGTGCCGTCTCTGTGCGCGTCCCTCGGTGAAAGCTCGTCCTCTCCCACTCCCCTCGCTCCACCATTACTCCCCTCTCTCTCGCCCGTGCAGAGCCCCATCCCATGGCGTCGTCGCCGCAGCCGCAGGTCGACGTGGACCAGGGCAAGTTCAGCTACGAGCAGGGCCAGTCCTGAGATTTTAGGGGCCCGGGGCGAAACTAGAATTTAGGGCCCCTAAATAGTTAATATACATATTAGAATAATACTTTTACATGTGCATATGAAATGTTACCCGAAAAGCTTCTTTAAAAATTCTAACATTTCTACATGCAAAGACACGAACTGATGATATCTCAATATTTTTTTATAGTCAAATTTTTTTTTTTGCGGGTGATCATATCTCAATATAAATCACAGAAACTATCATATCGACTTTACGTCGAATCATATAGTCTTGGTGGCTGGTGGCCGCAGTACATTTTCTTCTTGGTGACTCGACTTCCAGCTAGCACTCTGAAGGTCGCTGCACGAAGGCTAGTGATGAGTCGTCTCTATCTCTTGTCTAAGGAACGGCCGACGGATGCCACACACATCACACCTCAAATGTACAAAACTACCATGTGAATGAAATTATAAAATTTTGGATTTTGAACAGACCTTGTGCGTGGTTGTCAGACTTCTGTGTGGCGCTCCCGCCCGACGCCACTCAACTGTCTACCGTTTGGTTTCACGCCGCCCTATCCCTCTTGCTGTCTTGCAACCGGCATCCTGGGCCAGCTGAACTTATTATCGCACAATTTTTCAGCCGATCCTCACTTTTTTTGTTGAAAATGTGGCCGTTTCTCATCAGTGCAAACGAGGAAACCAATCAGCGCGTGATTTTCCATGTTAATGGTGAGTGTCGACTGCATGCCTAATTGATTGGGCCTTGCGGCTATAGTGTAGGCATTTAGCCCACTGGCTTCACCCCGCTTTAGCACCAAAATTAAAGGACCAGGCTAATAAAAAAATGGCCCAGGCCCAAGTAGTAGACGCAGACGGTAACTGTCCGTCCTTCTTCTTCCACCAGACCCGTACGAGAAAAAAAAACCTTCAGACCTTACTCTAATGGCGCCATCACATACACTGCGTATGCCTAGCTGGGGGCCCCTAGGATTCGGGGGCCTAGGGCGGCCGCCCCTCCTGCCCCCCCCCTCAGGGCCGGGCCTGGCTACGAGATATTCTCCTTCCTCGAGAGCAAGTTCCTCTACGGCGGTCCGGCGTGCTCGCTGCCCGGGACGCCGGCGAGGACGCCTGTTACTGCCAGTGGCGGAGCGAGGGTGCGGGTCCTGGCCATCGACGGCTGTGCGCCGGGGCCGGGGGACGCGCTGCTCGCCGCGGCGGCTCTCGCGAGGCTGGAGGCCGCGCTGAGGGCCAAGGCGGGCGACCTGGACACCCACGTGGCTGACTTCTTCGACGCTGCGGCCGGCGCGGGTGCCGGGGGCATGCTGGCGGCGATGCTGTTCGTGAAGGCCGGTCATTGGAGCCGGAGAAGACGAGCGTGGCGACGGTGATTCAGGAGTTGTGGCGTCGATTCATTGAGTGGGGAAGGTATACTCGGTGAGGCGGATCTAACTGACAAGTTTTAGAGGCTCGGCGTGGTCAAAAGCAACGGGGATAACATTTATGCCGACGACGGCGCGCTCTGGACGCCGATCGCGTTCTCCTTGTACAGGGCACCGGAGGTGCTCATTCTTTGCGAGAGAGATGCTTCCCGACGATGCCATTAGAAGGTGGCCACGAACATCCACGTAGAGCTCACGCCTTGCACCGGATCGCGACAACTTCATCCGGGCCTAGATGCAGCGCAGCTCTCCGGCGGACGACGGGCCGTCGGCCATAGATGCGGCGGCGGTTTTCATGGCCGGCTTGGTCCTGCCCATCCGTTGTCTCCGTGCGAAGTCCTTCCGCCTCGTCCGCACACTTCTGCAGCCATAACCCCGGCCCTCGGGAACGTGCTAGTGTGTGTGCTCCTGCCGTGCATCCTGTAGTGCGGCCTTGTTGCTCGTTGGGGCAATAATCGTGCACCCGTGTGAGCAGTTCACACTCGACGCAACCGCGCGAGAGAGCGCAGAGCATCGTCGCGGATTTCGCGACGCCATGTAGCCGCGTGCAGCCGCCAAATTAAATAAGTGGCAGCCACAAAATCCGTGAAACCATTATACGGCCGAAGTGGCGAGTGCGAACTGTCCAGCGGACGCGCCATTTACATCCTGAGTGAAGAGCCACATGGCCGTGCCATCCGCGCTAGCCACCAAGCTCCTGTCATCCGCCGTGGACGCAAGGACGATGACGTCATTGCCGTGGTAACTCGACGTTGATTCCGAGGACGAGTCGCCGCGCCACAAGTAGGTCACCGGATAGTGCATCATCTGACCGTTGCATGTTATGAGGATCCATGGCAAGAGCTTGGGGCGCGTGGCCGTGGAGTCCAGGTACCGCCAGGACGTGCAAACGGCGTGGAAGCGGACGAAGACGTCAAGGAGCAAGTCAGGGGTGAGAAAGGCCCACGGCCGGATTTTCCTCAAGGCGGACATGCTGCCGGACTGCACCGTCGATCTGCTCGGCAGAAATTGCAATCAAGAGATCGGAAGCAAATCGAAGCCAGCAATAAATCTTCGGTTTTGCTAATTCTCAGCTAGTGCTCAGTCAACTCCCTAACCATTTGATCGTGCGTTGAGATTCGTGCGTCAGTTGCAAGTCAACTTGCAACTGGGATTTGATGACGTCATGCGAGTTGCAAGTGGACTTGCAACTGCTCTAGACCATTTGATTTGCTTCATGATTCGTGTTAATCATGAGTTAGAACTTGACTTGCAACTGTGATTCTTTATTAGATATACAATTCACGCCCGGACTCCAAGTTTGTTAGTAGTACCAATTAATGAGGCCGACTTTTTACCATAGGGATGGATCGAGAAATATGTGCCGTTCAACGAGCAGATCTGATGGCCCAGATTTACCAATACTAACAGATAAGATGAGTAGTAGTCTTTCACCGATAGGCAAATTTGGTGTAAAAAATATCCTAACCGGATAATTATTGCAAAGCAAACCGGCTAAATTTTTTTTTTTTTGAAATGAGAAACCGGCTAGTATTTTGGGAGATCAAAATTTTGTGGAATCAGATGAACGCTCGTTTGCCACGTAGTGTCGCGCTCATCGATGGCCTCGCGGAAACGTGCCTGCAAACAATCATTATCCTTTCCTAATTCGAATTCCAGTGCTCATATTTTGATCGGACACCCAGAATTAATCATTGCTGAGAATTGCTAAAATTCTGCCCCTGACCGGGTCAAACTCGGGGCAAAGGGATGGGCCACAGCAACCCTCTTGCCACTAGGCTATTGCATGGTTCTGAATAAAGCCCACTAGGACGAACAGGACCCGGCAGGACAACCGTTGTTGCACGAACGTTCGAAATTTCAAATCATGTACTCCCTCTGTTTTTATTTACTTCACGTTTTGGGTTTAGTCAAAGTCAAACTTTGTAAAATTTGACAAAAAAATAAGAAAGTATATCAACATTCATAATACCAAATACATATAATATGAAAATACACTTTATGATGATTCTAATACTATAGATTTTATATTACAAAAGTTGATGTTTTTTCCTAAAATTTTGGTCAAACTTGACAAAGTTTGATTTTGACTAAACCCAGAACGCAAAGTAAAAAAACGGAGGGAGTACCTGCAAAAGTGATTGATGGTGAATTTGAAATCAGCTAGCTGTACAATAGAAAAAGTGAAAATTTATGGTTGAGAAAAAAATCACCACCAATATTGGTCTGGTGATTAATTGAATTATTTTATTCCAGCTGAAAAAAAATCGATACCTTGCCTACGGCCAAGTTCAGAGTAACCACAGCAAGATCTAAGATGAACACGTACGTTCAAGAAGAGCCTAGATTAGAAGGGGTCTCCACGTAAACTATCTACTTGGCCTTAGAAGGGCAGGTTCTGGGCGTGCTGGACAAGGATTCTGGATTGAGATACATTGTTCAACTAGTAGAACTCGGGAAGTCGTAATAAAGCACAGTACTCTATATATAAGACAGAAACTCAGCGATCACAAGTCGGTCACAAATTTTCTGCGTTGCCACCGTACGTCTATCAATATCGGTGTGATCTCCGGCTTGCCGCCGTACGTTGATTGGCATCCATGGAACGTCCTCGGGAGGCCGAGGGCAGCAGCAGGAGGGAGATCCCAAGCGAGATGCTGCAAGAGATCTTGATGAAGCTACCGGCGACCGACATCCCCCGGTGCTGCTGCGTCTCCAGGCTATGGCGCAGCATTGTGAGCGACCACAACTTCCGCGACCACCACGCCGCCACCTACGTCGCCAAGGCCGAACTCCTGCTCGTTTGGAGAGGCGCGCAACCGGGTAGGCCGACGAGGCCAGCGTCTTCAATGTCTCCTCCGGCAAGCTCATGTGCGACGTCGCCATCCCTCGAGGCTACACCATGGCCAACATCTGCAATGGCTTCCTCTGCTTCGTGCATGGCTCCAATAAGGCCAGTGCCGAGGCACCGGCTGTGGTGTGCAACCCTGTCACCGGCGAGAAGCTGACGCTCCCAAGAGTCGTCGGGGCCAGGATGGAGAAGCGTGGTGGTGCCTATTCGCTTTGGGGTAGTCCTCCACCAACGAGTACAAGATGTTCCGGTTTTCCTTCTGGCGACACAATTATGAACCCGCCCACGTCGTATATCTGCACGTCCACACCTTAGGCTCCACCGGGTGGCGCCAGTATTCCTACATCTCCGAGTCCCGTCCGTTAATAAACTACCCGCCGTTGTATATTGCCGGCAGGTTATACATACTCAACAGTGGTTCAACTTCATTGGAATACCGCAGGATGGCCGACAGAATGTTGGTACTGGATGTCGCGACTGAGAGAAGACGCATGTATCGTCTCCGTACCCAACCGACCAGTATCACTGGGCCTGGGACCCGCTGGTGGACGCCTTCGAGATGAATGGAAAGTTGTGCCTCGCCGTAAACATCCTCAGCGAACGTCGCCGCGAGATCCAGTTCTGGGTCATGTCGCCGCCACCGGACAGTCAGTAACTCGAGGAGGACGAAAAAATGTACTGGGACCTGCGCTACAGTTTCCACGTCGAGAGCTCCTATTCCTTCGATCAGTTGACGGCCGCATGGCTTGATGACGGTGGGATGTTGTGCTACAGGCATGGAGACACCTTGTACAAGTATGACACTACAAGACATTCCTTGTCTCCCTACAGTCCCATGACTGAGTGTCTGCCATGCGACCAAAAACTCCAACTCCCTGCGACCCCTCCACCGTTGTACAAATGCATCTCGGATAAACCGTCCAAATGCCAATGGGATGTGAGTTGGGATATCTATTGTGGTTACCGCCCGACCCTACTTTCGCCTCTCGCATTGTCTTCGCCACCACATCAGGATGCTAATGATGAAGACCATAGACACGAACTTGGGCATGACGCGCTACAACTAGTGCGACCTCGCCAATGATTCAAAATCTTTTAATTGCACATACAGTTTCAATTTGGATTCGCTGCTGCTTGTTTGTAAAAAAGTATCCGAGTACATTGTATTTTCAAGTATTTGGTTTGAACTCCAGTAAAATAACTATATATAAGGACGGATTGTTTTATTTTGGAGTTTTTCTGGGGTTTCTTTATTTTCAGGACCGATCCAACTCCTTCGTTTAGCCCCAGTCATTTATGGGTTTTGTCCAATACTGAATCTCATTCACATAACTTTTGACAAAAAATTTAATAAACAACTACAGAATTGTCCAGGCCTGGCGCGTAAAGGGAGAGGAGAGGCCCAGAACAACGGGGAAGGTCTAGTCAGCTGGCTCGAGTAAAGAAGCCCAGCCCGGCCCATGTTGAAGAAGATAAAGAAACGTGTCTAACTTTGTACTGCAAATTGATCTAAGGAGACATACAAATACTAGGTCATGAATTACAGCTTGTACACTCTATTTTCATTGTATTTGTGTTATTTCCAAATCATATATAAATGTCCTCAAGGAACTATCTATTTGCTAAAATATGCACAGATAACTAGGCGAGCTGGGGTGCACGGATGATGGGCTCTGCTGGCGTTCACTACTTCCTCGACTTTGGGGTTGCCAGCCGCAGGAGAGGGACATAGTTGCGGTCATTGTGGTTGCCACACTAGGCATGGCCATTTGGGGAGGAGGTCTCGCCAACTAGCTCAGTACAACGATGGCAAGTGGGAGGAGGACCTCATTTTTTTCAAGAATGTTCGTCGTTATGTTGGCATGTTTCTGCTCTTCTTCGACTATGGGTTGTTGGATGCCCGGTTCCACAACCTTGTCTACTGAATCATTGCTTCCCTCTCAAACGACTCACAGGTTCTCTCATTTAGATATTAAACTTCATCCTTGAGAAGATAAGATTGTTGCTTCTGATAACAAAACAACTCTAACAACAGATTCATTCTAGAGCTAGCTTGATTTTAATCATATACCTCTTCATTTGTTTACTGCGGGTATATCGGGTTCTACAACGGGGTGCAGAGTACAGCGACGGCTATTGCTTGGCAAGTAGATATGCACAAGACATCGCTGATATACCCCTTGCTCGCTCTACCGGTGTTCTTGGCTGTAAAGGATGAGGACACTTCAGTTTCCCCAGTCGAGGACAGCCAGTAGTAAGATCGTGTGTTCTTGCTGACATGACATGGGCATGTATGATGTACCCTTCGATGTTCTTACAAGTGATTTAATTTTGGACGAAATGAATTAAGCCCCATAAGAAATATCACAAACTTTCTGAGTATTCCCTTTTTAATTCGGTTTCTTTCTATTACATTGTAAACTAACACATTACCGGGCATTCCCCCTCAATGTTTCTTAAAGAAAAATGTTTACAAGTTTCCAATAAACCTGTTGCAAGAGAAGAAAAAACACACTCATCGGATGCATCATATTTGTGAGGGTTCATCCGAGCTAAAGCATTGATAGATAGACGTGCTCACCGAAATCTCGATAAAGACTGCTCCAAAAAAAGAAGAAAACTTGTAAACTTATTTACTAATTTATGTAAATTTTATAATTGGTACCTCGGGTCAAGTTTGAAGAAAACTGTGGTTTTAAATTGGGTCTCTCTAACTCTCAATCGAATGAGAACTAGCTTAGTTCTCATTCGCATGACGTTATCAATCCCAGTTACAAGTCAAGTTGCAACTCATAATTAGCATGAATCACGAAGCAAATCGAACGGTGTGGAGCAGTTGCAAGTCCACTTACAACTCAGGCGAATGAGAACTAACTTAATTCTCAATCGCATGACGTCATCAAATCTCAATTGCAAGCTGACTTGCAACTGATGCACGAATCACGAAGCAAATCAAGTGGTCTGCAGTTACAACCCCACTTGCAACTGGTGACGTCATGCGATTGAGAACTAAGCTAATTCTCATGCGATTGAGAACTAGCAAAACCGTTTTAAATTTGACCCATGGCTACCTAACGTCCAACAAATATAATAGTTTTTAAACGTTTATTACACCTTAAGAAATGAAAAATAACTAGTCATATATTTTAAGCCTCTTCATATAACATGTGGAAAGACTGATTTTTTTCTATGCGGGAGAACCTCAAGAGTCCTAATCCGTTTTCGATACAAACACGGATCTCAATGAAGGACACATATATGCGGACCAAGGCTGCCTTGCGTGTGCTCGCCTCAGATTCGATCGGATGGTGGCCATCATGGAGCGCTCGCCGCAGTCCAGTCTCGCGCCGCCAGCCAGTCCATGGAGCGTTCTCCCGCGAGACCTGCTCGGCGAAATCTCTAGCCACCTGGGCGACGCCGCCGACTTCGTCCGCTTCCACGCCGTCTGCAGGCCATGGCGCAAAGCAGCGCCATCGCTGCTGCTATGCCCTGCATCGACCCGCCCGAGGTTCCTGCCATGGCTGACCGTAGGGTGCAACGGTGTCTTCTTGCACGTGCCAATCAACTATGGACGCACCTCGTCGGGGAAGACGCCAAGCTACCGCTATTACTCCGAAGGCGTTGCCATGCCAGGCGCATCATCATCTACCGGCGGTAACTTGGTGGTTAGCGCACAAGGCACGGCCGCGTGGCTTTTCACAGCGCATCCCGAGCCAACAATGGTCGACCTTCTCACCGGAGCCGCTAAGCCGTTCCCTCGGTTCCCTGTGGACGATGAGATGATGTCTCAGTGGATGAAGAAATCTGGTGGCATCGTCTACGGTGACGGCACTGTCTTCATGTACAGCTTTGTTTCGCGCAGAGGCGACTTTGGCTACGGAAAGTCAACCTTCACGGCGGCCATCCTGCGCCACGGTGATACGGCGTGGAAACCAGTGAAAGAGAATATTGCTTGGAAGGAAAGGGAACGCTCCCATTTGAGTTTTGCGTATCACGACGGGAAGATCCTAGCGTTTGATGGGGTGCAATTCAGCCTGCTGAAACTAGACTTCCAAGGCAGCTGGATCAACTGGAAGCCCGAGCACGACCCGAGCGTAGACACAGAGTACAATCAATATTACTATGTCTTTGAGTCCCATGGAGAGCTTGTGCGGGCGACGGTTCTATTCGAGACGAAATATTTGCGCCGTGGCAGCTCCGGCGACGACCCGACTTGCGCATTGTCCGTGGTGGTGCATTCCATGGAAGGGGTGGATGGCGACGGGAAGATGCGATGGGTTGCTAGGGACGGCCAGAGCTTGATCGACCGCGTCTTGTTCCTTGGGTCACCTGTGAGCTTTTCTGCCGATGCCGATCATCTTGGCATCCGTGGCGGTTGTGCCTACTTTGTCTATAGTAGTCGCGTGTTCAAGTACAGCCTCATCGACCGTGAGGCACAACTCATGGAGCGGATGCAACACTGGTTCATGGCGTGTATGTGGCTCCAGCCCCGTCCTGTTATTGCTCCGGTCCACAAAGTCCAAGAAACACTCGATGCTTAAAACAAGAATTACTGACATATGTGGCAAGTTTTGTAATTTAGTGACCTGATTTATTCGAATTTTGTTCCTTTTGAATCATCTGTTAATATGTCCGATCGACAGGAAATTTTAGTTTTAAAATGAAAATCTTAAAAGATAGTTTTGGTTAAAAAAGGCAATTAGATACTTTGCGAGACATGCAATTATACCTTTTTAGTCCAAAGTTATATTGTTTTGCTAGATTTATGCTTCATGATATGTTACTTCTCACCTCATATGATTTCCAAACCCAATGATTATCACTTTTCCAATTTAACAGCTAGCTGTTTACAAATTCAGAAACAGTCACTTTTCACTCCACCGTCCGATCTCCTGTCACGCATCTCCGCGCGTCTCTCTGTCTCCACCTAATTTTTTTTCCTCCCTGAGTCTACCGGTTTCAGTTTTTTTTTTGGATATTCATTTTGGCGTCATTTCGCACCATTCCCCTCCGCGTGTCGAGACTCAAGAGAGAGAGAAAGAGGCAGAGAGGCGGAAGCCATGGCGGTGTCGGCAGTCGCCGCAGGCATCTGCGTCGGCGCCGGTTGGGGGCGGACCGTCGCGAGCCTGGGATACAGCCGGCGGGGAAATCTACTTCTGAGGATCCCGACGCTGGTGGGGGCGCAGCTTCGTTGGAGACAGGCGCTGCTCACGACCATCCCCGTCAGTCCGTCGAAGAGACCGGCGAATCGCGAACGGAAGGGGTTGTTCGATGCCGTCGAGATGGGTAATACTACTCGGCCCCCTCCATCTACTTTCCTCCGATTTGATTTTGCTTTGTTATTTCGTCGCATCGGGCTGCTCTGCCGTGAGTTCGTCCTCGGTCACTGCAGTATGGATCAGGATTTTGTTTGTCTAGACCTTGTTTTTAGTGCTGGTTTAAGTTTAGGTGATGTTGTAGTTACTAGGAAACGTGCCCGTGCGTTGCAACGGGAAAAAAACTATGCTACTCATGAGCGTAAAGTAAATTTTTGTTGGCATTATGGGGCGCTGGGTTAGATGACATTGGACGGAACAGTAAAGAGTGAATTTATCTTACAAGAAAATATGCCCGTGCGTTGCGGAACAACAGAAATAGCATTGCAAATAATGGTGGACAAAAATACACATGACAATAATAACTTTGTTCACCCACACTTTATGTACCGTTTGCTCTTTGCAGCGGGTTTGTTTATATCTTTACTCATTAAACATCACCGGCGTATTTGACTCCTCTTTCCGACATTGCTAACACACACTCAGAAACATTGGAGAATAAGCTGGTCATATTATCCATAATATTTCTTATCATCTATCAAGCCCGGCATCGTTAACATGTAGATCATAATATTGACGTATTTGACTGATAAAAGAGCTCCTCTCGTTTCTCCCAAACAAATCAGTGACGCCTTCTATGTGGAATTGCCCTTGAGAGGGCTCGCAAGGTCGGTCTCGGTGATCACGACCGCTTGGAGAAACGGACAAACCACGTAATAACCTAAATGAAATCTCATAGGACAACCTCCCACCCCTCTTGTTTCCTTCTTTCACACCATGTGTGTTCTACTTTACTTAGTTTCAATTGTGAAACTCCAGGTTTTCACCTTGGAAGTATCTCCAGCATGGTCCAATTTTATTTTTGATTCATTTCAAACAGATTTTTGACATATCTCAAATTTAGCAATATCTATATTAAATATGCAAATGGTCTAATATTTCCGCGGTGTTGCCTGGAGTATAATTTGAACCGCTTAGATCTTTTTTCATGTGTGCAATGTAAATCCCAAGTGTCTGTCAACATACACTAGTAGAAAAAACATCTTTGGTCCAGGGCCGCCCCAGCCATTAGCCCCGGTTGAGGTAAAAACCGGGACCAGTGCCTGGCACTAGTCCCGGTTCGAGTTGCCACGGCCCCGTGGACCATTGGTCCCGGTTCGGTTGGGGGTATTGGTCCCGGTTCTTGGCACGAACCGGGACCAAAGCTCCAGAGCCAGACACGTGGCGTGCGCGGAGCTTTGGTCCCGGTTCGTGCCAAGAACCGGGACCAATACCCCTCCCTGCCTATAATAACCCCCACCCCCCTTCTCTCCTCTAATTTTTTCTCTTGGATTGGTGGGAAGTGGGTGCTATTTTTTTTCCTTTGCCACGCACAAGATGTGTTCGATGAAATGCCCGACCCACACTTAAGTTCACACAAATGATATCCTCGGCCGAGGTTAGCAACTTTATCCTTTTCGTCTGTAATTGATACAGAAATATTGCACGTGTCGATGTACGGTGGTCATTTCACTATTCAAGATGTTATTGTAATGGTATTTGATAAACTTAATTATATATATGATGCAGATGGATGCACGGATGCGATGGATGTACGGCGAACGACGCAGTTCCGAGTTTATTGCAGGCCTGCATAAATTTCTCGATGTGGCTGAGGCAAACAAAGTGAATAATTTTATGCCTTGTCCATGTGAGAAGTGTCGGAACGTCAGGGAGTACTCTGACCCGAGAACCATTCAAGACCACGTGATTCGGAAAGGTTTCACGCTATGTTGGACCAAGCACGGAGAAAGAGGGGTTACGATGGAAGACAATGAAGAAGAGGAGGATGATGACAACTATCCTATGTTCCCTGAGGAATGCGGTGATACTGTTATGGAAGACGTTGAAGAAGAAAGAGGTGAACATCGGGCATCAGATGAGCCCGCTGATGGTCTTGGTGGGGTCATTTCTGATGCAAAGCGAGAATGCGATACAGAAAAGGAGAAGCTAAAGTTGGAGGCCATGCTTGAGGATCACAAAAAGTTGCTGTACCCAAACTGCGAAGATGGCAGCACAAAGCTCGGTACCACACTGGAACTGCTGAAATGGAAGGCAGAGACTGGTTGTTCTGACAAGGGATTTGAGAAGTTACTGAAAATAATGAAGCCGAAGCTTCCAAAGGATAACGAATTGCCCGAGACTACATACGAAGCAAAGAAGGCTATCTGCCCTCTAGGATTAGATGTGCAGAAGATACATGCATGCATTAATGACTGCATCCTGTACCGCGGTGAGTACGAGAACATGGATAAATGCCCGGTATGCAATGCACTGCGGTACAAGATAAGACAAGATGACCCTGGTGATGTTGAGGGCGATGACGAGCCCCCCCGGAAGAGGGTTCCTGCTAAGGTGATGTGGTATGCTCCTATAATACCACGGTTGAAACGTCTGTTCAGAAACAAAGAGCATGCCAGGTTGTTGCGATGGCACAAAGAAGAGCGTAAGAAAGACGGGAAGTTGAGACACCCCGCCGATGGGTCCCAGTGGAGAAAAATCGACAGAGAGTTCCCGACATTTTCAGATGACGCAAGGAACTTAAGATTTGGTCTAAGTACAGATGGCTTTAATCCTTTTGGGGAGCAGAGCTCCAGTCATAGCACTTGGCCCGTGACTCTATGTATCTACAACCTTCCTCCTTGGTTGTGCATGAAGCGGAAGTTCATTATGATGCCAGTGCTCATCCAAGGCCCGAAGCAACCCGGCAACGACATTGATGTGTACCTAAGGCCATTAGTTGATGAACTTTTGCAGTTGTGGTCCGAACCAGGTGTACGTGTGTGGGATGAGCACAAACAACAGGAATTTGACCTACGAGCGTTGCTGTTCGTAACCATCAATGATTGGCCTGCTCTTAGTAACATTTCAGGACAGTCAAACAAGGGATACAATGCATGCACGCACTGTTTAGATAAGACTGAAAGTATACATTTGGGAAACAAGAATGTGTACCTGGGGCATCGTCGATTTCTTCCGAACAGTCATGCCGTAAGAAAGCCCGGCAAGCATTTCAACGGTGAGGCAGATCGCCGGAAGAAGCCTAACCTCCCTGATGGTGATGTTATATATGACATGGTCAAGGATTTAGAAGTAATCTTTGGAAAGGGTCCTGGCAGTCTATCTGTTCCGAATGACGCTGACAACCACGTACCCATATGGAAGAAGTGCTCTATATTCTGGGAGCTACCCTATTGGAAAGTCCTAGAGGTCCGGTCTTCAATCGACGTGATGCACGTGACGAAGAATCTTTGCGTGAACCTGCTAGGCTTCCTGGGCGTGTATGGGAAGACAAAAGATACACCGGAAGCACGGGCAGACCAGCAACGTATGAAAGACCCATACAACAAGCAGACGGATAAAGGGCGTCAATACTTAAGCAGCTACGCTCTTACCAAAGCAGAGAAGGAAATCTTTTTTGAATGCCTGAGCAGTATCAAGGTCCCGGCTGGCTTCTCGTCAAATATAAAGGGAATAATAAATATGGCAGAGAAAAAATTCCAGAACCTGAAGTCTCATGATTGCCACGTGATTATGACGCAGTTGCTTCCGGTTGCATTGAGGGGGCTTCTACCGGAAAATGTTCGAGTACCCATTGTGAAGCTATGTGCATTCCTCAATGCAATATCTCAGAAGGTCATCGATCCAGTAACTCTACCAAGTTTACAGAAGGCTGTGGTCCAATGTCTTGTCAGCTTCGAGTTGGTGTTCCCCCCATCATTCTTCAATATTATGACGCATCTCCTGGTTCACCTAGTCGACGAGATTGCCATTCTCGGTCCTGTATTTCTACACAATATGTTCCCCTTCGAGAGGTTCATGGGAGTCTTGAAGAAATATGTTCATAACCGTGCTAGGCCAGAAGGAAGCATCTCAAGGGGCTATGGAACAGAAGAGGTCATTGAGTTCTGTGTTGACTTTATTCCTGACCTTAAGCCGATTGGTGTTCCTGAATCGCGGCATGAGGGGAGACTGAGTGGAAAAGGCACGCTAGGAAAGAAAGCACTGATATGTAGGGACGGGCATTCTTTAACTCAAGCACACTACACAGTTCTACAAAGTTCCACCTTCGTGGCTCCGTATATCGAGGAACACAAGAATTATGTACGCTCCAAGAACCCGGGGAAGGATGACTCCTGGATTAAAGAAAAACACATGGAGACCTTCGGCAGTTGGTTGCGATTACAGCTCATGAATGACACCACTGTCGGAGATCAGCTCTACTTGTTGGCCGCGTCACCATCTTCGACTGTATTGAATTTCCAAGGGTACGAGATAAATGGGAATACATTTTACACGATCGCCCAAGATAAAAAGAGCACCAACCAGAACAGTGGTGTCCGCTTTGATGCAACAAACGACGATGGGCAAAAGGACACATACTATGGTCGCATAGAGGAGATATGGGAACTTGACTATGGACCTACTTTTAAGGTCCCTTTGTTTCGGTGCAGTTGGGTCAACATGAATGGAGAAGGGATAAAGGTAGACCAGCTGTACGGGATGACAACAGTGGATCTCAAGAATCTTGGTTGTTACAAGAACGAACCATTCGTCCTAGCCAATGATGTGGCTCAGGTTTTCTATGTGAAGGACATGTCCTCCAGACCGAAAAAAAGAAAAAACAAGCAAACGAATACATCAGACGATGAGCCAAAGCGTCACGTAGTTCTTTCAGGGAAAAGAAACATCGTGGGAGTCGAGGACAAGACAGACATGTCAGCAGATTATGATAAGTTTGATGAAATTCCGCCCTTCACAGTGAGAACTGACCCAAGCATCCCGTTAAATAATGAAGATGCTCCATGGTTACGGCTGAAGCGATCATAGGCCAGGGACATACGCGAAGAAGGGTTCATGGCTTTTATGTAAATCAATGTAATGTATTAAACCTTTATGTGATGTGTAGTAATGTATTAAACCTTTATGTGGTGAAAACCATAATACACGAAATGGGAGTTTCCATCTAGAAGAAATGGGTTATATCACATGTGAGTTTTCTTTTTTGTTTTCTGTTAATTAATTGCATGACGACCGGTGAAACACGCGTGGTAGGTGGTTGTCGGCTCCCACACCTCCCGTGGGAACCTCTCAAACCTCAGCTTCGACCGTCCAAACACAGTTCCCCCTGCATACAGCCCGACGGTGGCTCGTGAGTTTGAGCGCCACTTCGATCCAAGCAGCGGTAAGACGTCTCTGATGATCTACAACCGTCCGGCAAGACGTCTCTGATGATCTGCAACCGTTTGGAACGGTCGCAGGTCATCAGAGACGTCTTGCCACTGGTTGCCCAAAGATGCCTCTCCGAGTGACGCTGGAATGTTTTGTGTTTGAGCGCCACTTCGATCCAAGCAGCGGCAAGACGTCTCTGATGATCTACAACCGTCCGGCAACACATCTCTGATGATCTGCAACCGTTTGGAACGGTCGCAGGTCATCAGAGACGTCTTGCCGCTGGTTGCCCAAAGATGCCTCTCCGAGTGACGCTGGAATGTTTTGTGTGAGTGAGTAACCTGTCTGAGGAGGGCGGCTATATATAGGGTACGTGTGCTTCTTTAGTCCCGGTTGGTAACACCAACCGGGTCATGTGGCTCACGAAGTGGTCGTGATACTGCTGATCCAACAGCTCACAATCCCTCAAAAGAAACACACCCCTGATCCAACGTCTCACAAGCGCTTGAAAGAAACACACGATCCGTGTGCTTCTTTAGTCCCGGTTGGTAACACCAACCGGGTCATGTGGCTCACGAAGTGGTCGTGATACTGCTGATCCAACAGCTCACAATCCCTCAAAAGAAACACACCCCTGATCCAACGGCTCACAAGCGCTTGAAAGAAACACACGATCCGTGTGCTTCTTTAGTCCCGGTTGGTAACACCAACCGGGACTAAAGACGGGCTTTGCGGTCACGACACGTGTCCTCCCCCAGCGCTTCCCTG
Organism: Poa pratensis; assembly: GCA_947311845.1. Taxonomy (NCBI): domain Eukaryota; kingdom Viridiplantae; phylum Streptophyta; class Magnoliopsida; order Poales; family Poaceae; genus Poa; species Poa pratensis. The sequence goes on along the minus strand of CAMZMU010000077.1, from coordinate 48,418,570 downwards.
GGCACGTGTCCTCCCCCAGCGCTGCCCTGGAGGTCTTTATATATTGTCGCCGACGGGGTAAACCCTAATCCACCATTCCTAGCCACGAACGCATCGTCTCCACGAGATGGATCCGCCACGCCCGCCGCAGCGCCTTCTGGACGAGGTCGAGCGTGCTCGGCAGAGCGCGCTTGGGCGCAACCGCGGGAGTCTATCCCGCCGTATGCCCACGAGCCCGGCGTGGAGAGGAATGCCCAGCTACCGGCCTCCTGCTCCACCAGGTGCCGCCGCACCTCCACCTGGCGCCGCTGCACCTCCACCAGGCGCCGCCGCTCCTCCCGCGGAGGAGGAGGAGGACGACGACTTCGACTGGAGCGACGACGGGGAAGAAGGTTGTGGGTTGCAGATACAGGAGGCCATGGAAGCCTCCTTCCAGTCTGTCCGCGACTACCCTGTCCAGCGAGCCAAGACTTCCTACCAGCTCAAGGCGAAGGAGGCTTCCGATCTGGATTGGGCGCTGAAAGACTCATCCTCCATGGATCTTGCCCTCCGCCGCAAACGTGCGCGCGAGAACCGGGCGGCCGCCCACGGGGCTGGCTCCTCCCGGTTCCCCCTAATCCTACGGCCTTCGAGCCAGCAAGTCCGTTTATGTAGAATAATGTTGGTGATGTTGGATCAGGGGTGTGTTTCTTTCAAGCGCTTGTGAGACGTTGTATCATGTGTAATAATGTATTAAACCTTTTATGTAATGCATTAAGATAAATGAATTAATAATTTTTATCTGCTTTCTTCTGCATTTTACAACACCAAACATTCATCTTACAAATATAGGTTTACTGAAATTGTTCTGCATTTACTTCTGCTTACGGATTATTTGTCGAATTTCGACTTACGGATTTAAAGATATGAATTTATCCATATTAAATTGAAAATGACAATAATAATGTAAAATTGATTTTGGATTATTTATACAAATTCAAACACTTTTCACGTTGAAAGTTTTGTCAATTCAAAATATGCAATAAAGTTAATATATTTTTAATTGAAAATGGCAAAATGGTTAATAGTTTGTATAGTTAGAATAATTATTTCAGAAAACAGAAAATGGTTTTGGATTATTTATTCAAATTTAAACACTTTTCATGTTGAAAGTCTTTTCAGATTCAAAACCATTTGAAATTCATATTCAAACACCTAAATAAGAAAAAAAAGGCGGGAACAACATTTCAGAACTGAAAAGTTCGAAATAATTTTGAAAAAGGACTCTTTGGTCCCGGTTTCTGGCAAGAACCGGGACCAAAGAGTCCATGGGCGCGCCACTGGATCTGGCATTAAATGACCCACTCTTTGGTCCCGGTTGCTGGAAAGAACCGGGACCAAAGCCTCTTTGGTCCCGGTTCTTTCCAGCAACCGGGACCAAAGACCCCTGCTACTTAACTGTTGCCCTTCTCCTTCCCCGATTCATTCGCAGAAATGCTAAGGACCGGAGAAGAGAAGGAGGAGCCCAACTTCGCCCTCGACGCCGGTGCCCTCGACGCCCGTGCCGCCGCGCCCGCACGCCGGTCGCCCGTGCTGAGAAGGAGAGGAGCCCGTCGCACGGCCCTCTACTCCGGCGCCTCCATCACGCGCCCCTGCTCCGGCCTCCCCCTCCTCCGATCATCTCTCTCCTCCGCCGTACGTCGCACCCGAGGCCGTCGCGCTCCCTCCGTTCGCCGGCCTCCTCCTCCGTCCTCCTCTCCGCCGCCGTGCTCCCCTGCCTCGAGCTCCTCTGCCTCACGCTCCTCTGCCTCGCGCTCCCACTTAGAAAATGTGAGGAAAATTAGAAAATTTAGAGTTATTAGCTATGTTAGCAAAATGTGAGAAATTTTAGAGTTGTTAGCAAAGTTAGCAAAGTTAGAAAAGTTATAAAATTTTGAAAATTTAACAAAGTTAGAAAGAAAAGTTAGAAAACAATGTTAAAAAATTGTGTTAGTTTAATTTTGTATAGTGGTAGTTTAATTTGTAGTTTAATTTAGTGTAGTTTAATTTTGTACCGTGGTAGTTTAAAATTTTGTTTAGCTTATTATTGTTTAGGTTATTATAGGTTATCAATTTTTAGTGTAGCAATTTTGAAAGTTTAGCAATTTTGAAACTTAGCAATTTTGTTTAGATTATTTTAGGTTATTATTAATGTAGCAATTTTGTTAGAAATATTGCTAAGTCATTTAGATAAAGTTGTTTTTAGTTGCAATGAAATTTTGAAACTTAGCAATTTTGTTTAAAAATTTGCAGTGACATTGCAGTGCGGCAGTACGTGAAGAGCCCGAAGCCGGCCGGCCTCCCCCCCCGCTCGCGCCGCCCCCTCTCGGTGAGGGTTTAGAAGAAATTGCTATTTTTTAAATGTATGAATATATGAATGTATGAATTAAAGGATTTTTTGCTTAGGTTTAGAAATTCAAACACTTCAGTTTTTTGTGTTTACGATACGAGTTTACGGGTTTACGATACGAGTTTACGGGTTTACGATACGAGTTTACGAGTTTACGGGTTTACGATACGAGTTTACGGGTTTACGATACGAGTTTACGGGTTTACGATACGAGTTTACGAGTTTACGGGTTTACGATACGAGTTTACGGGTTTACGATACGAGATTATAAGGCAGCATATGAAGTTTCTAATTTGTTCTTGCAAATGAGATGATATTGTAGATGTATCTTGACATATGGAACAAGTTACCCAACTAAAGTTTTGTGCATTGTTCTTAATTTGCAGAAACTATGGAACGAGACGAAGATCAGGAAAATATCCTCCAGGATATAATCCGCGGGCCGGAAGATATTGTCGATGTCACCACGGAGTTTTTGAACAACTCCGGTGAGGGAGATGAGTCTCTCAACCGAAGAGACGGCTCCGGTGAGGTAGAACCCGACGGCCGGGGTGAGGGAGAAGTCAGCGAGGGAGAAGCCGACGAGGGAGAAGCCGAAGGCTCCGGTGGAACATTAAATGTTGCAAACTCCGGCGAGGTGCATATACATATATTAATGAAGCCGAAGATTGTATTAATTAAGCTCTGATGTCTATATACATATATTAACGCTCTTTCTTCTTTTAGCCCTCCGGATCGAGCAAATCTTCTGTAAGGACAAAACGAGGCCCAGCCAAAAAGTTGGGCGACCAAGAAAGGTACACGATCGAAAGAGTCGCTGAAGACGGCACACCGACTGCTCCCCCTGGTGTTAAAAATAAAATGGTAAAGCAATGCGGAGTTCTTGTTAGGGACTTCATCCCGATCACCGTTCGAGAATGGCATCGGCCAAAGGAGAAAGGACAGCTATATGTCAGCGATGAGGGCAAAGAAAGACTTTGGAGAAAGCTCATGGTTAATTTCACCCTGCCGGCGCCAGAGGTGGATTCAGATGAGGAGGATCCAGATGAGGCAGAAAAGATTGCCCGGAAAATCATGGAGCAAAAAGTCAAGGACTGGGCACTTAAGAAGATGGCCGAGCTATTCAAGAACTGGAAGAAAAGATTGAACAAACTGTTTGTCAAGAAAAATAAGACTCCAGACTTCGATAAAGGGTATGAGAAGATAAAGGACTACTGGGAAGAATTTGTGGCGTACAAGAAATCAGAGGAAGCTCTGGAAAAGTCTGCAAAAAATGCGGCAAATGCTGCTCTAAAGATGTACCACCATACTATGGGGCCTGGTGGCTACGCTGGTAGCATGCCTAAGTGGGAGAAACTTGAGGCGGACCTGCTGGCTAATGGGATCACTCCAGAGCCACTCAAGTGGATCGAACGGGCAAGAAATTGGTTTTACGGGCATGGGGGCACGTTGGACGCAGAAGGGAAGTGCATATATAACAGAAGACACAAAGATAATCCCCTACTACCCATCCAAGAAATTAGAAATGCAGTAAAGGATGTTGAAGAGGGACGGTTCATTCCCGATAGAGAGGATGACGAGCTCACACGCGCCCTTGGGAATAAGGAACACGACGGACGGTTACGAGGCGTACCTGGCTCCAAGCCCAAGACAATTGCGATTCCCGAGCACAGGAAGAAATTTCCTGATAGAAGCCATCAGAGGAGAAAGGAAAGGGAGGCAATGGAAGCACGCGCTGCTGCAGACCGGCTGCGTAATATAGAAGAAGAATTAAAGCTGCAGAAGGAACAAATTGCCGTGCTTAGCCAGCAAGGTACTAGCGGCCAATCTCAACGGCACATGGTAGAAGCTGCATGCGATGGTACCGGTGGCCCATCGAATCGGAAAAGCAGCGTGGCTTCCACGGAGCTCCAGGATGGTAATGATGATGCAGTGGCTCCACTTCGTCGCTACCCAGTGGATGATATCACGGAGAGCACACCTTGTGAGATGCATGTGAAAGTTTTTAACTTAACCGTGAAGGTGGCGGTCGGCTATGTCGTACCAATTGGACCTAATCCAACTTACCATTTCTCTCCGGTTCCAAATGGCTACGCTGTTGTCGCGGTGGATGAAGTGATGAAAGATTATGAGGAGCTGAAGCTGCAACACCCTGCAGGTGAAGATGGGGAGGTGCTTGAACTTGGAGAAGCCAAGAAAGCGACCATTCTATGGCCAAAGGAATTCATCGTGCTTCCGAACTGGCAGCCAAGGCCATCGACTCCTCACCAGTCTCCAGCGCAACAGTCCTCTTCACCGCCTCAGCATTCTCCAGCGCAACAGTCCTCTTCACCGCCTCACCAGTCTCCAGCGCAGCCGTCTCCGCCGCGCGTCAGCCGTCTCCGCCGCCGCGTCAGCCGTTTCCGCCCACCGCTCGTACTATGAGGGGTAAGCGATCACCGAAACGTAAAAGGTCGCCCCTCCCAACAGTACCTCATAAGAATCTTCCCATTAGACCTTATGACAGGACTGTAGCGGAAAACGCCGCGGAGGTGGCTGCCTACAATAAGGCTTTTTTTGCACCAAAAAAGCCCGAGCAGAAGCCGGTATACGATGAAAAATCCAAAAAGTGGAGAAAGTCCTTCCTTGAGCAGCCATCCCAGATATCGATGAATCTGCCATCTGACTATGGTCGTGAACTTACTAAGCTAGCACGTGCCCAGTCTGAGCAGAACAAGGGAAGAAGTGCAAAAAGCGGGAAACAAATTGCCCAGCTCGGACAGCAGAAAAATCAATCGGTCCCCCGCTCATAGTGTGTTCCGATGTCGACAAGGACTTCAGAGTCGCTATGGATAAGGACCTGGAATTATTGGACCCCAGAGCCATAGCTGCTGCTAAAGAACTTGGTGTCACTGTATCTCAGGCCAAGGAACAGGCTACCGCCTTGGGTATGAGCCTTGGTCAACTTTTAGGCTATGAATATGCGCCAATGTTAGAGATGGCACGGAAATATGTCCAAGGGGAGCCTATGGTCAGTAATGAGGAGCTGACGGGTCTATCAACACATATGCGAAATCTGCATACCTGGTACCTGGTGCACACATCAAAGAAGGACGCGAAAGAGTGGTTTCCGCTGGACGTTAGAGTGGAGCATTTCTTCAAACGTTACAGTATACAGGTTCAACTGACTGAACTGTTCCAGTTATTCCAAAAGCGCGCCCTCGACAAATCTATCCTCTCTTGCTATTGTCTGTAAGTGATTTATTTTCGTAATTAAGTCTCTAGCTCAGCTCGTTCATTGCCTGTATTATATTATCCTGACTATATATATATCCTTTTGTACGCTATTATGCAGAATGAAGATGCTGGAATGCAAAAGATCTAAAGTTTTTGAGGTTGGGTTCGTTGACCCATATATCGTGAATTCACATACGTTAGTCAATCACCCCAAAGACGTGGAGCATGACCTGACCACCTTTTTAACCATGCAACATTTCTGTACGGAAATACTATTTCCTTACAACTTCAGGTGAGTGTTTCTGTCTTGTACATATTTTTATTTGGCTTTCTCGATGTTAAGTGTAATTGATGAGCTATGCATGTCTGCTTTATGTAAACGTCCGCAGGTTCCACTGGATTCTGCTAAGCATTCAACCTGACAAGTCCACAGTTGAAGTCCACGACTCATTAAGTTGGGACCAAGCGTTGTGGTCCGACATGAAAGAAATGCTCAACAAGTAATTTCAATCATTATCGCATTATATCGCCCTCTTTCGTTCGTTCCCTGATGTCAAGTAATTAATAACTCCTTTGTTCATTTTCTTTGCCAAAGCAGGTGTTGGACAATTTTCAAACAGAAGGTAGAAGGTCCATTCAAAGATGAGCTAACTTATAAAACGGTGGAAAGTCCGCAGCAGCCACCGGGGAGTAATTTATGTGGATTCTACGTTTGCGAGTTCATTCGCGAGTTGACCACTGAGCGGAGAACAACTGCTTTCAGCAAAATGCGGGAGAAGATCGACCCAGAACTGCGCGTAGGAGCAATTCAAGAGGAATTGGCGGGATTTCTGCTTAGGGAGGTCATCGATGAAAGGGGAGAACATTATGCTTCGGACGATGAACTACATATGCCTTGATGGCTTGATCTATCTCCATGTAATTAAATAGTTGTATTCTCGCAAGAGATCGAATATTAATTATATATGCATCAACATGTACTGTGTATATAGTAGAGCGTATAATATGCGTACGGAAACGATGGAGAGCACGTCGGCGATGCGAAGAAGGGGGAGACGACGGAGGCACCGGCGAGAGAGGGGAGAGGGGGCACCGGCGAGAGGGAGAGGAGGCACCGGCGAGAAGGAGAGGGGGCACCGGGGAGAGGGGGCACCGGCGAGAGGGAGACCCTAAACCCTAAATACCAAAAAAAAAAAGCACTCATTGGTCCCGGTTCGTAACAAGAACCGGGACCAATGAGTCTCCCCCACGCCCAGCCAAAACTGGCCACGTGGCCACCCATTGGTCCCGGTTCGTGGCCCAACCGGGACTAGCATTAGTCCCGATTGGCCAGTCCCGGTTGGGCAACCGGGACTGATGGCCCAACCGAACCGGGACCATAGGCCCATTTTCTACCAGTGATAGAGACGTAGATAAAAAAAACTTAGTCATAGTCTGAGACACTGGCACTCCTGTGCTTGTCCTCGTTTGTACAAAAATTGATCGAGGTCTTATTGGAGAAAACATGTGTTGCCATTTTGCTGCAAAGCATTTTTTCCAGCGTTAGAAAGCCAACTTGAGTTAATGTTAAAAATCACACACCGGTCATCATCACCATTTTTTCTCAATCTGAAGTATTTGGTGCAAAGTTCTCCAAGCATAGCTGCATTATCATTTAATTATGGACCATCAGTGTGGCGAAGATAAGATAATACTTCGATTATGATTGACTTCCAGTTATTCCAGATATACACGAGAGTTTGGGGTGATAGCTTGTACACCAGCAACTCATAACAGCTAATTTTATCTTCAGACCCTGGTCAAGAAAAAAATCGCAAATACAAACAGATGCTACCATCTCTCCCGTCATACTCACACGATTCCAATAACTGAACATTGAACACGACAAGATTTTTTTCCTCGGTTGATCATCTTGTGCATATAATAAAATCCACTGCTAATGGGAATAGGTCAACAAGAGCGCACATTAACGACCTACCTGACTGGAGGGTATCGATTAGGAGGGGGAAAATTGCACTTCCTTGCCAGAGGCGGAGGCAAAATCTCCAAAAGCACAAGAGACCTAGACCTGAAGCGAAGCTTGGCGCCATCGGCTAGCTTGCGAAGTGGACAATGCACCGCGCGAGAATCCAAGCAACCGATGCAAGCCGGCACATGGCAAGGACGTGGAGGTTATCTCAAGAATCAGCGGAGGAGAGAGTGCACTGAGACAGCGCTGTTCTTACTTGCCTTGGGAGCTCCTCTGCCGCACGGATCAAGTTGACATCTCGTTTTTACCTCCAGAAGACATTGGTACCCAGACGAACTCCATGTCGGTCTTGCACTCTGCCGGGGGGGAGGTTGAGGACGACAGGGTACAGCCTCGGCGGCACGGCGCTCTGCCGCAGTGGACGAAATCCCCACCACGCCGGTCTCCTCCCCAGCCTGCGGTGCAGAGCCGCCAACAACACCTGCACAGAGGAGAAGAAGGCCCCGCAGCCGCGACGGCAGATGCAAGAGCAAGGCCATGTTCCGGGCATGGATTCAAAAGTAGAGGACCTTGAGCACTGGATACAAGCGGACAGCTTGCGGGTAATCAGTGGCGGGACAAGCCGAGCACCTGGAACCCGATGAAGCTGGGGGCTCGTTGCAGAGCATGGCCGGCCTAGCGGTGGCATGAGGATGACCCAGGTGCCGAAGTGCTCCTAGAGCGACACGAGCGTGGCTGGCCGGAAGGAGATTTGGTCGGGAAAAAAAACGAAACGGTATTTAACTTATGGGTGGCATTTGTGGGTAATTTTGCTCAACTTTAGGGGTATTTTTAATGACGTACCACAAGAAATCTTAATGCCTTTATTATTAGGTATAGATACTACTTGAATTTGAATATTTGGTAGTCTTCTGTTGTAGGTATACTACAGTATTGATTTTGAACCAACTCGCAGGCAATTACATGGTTTGTGGGGAATGCTGTTATGAACCTTTGCCAAAGAGAATTCAGTCTAACACTGAAAAAATTGAACCCTGACAAAGGCAATTTTCATTTCTGATTTCGCTGTATCGAGATTGTCAGGTCTCTCCATCATTAGGTCGATTTTTTGTGTTCGCGTTAGCTCATGCATGTCGTTGGTAGTCGCAGCCTCGCAGGAGTTTCTCTCAGGAGTCTCCCGTGTTGATGTTGTTGTATCCTTGGCGTGTGTAGTTCGTGTCCACGGCAGTCTTGGTCATGTTTTTTTGCGTATAGCTTGTCCTAAGGTTCAGGATTTTCAGTCTGGGTGATGTTTGTGTTTTGCTCTAGATGAATTTGAGGTTAGGCTGATTGTGCATGATTTTTTTGCCTTCGGTGTATTAACTTTTGTTGGGTTAGATCGTATATAATCGTAGTCCTCTGCTTGTAATCAAAAAATTCTCTAGTCCATGAGTAGTTTTGCGTCACACGTACTGCTTATTTGTTTCTCAGTTTTCTTTGCTTATCAGTCTCTCAGTTTCAGCTTTCTCTCAGTTCCTCATTATCTTAGTTTTCTTTGCTTATCAGTCTCTCAGCCGCTATAATTTCTTGGTCTATTTAATTGCTTATCGGTCTCTCGATCTCAGTTATCATTCCTTATTAGATTTCGTCTCATTACATGATTACCAGTCTCTTAGTCTCACAGTCATATACTCTCATTATTTGATCATTCTATCAGTATACTCATTTTCTCAGTATTCTTTGCTTGTGTGTCTAAGGACTTTAAATCTTTAATCACTTCAGTATGAGTTTTTCAGTCTCACAGTCTATGAGTTCATCATTACTCATTTTCTTAGTCTCTTCATTACTTCATGGCATTTTAATTTATTTTTTCATTCTTGGCTTTATTATTTTTCAGGATTATTTCATTACTTCAGTGTATCATATTTTTCATTTTCACTCTTCTAATTTGCTTGATTATTTCATTACTTAATTCACTCATACTTTGCATTTTCATTTCTTCATTACTTCATTTTCACTCTCCACTTGATTATTTCATTACTTAATTCACTCATACTTTGCATTTTCATTTTTTCATTACTTCATTTTCACATAGTTTGCATTTCAGATATTCATTACTTCTTTCCCTCCGTTTTCTCAGTATTTTCGTTGTCCCTCAGTACATCATAATTTGCATTTTTAGTTCTTCATTCCTTCAGTCTCTCATAATTTTCATTTGCGGAAGTTATTTCATTATCTCATTCTTTCATTCATTCAAAATTTGCATTTTCCTTTTCCTAAGTTTCTTGAGTATCTCAAAATTTGCATTTTTCATTCTTTTCTTGGGGTATTTGGGCAGGGTAATTTTGCCTACCATCTATTTCAGTTGGTAGACGGTTCAAGGCACAGGTAAAGGAGGAGGATCCATATTCGTAGTTTTTATTCGACAATGTTCATTTTATGGATTTTGAGAGTTGCCCATATGTGTTGCTCATTTTTTTCAGTGTGCTTTTTTGACTGCTTAATCATTTTGCACACGTGATGCCCTTCGAGCTGTTTTTGCGTCTTTTTACACTATGAGTTTTCTTTTTTGTTTAGTGTAGTTAAAAATACTGTCTACTATGCATAAATACAACCTTTTAGATGGGTTCTTTTACGTTGGATAGCTGGTTTTCCAAGCCTCAGTTAAGATGACTACACGGCTTGCTATCCAAGTCTCGTTGAAAAGTTCACTTTCCCTAAATATTATAATAATTTAGCAATAGTCTGCATGTTCAGAACTAGTACACAAGTCATCTTTTCTGATCTAATTTTTCTCATCAATTTGCATTGTTCAATGTAGGTGCTCCTTCACTAATTGGTATTTCTGGGCTTTCCTCTACAATTACTTGATGTTCTTGAGCTGCATCCTTGTTCTTCTTGCCCTTTTCTGCTGGTTTCTTGACTGGAGAGTCAGTTCCTGCAAGAGAAAGATAAATTGATGACCAAATGAATTTCAATTTTCACGCACATCATGAATTATTTTCACTGAAAGAACTTTAATTTCTTTGTTGTTACCTTCTCCCTTACGCTTTGACTTCCTAGTTCATTTTTCCTAAATATTACAATAATTTTCTTGATCTTCTCCTTGATTGTGAGCATTCTCGGATGTCCTTTGGTATTAGCATGATCAGGGTCAAGTATTTCAATTGTTGGGCTTGTCCCCTCTTGCAACGGCGTATTAAACATATTCAAAATTGTCCTTGTTGAAGTAGCCTCAACCGTGTTTTCTTGAAATCTGTCCATTGCCTCTATGTGTTCCTCCACTATTTCTATTTCTGTTAGCAAGTACCTGAGTTTTTCCTTGCTTTTTCAAGTGTTTGAGGGTGTTTGAGCCATTCCGCTTGATGCCAAGTTATACCTTAGAGAATCATTGTCAATTTCTTCTAGCGTAGGGTTGTTGTAGGTAAGTCTCTTAGCCTTTTTTCTCCATCTGGCAATGATGTATCTTTCTGGTTTCTTGTCAACTTCAAGGTGCAGCATCACTTTCAATATATGAGAACACACAGAAGTACATGGATTGAGCTTATCACTGGAAGCTACTGTTAGGGTAAGAATTGCAACTAATCATGTAAAAATTCAGTCTGTTTTGTTTTCTGTCGGGAAAACGTCGTTTTACACCACAAAAGCAAACTGGTACTGCAAACTTTGGTAGTTTTTTTAGTCTGTTCACTGTAGGAGCTGAGCATGCGGTTCATGAATCGAATAATCACCCAAAAAAAGGTTCAGATAACACACCTGGGATTCCTAAGTTATCCAGGTATGCCAACCGGCTCAGCTTGTTGGCTCTTCTCACTTGGTTGTTCTTCCATCTGCCCTTATCTGATCTCACTCCTATTGGATTTTTGTTCCTTTTTGTTGAGAGTTCATGGGGTGGGGATCTCGATCTGGAGGAGTGAAGAAGTGGCATTGGACGCGGCGGGGACGGGGGTGGAGTACTTGAGCCCGTATATCTCTGTTCTTGCTGGAGCGAAAAGTAGTTCTGGGCTGTACTTTTGTTTTGGTTGCCGACCTGTATTGTTGGGTTTTTTAGGCTTTTTATTTGTTCTCGGATCAGTACCAGGCTTGTTTCTAGCATTAGGTGGGAAAAAATGTTCAGGACTGAAAACTGAGTCTGTTTGAGCCAGTTTGTGCAGCGACTCAAAAGGGACTAGAAAATGTGTTTGTTCGCTGGAAAAGTAAAACATACAGAAACGTGACTCAGTTTTGAGATTACAGCTGTCTCCATCCTATTGGCTCAGAAAACTGTCTGTTTCTGAAAATCAAAACAGCTAGCTGTGAGATAGACAGTCCCATGATTATTCTCCGATAGAATATATTTGTGTGAGAGACGAATAAGTGGAACGGAAACTGACGGTAAAATTTAGATATGTTGGAGCATTTAGTACACGGAACATGTCATAAATTGTGGTGTGGCGGCGCTACCACGATCAGAACAAAACAAAAACAAAAATATGAAGTCGTTCATATCAAAAAGCTTATACTTATATCATATCAACCTTGGAATAAAAATTGTGTGAAGTTATTCCAAGGAATTTAAAATAAAAATCCTACGATTTATGTTTACAAAAATTTATGTCTAAAAGAACTTCTGAAGTCTAAGATAACTTGTACGAGCCGGGATACACGCATCTAATTTTTGATTATCATATATTTCTATATTACTATTAAAAGAGCAAAAATGGTGAGATACTTTAAATCTTGTCCGTTCAATTTCTGATCAACGATCCAGATTGTCCCCACGTCGAGCACCAAACAGTTTTAATTATGTCTGTTCAATTTCTGATCAACGATCCAGATTGTCCCCATGTCAAGCACCAAACAACTTTATGCCTCTTCCTACATCTAATCTATTGGACGCCTCATCTTTCCTACATCTACTAGACTCTCTCCTGCCTCATCGTCGCGGCCGGACAACGAGCCGGAGAGAGCGCCGCTGCCTCCACTTGCCACCCAACACGGATTTCTTAACCCGTTCAGGAAGAAGGGCTCTACAAAAAGGATTTAACTCCCGCATCCATCAAAGCCCCGTCGCACGACGCCTGGATCGGGCGAGAACGAACTCGGCCACCACGGCCGTTGCGGACGCGCCCTATTCATCTTGGTTTGTCTTTCTTGCACTTTGGTTTCCGTCATAGGTTTCTTGTGAGGATACATCTTGCTGGCGAGGATGATTTTCTTGGCTGCACCGCCACCGAAGCTGGATTGAACCAGACTACTAATGCGCACCCTCGACGCTGTCTAGAGGATGACTATCCGGGCGTGCGGAAGCACGAACCAACACGGCGAGGACGAAACACCCTCCCTGAATTTTTGGTTCTAGGTGTTGCGCTTACGGGCCTGGGGTTCACGACTATGTCCAATCCTTTTTTTTTTTGCTTCCATTCAGAACTGAAATTAGGAAACAGAAAGAGGCTTCCTGGTTGTTTGGGTGGTGCCTGGCCTGTGTTTGTAGGAATGCCTCTGCGTCTGCGTGCAAGTGTCTTACTTTGCAGATGCATGCAGAAACTTTGCAGTACAGAGTGTGCTTCTATCCCAGCAATCAGCAACGACAAAGAGACTGAAGCCTACATGATTAGCAGGTTAGAGTTCATCCATACGTTTGTATGACCATAGAAGCATGGCTTTTTTATAATTCATAGCTCAACGACCACAAACATGTAGATGTAATACAGGTTTTTTCCATCGTCTTGCAGGGTAGGAAGCCATATACATATTTGAACACACACGAGATCCAAATTTACAATTGTATATTTGTCCAACACACTTGTACAATGCTGAATGTGGAGAAGAATGATTATCAGCTTGCTTCAATACGCCCCAGTGTATGAACTTTTTATATCTTTCTGTTCAGTTCTGGCTGTGAATGGATGGTAGCATCGAAAAAAAAAGGTAAGAGGTTTTCCAAACTCAACAAAGAGCGTATGCCCAGTTTTGATTTTTTTTTTATATATAAAATTTTCATATAGGAAGAATACCATATTCCAACAATCCAGCATGAATAGATCTTTTATTTCGAATTCTTGTGAGACCTTTGAGAAGCTACTCATAGGATTATGAAATATGTCAGGGGTTGTCATTTTTAGAAGACAGCGACGATGTCCCATTAGCCATGGTGTGTGATTGCTGTGCATATGAATGTTTTGAGTTGGTTAGCGTCCAAAATGGTCAGTAGAGCTTTTTTGAGTGTATCGGAACTTTTTTTTAGTGTTGGGTTCAAGTGGCTGTAATTAAAATATGGTTTCTACTATGCTACTATGTAAATATCTAAAATGGGTGGACTGTCACATTGTGATGTCTCAACAATAATTTCAGGAACTAAAAGCGGGGAAACAGCCAGTTCATCAGATTGGCAGACCATAGGAGAGCGTGCTAACTCCTAACTTGTAAGGAACCAAATTGTTTCTTGCTTCTATTGGGATTGAACTGTGTGCTTGCATCATATTTCTTGTACTCTCATCTCACCAGCAGTTGCAGTTTGACCGTGACCTGATGGAAAAATCCAGCCAACAATATGAACTCATAACATCAGGGCCGGTCCTGAGATTTTAGGGGCCCGGGGCGAAACTAGAATTTAGGGCCCCTAAATAGTTAATATACATATTAGAATAATACTTTTACATGTGCATATGAAATGTTACCCGAAAAGCTTCTTTAAAAATTCTAACATTTCTACATGCAAAGACACGAACTGATGATATCTCAATATTTTTTTATAGTCAAAAAAAATCTCAATTTTTTTTTTGCGGGTGATCATATCTCAATATAAATCACAGAAACTATCATATCGACTTTAAGTCGAATCATATAGTCTTGGTGGCTGGTGGCCGCAGTACATTTTCTTCTTGGTGACTCGACTTCCAGCTAGCACTCTGAAGGTCGCTGCACGAAGGCTAGTGATGAGTCGTCTCTATCTCTTGTCTAAGGAACGGCCGACGGATGCCACACACATCACACCTCAAATGTACAAAACTACCATGTGAATGAAATTATAAAATTTTGGATTTTGAACAGACCTTGTGCGTGGTTGTCAGACTTCTGTGTGGCGCTCCCGCCCGACGCCACTCAACTGTCTACCGTTTGGTTTCACGCCGCCCTATCCCTCTTGCTGTCTTGCAACCGGCATCCTGGGCCAGCTGAACTTATTATCGCACAATTTTTCAGCCGATCCTCACTTTTTTTGTTGAAAATGTGGCCGTTTCTCATCAGTGCAAACGAGGAAACCAATCAGCGCGTGATTTTCCATGTTAATGGTGAGTGTCGACTGCATGCCTAATTTATTGGGCCTTGCGGCTATAGTGTAGGCATTTAGCCCACTGGCTTCACCCCGCTTTAGCACCAAAATTAAAGGACCAGGCTAATAAAAAAATGGCCCAGGCCCAAGTAGTAGACGCAGACGGTAACTGTCCGTCCTTCTTCTTCCACCAGACCCGTACGAGAAAAAAAAAACCTTCAGACCTTACTCTAATGGCGCCATCACATACACTGCGTATGCCTAGCTGGGGGCCCCTAGGATTCGGGGGCCTGGGGCGGCCGCCCCTCCTGCCCCCCTCAGGGCCGGGCCTGCATAACATGCATGTTGAGGTAGACACACCTAGCACTCTGTACACTCCTTGGTGCACGAATCCTGTTGAGCTGATAGATATTTAATTAAGGCATTTATTTCAACTTTATCCAATTGGTATTCGGAGTGCGTATCTGAGGGGAAGTTCATTTAGAAGCCATGACAGCGTACACATAAAGTATAAGGAATAAATATGCTATCCATATGGAAGACTTTATGTTGGCTAAGAACTCGAAGTATAAGTTTGAGTGAAATATTTTTCAAACCTCGCGTGGATTTAATCACTGTGCTGACAAAGTGATTTGAAAATATACTTTAGCGAATTTACTATTACTGGTAAAAGAAATTCGAATCTTTTGTTGATTTTAGATCGGTCGACACAAAATGTTTTTGACAAATTGTATAGATGTGTGTTGCACGTGCATACGTACTAGTACTTCCACAAAATGCCTAAAGATAATTTGGTATGTTTTATTCACACACCGACACTTTCGCGAGTCGGATCAAAATACGACGTGTCAAAATTCAACGCCGGTATCGTACGCCACGTGGAAACTACTAAATAGAGTCCTGATGTGCCTGTGTGGAGCCGTAATAGAGTAGATCACATACGTGGTTTCATCACAGCTCGACCTTGATCTGATCACGATGCACGCGCCGCCGTCCAGCTCTAGGAGACGCAGGCCCTGGGCCGACCTCCCGCCCGACCTTCTCAGGGATGTCTCCGGCCGCCTGCACGACATCGCCGACAACGTCCGCTTCCACGCGGTCTGCAGGCCGTGGCGCGGCACGTCGCCGTTCCCGCTCTTCCGGGTCAACACGACGGCGTGCGACGGCCTCAGCTTGCACTCCACCGTCGACTCCCCCCAACTCCCCTCGCTCCCGTCTGGCCATGGCCGCAGCTACGCCATGTTTGCTCGATTTATCGGCAAGAGGAACTGGGTGGCTAGCTCCGATGGCACGGCCGCCTGGTTGTTCACCGCCGGACCAAGGACAAGACTCCTTAACCTAGTAACCAGGGACATCACCTCACTGCCTCCGCTACCGGGCGATGAGATCATGCGATCCATGAAGTATTCACGTGGCATCGTCTACGGGGACGGCACCGTCTTTCTCTATAGCTTCATCAAAGGTTTCCGATCAGGCCACTCCACATTCACGGCCGCCATTCTATGTCCCGGTGATACGGTGTGGACAATGGTGAAGAAGAGTCTATATATGATAGAACCCCGTTGCATTGGCGCCATGTATCACGGCGGCAATGTCTTACTATTCGTGGACATACATAACTACTTCTGGTGCATCTTGACCCCGAATCACAAAGACGAAATGAAATACGACAGTCACACCGAAAGAGGCAGGCTTGAGGCTTGGATGAGTGAATACGTGGAACTTTCATATTTTCGCGACAGCTACTTCCTAGAGTCCCATGGGGAGCTGCTTTGGGTGACAATTTTTTCCAACAATTTTTGTCACCACCCGACCAAGGCAGTGTCGGTGGATGTACACATGCTGGAAGGATCAAGCAAAGGTGGAAATATGCGTTGGGTGACGAGGAATGGCCGGAGCTTGAGCGATCGTGTCTTCTTCCTTGGGTCACCTGCTAGCTTCACTGTGGACGTCTCACATCGAGACGCCAATGGCGGGTGCGTCTACTTCGTACATGACCGTTGTGTTTTCATATATAGCCTTGTCGATCGCGAGGCCAAAGTCGTGGAAAGGCTACGTCCAGGATGTGGTTCCGACAAGGCGCATGTGTGGCTCCGACACTAGCCCGCCATAGCTTCACTTTGCAAATTCAGAAATATCTCTTTTACATACTTTTGCGTATCACTTATACCACATCATGTGCTTGTGGGCACTGTAAAATATATCTATCATAATCAGTAGAATTTCCGTAGATTAATTTTGAAGGTAGTAACTAGCTAGCTGTTGTCTCTAGAATAAACTTGTAGCACTAGCTTGTACGAGCTGAGCCTTTCTGTACGGAAAGAGAATGTTTTTCATTTCCATAATGTGCAGTAATATATAGCATATATGATCACCAATTCAAACACTTTGAACCTATTACAATTATAAACGAGAACCATGGTTGAAACGACCTTGACCTTATCGCCGAATAATAGTAATATCATGGTCCTTCATATATCCAAAACCATTCAACTACTTGTCATGTTATAAAAAAATTGCAGTCCTGATTTGTTTCTTGCAGCCATGACTTATTCTATAGCGCACCGACGGTCTGAAAATCTATATGCAAATTACGTACTACTACTACTAGTACTGCTGCTGCTCGACGTTGACCAGCCTCTCAAAGAAGCTAGGAAAAAGACTGATCATTAGGTAGAAAGAAATCATTCCAGAGAAAGACATTTGGTTTAACATTTTTCAGTAGCATGGCTGACGAAATGCATGATGTTCTTTACCACCATTTATCCCAAAAGCGATGACAGATATGGTGCATGATACCAAACAGATTCCACGAGAACATATACGCTGGTGCAATCAAATAAGCAAGTCACCAACTGCATGATGCTCGATTTAGCACACAAGTCATCTTACGGGCACGGCGGTGGGCGGGGTCGTTCGTGTTGTCGGCAGCCGCCTTCCTTTTGCGCGTCTTGTAGGGGCGCAAGCTCAGGTACACCTTGCAGAGGGTCACCTTGTCCTGCCCGTTGTTGTGCAGGCCGAGCTCCACCATGACCCACCTCGACAATATGCGCCGGCTGCCCTCCTTTCTCGCAAACTTGAGATACCGGCGATACCCTAGGTGCTGGTTCGCGGAGTCCACAGACTTGGGCTTGCTCTCGGTGTGCCAGAACCCCTCCCCCGAGTCCACCTTGCGCCCCTTGCGGCAGGCACCTCTAGCACGCATGGGCGTGAAGAAGTACCACACTTGGTTGCCGTTGCTCGAGACTGCTGCGGCATACTGACGCGTGAGAACGTTGGGGTGGACGGCGTAGACTTCGCCGTTATGGATAAAGCTGCACGACTTGTCGCCGGAGACGACATGCGGCCTGAGGTGCAACTCGATGAGCTCCTGCTCGGAAGGGTGGGTGTCGAGCACGAAGTCCTGGCGGTTCCGGCGGTCCTAGCAGGATGTGTCAAAATATATCAATTATATCATATTAAAGTAGAAGACAAAGAAACGGCTCAGATTTGCTACACAAAGCAAGAACGACTTAGAATATTTCAACAGACATATAAGTTGTGTTTCAAACAAGTTGAAAGCTGCAATGTTTTGAGTACTATAAAGTTGCAAATCAGGAAAGCAATATTTCCAACATCACTGTTTATCAGATCATTGCGCATGACTATACGGTAATTTCTACAGTTTCAACACCCGTAAAAATTTTGTAAGTGAGAAATTCAGAGTTAGTTCAGTGGGAACTGGGAAGACACTGCAAAATGCAGGAACTGATGATCTTATATGTGATCGAGCTTTGAATTTTAGAAAATTAGTTCCAACTAAAGCATGTACTTTCTCCTTTTTAACAGTAAAAATTAAAAGAAATATGCCTTGCTACTCGTCAAAACGACCATCAGGTCCCCGTTAAAATCATTTGGAAGGGGTATTATAATACTTTAAAGGAGTTAATGCAGAATAGCATTATCTAGTTAATATACTGCAAATCATGGAGTACATCATAGACCAGCGTCATCATAGAACGTAATTAGGACCCAGGAAATTATATGCATCGTGTTACTTACAGCGGTCAAACTCTCATGGCCCTTACTCAAGTTCCGATTCTCATCTACTGGGTTGAAACTCTTGTGAGTGTGATACTGTGATCTAGTTCATCACTTCCCATGGCATGCTTATTTGAATTATATGAGCATAGATGTTCTGAAAGTATCTTCTTCTTACCTCAAAATTCTTCACTTCCTGGGTGTACATAGTTGGAACTAAAACGGCTAAGCAACCGATGACTAACAGGCTTAGTGAAAATATCAGCAAGTTGATCTCCAGAAGCAATGAAGCGTATGTCGATAGCACCTGAAGCAACCTTCTCGCGCACAAAATGGAAATCAATCTCGATATGCTTGGTGCGTGCATGAAACACCGGGTTGGCAGACAGATATGTGGCACCCAAGTTATCACACCATAAGACAGGTGGCTTGGGCTGAGGAACACCAAGTTCCTTGAGTACAGACTGGATCCATGTAGCTTCAGCTGTACCATTAGCAAGAGCCTTGTACTCCGCTTCTGTACTAGAGCGGGACACCGTGGGTTGTTTCCGAGAGCTCCAAGAGACGAGATTGGGCCCAAGAAAAATAGCAAACCCTCCAGTAGAGCAGCGGTCATCAGGACAACCCGCCCAATCAGCATCAGTGTAAATATTCAGAAGAATAGATGAAGACCTCTAAATTTGTAAGCCAGTAGAGACGGTACCCTTGACATACCTAAGGATCCGGTTGACCGCTTCATAATGATCGGTGGTGGGCTGAGCAAGAAACTGGCAAACCTTGTTGACCGCAAACGAAATATCAGGACGGGTTAACGTCAAATACTGGAGTCCTCCAACCAAACTCCGATAGCGAAGAACATCATCAGCAGAAAGAGCGGCACCCTGAGCTCGAGAGAGCTTGTCAGACGTGGACATCGGAGTGGGGACTGGACGACAATCCTCCATGTGGGCACGATGAAGAAGATCCAAAGCATACTTATGCTGAGTCAAGTGCATGCCCGCCGGGGTGTAAGAGGCCTCAATGCCCAAAAAATAGTCAAGACGCCCAAGATCCTTGATAGGGAACGCTTGTGCCAAGACGTGCACAAGGCGATCAACAGCAAAAGTGGAGAAGCCTGCAATCACAATGTCGTCTACGTAGACCAGCATGTAAATAGTGACACCACCATGAGAGAATAGAAATAGAGATGTATCGGCTTTGCTGGAAGTGAAACCGAGCTCATGAAGTTTGTCACTCAGACGAGCGTGCCATGCACGAGGGGACTGTTTCAGACCATAAAGAGCACGCTGAAGCTTGCAAACATGCTGAGGGTAGCGAGAGTCCTCAAATCCAGGAGGCTGCTGCATATACACATCTTCCTCAAGAAAACCATGGAGAAAAGCATTGCTGACATCAATTTGGCGAAGACTCCACCCGCGGGACACAGCGAGAGACAGAACCAGGCGAATGGTCACTGGTTTAACAACAGGACTGAAAGTGTCATGGTAGTCAATACCGTGCTGTTGTGTAAAGCTGCGAGCAACCAACCGAGCCTTGTGCTTGTCAACTGAACCATCAGGACAAAACTTTGTTTTGAATATCCATTTACTGCCAACAATATTTGTGCCAGGAGGATGTGGAACAAGCCGCCAAGTCTGAGTACGCTGCAAGGCATCAAATTCATGTTCCATAGCAGTGCGCCAGGCCGGGTCGGAAAGATCTGAGCGATGAGAAG
The DNA here is from genome assembly GCA_947311845.1 of Poa pratensis. Lineage (NCBI taxonomy): Eukaryota > Viridiplantae > Streptophyta > Magnoliopsida > Poales > Poaceae > Poa > Poa pratensis. The sequence goes on along the minus strand of CAMZMU010000077.1, from coordinate 48,398,073 downwards.
CAGGAACCGCAAGAAACGCTCGTCGACGACGATAAGGATCATACCGGATAGTTCCATTGGTGAATTTCTTGGGACGATGAATATTGTTACTGCGTCGAGTAACCATCGGTGATGCTGGCACTGTTGTTGCAGGAGGCGCCTGTACAGAATCCGCATGAGAAGCGGACTCGCCGGTGCGGACAGACGGAGGCGCAATCAGCTCCTGGTCCAGCGAGGTGTCTTGGCGCGGTGGACTTGCAGCTGGACTAGACGGGCCAGATGGGCCAGCCGAAGCTGGGCTGGCCGGCCCCGACGGAGAAGCTGGCCGTGAGCCAGGAGGCGAGGCCCGCGTGGGAGGCGACGCAGGCGCTGTCGACGAGGCATGCGTGGGCTGCTCATGCACGTCAGAGTCTGGCAGGGTACGTCGATCACGGAAACCGGTTCCTGCACAGGCAAATCACAAGAAACACCAGGTTGATCAAACGGTAACATAGTCAAGTCATATTTACGCATATTAGGACCCTGGATAGCTGGCTCTTGTGCAGGAAAAGACACCGGGTGTAAAGAGGAAACATCGATGACCACGCCCGGTGTGGCAAAGGGAAACATTGTTTCATCAAAAATGACATCGCGAGAGATATAGATGCGACCGGTGCTGCGATCAAGACACTTGTAGCCCTTATGCAAAGGACTATAACCAAGGAACACACACATCTTGGAACGAAACTCTAGTTTACGTGAATTATACTTGCGAAGACTAGGCCAACACGCACAACCAAAAGTGCGAAGAAACGAATAATCAGGGGACTGGTTTAGTAACCGGGTAATGGGTGGAAGATTGTTGAGGACGGGACTGGGCATCCGATTAATAAGATAACAGGCTGTGAGAAAAGCTTCATGCCTTCATCCCAATAACGTAAAGGGAGGGAGGAGTGGGCAAGGAGGGCTAGCCCGGTCTCGACAAGGTGTCGATGTTTGCACTCAACAATACCATTTTGTTGGGATGTATGGGGGCATGACACACGATGAAGAATACCCGTCCTATGAAAATAAGCATTTAGGCGATGATATTCACCACCCCAATCGGACTGCACAGCACGAATCTTAGTGTTAAGAAAACGCTCCACATGAGCTTGAAATAGATAAAAAATGGCCTTGACATCAGATTTGTGTTTAATTAAATAGATCCAATAATGGCGGCTATAGTCATAACAAAAACTAACATAATATTTATAACCTCCGAAAGAGGGCAATGCAGGGCCCCAAACATCTGTATGAATAAGCTCAAGTGGTGCAGTGGAAACACGATGAGAATGAGTATAAGGTAATTGATGACTCTTAACACGTTGACATGCATCACACACTGATGACTCAAAATCTGATGAACACGAAAAGAATTGTTCTTGACAATACTTTGAACTACATTATTAGACGGATGACCAAGCCGTTGATGCCATGTCCTAGGAGAAAGCTTAACACTAGCAGCAGCATGCCGAGTAGACGAGGACGCATGATGAAACGGAACCGGATATAGACCCCCTTGGCTTCTACCTTCAAGAACGATTTTGTTCGTGGCCTTGTCCTTAACACAGAAAAAGTCTCGATGAAATTCGATGAAGACGTTGTTATCACTAACAATCTTATGAACGGAAAGCAAGTTTTTGCTACTATTAGGGACATGAAGGATATTTTTAAGAGCTAGAGAATGCATAGGACCAGCTCAAACAGAGTGCCCAATGTGCGAAATAGACAGACCTGCTCCGTTGGCGACCTGGACTTGATCCCTGCCGTGATATGGCTCCTGAACGTGAAGCCGCTCCATGTCATGAGTGAGGTGGTCGGTGGCGCCGGTGTCCATCAACCAATGCGGTTGATACTCAGGGTGGTTCTGGCTGGTAGAAGTGGCATTGCCGGAACGGGAGTCATCACCTTGATGCCCTTGGTTGTAGCGGCGGCATGCCAAAGCATCATGGCCCCATATGCCACAAATTTGGCAGCGTGGTCGGAAACGACGTCCGCCGCGACCACCACCACCACGGCCGCCGTTCTGGCCACCACTATTGCGTCCGCCTTGCTGACCACCATGGCCGCCATTGGGGCCATAGTAACCACCACCTCCCTGGTAGCCTTGCTGACCACCGCCTTGGCCATACTGACCACCACCATTAGGGCCACCATGCTGGTAGCCACCACCACCATTGCGGCCACCACCTTGGTAGCCGCTGCCTTGGTAGCCGCCGCCTTGGTACCCACCTCCTTGCTGCGCACCGCCCCGGCCTCCACCTTGGCCGCCTTGGTAGCCACCGCGACGAGCAGCGTTGGCCGAGGAGGAGAAATCGACCTCGTGCCCGGACAGGTCCTGCATGGCCTCATGAGACACAAGCATCGAGTAGAAATCAGTGAGCTGGATGACGGCGTTGGGGTTGGTGTTGGAGAAGACATTGAGGGACGCCTGAAGAGGGGCATACGCGGTGCCCAAACCAGCGAGTATATAGTCGACCAGTTCTTCATCGGGCAAGGGAGCTCCGACGGTGGCCATGGCATCGGCAAATCCCTTCATTAGGTGAAAGTAGTCAGCTGCTCCCATGTCGTGCCGCTTCGTCGTCGCGAGCTTGCGACGGTATGCACGGATGCTCGCCCGTCCTTGGGCGGCGAACATGGAGGAGACGTAGCTCCACACGGCGGCGGAGGTCGTTCGCCCGATCATCTGGGCAAGAAGTTCTTCGGTCATAGACCCGAGTAGCACGCTCAGGACACGCTGATATGTGCACACCCAGGCGGCGTATGCAGGATTCGCCTCAGTTTTTGCATCAGCGCCGGTGCCGGTGGTGATCGTCCTCGGCGGCGCAGGAAAACTACCATCGATGAAACCTAATCGACCCGAAGCAGTGAGGTTGGGGATGACCTGGGTCTTCCAAAGGAGGAAGTTGCTCCGGTCCAAGCGGACGGTGATGGTGTTGGGGTCGCCGGTCGGAAGAGACCCGGCGGCGGAGGAGGACTGGGCGGCGGAAGTTGTCAACGCCATGGCGGCAGAAGAGGAACCCTAGAGCCTCACTCTGATACCAAGTTAATTGTAACGAAAGGATTGTGTGCCGTGGTGTTGCCGCACGGCTGGCTCTTGATTTATATTAACAAATAACAGATCGTGTACAACATGAATACAACAAGGACTCGTATCCGTTTTGGACTGGATACGGTATTCTGCCTAATATACATGGCTTTACTCCTCAACTTTTGGGTGTATGTAAGAACTGCGTGGAAGAGTGATTGTTTGATGCAAGAGAGTGATTGTTTGATACTGGAGACATTGGTGGAAAACATGGAGCAGGTACTGATGGTGGATCCACCCTGAAGCATAGGACTCCTGCACCACAAAGATACAGAGTGAAGCAATGGACAAGTATTCGCTTCTTTTTTACAAATAGTAACATACCATGCATGCACGCTATATTAGTCTATGCAATTTTACAAATAGTAATCATGCCTAAGGGTAGTATTAAACCACCAATAGAATGACAGTATGAATCGATATTTTGCATGCCAGTTCCTACCTCCTTTTCTATCCTACATCCTAAACGCCAGCCCTCCCGTACAACAAGCCATGGTTCTACATCTACAATAATATCACTATGCGTATAGAAGTCCTTCATCCTATAATAGCATCGCCGAGTGAATCGCAAAAGCATCGTGGCAAAGTCCATTTGGAACGACCATAAATAAAGTCCATTGGAACCGTATCGTCCGTTGACCCTCTGGTTCTTATAACAGTACTACAGCATCTTCCCATAAACCTTCATCGTGGTTTATGGGGAACATGTGTAAATGTAGAAACTATGAATTGGATATCTCAATGGAACTGCAAAACAATAGTGTTTGTCATACTATTTCTCTAGTGTGGAAGAGCTATGTTTTGTTTGACACAGAAAACGGATTTACTCCCTCTCCATCCCCAAATAGGTGCCATTTCGGACTCGCTCTAGACAAGAATCATCCTAAAATTGCAGAGAAAGTATTTGAGCAGGAAACGCAGCGACCGGCTGAGTTTTGAATCGATCTGCAGAAACTCAAGTAGCGAGCAGAATAAGTGGAGGAATAGGAGGCGAAATCAATGCGTTACCTCCAACTCCACGGGAGACCGGCCGCCGGCCAAATCAAACAATCGGAACCATCCGGAGAGCGAGAGGAGGTAATGGCACTACAAGAGAACATGTTTTTAGAGGCACTTCGAAATGCCACTAAAAATGCCCAAAGTGCCTCTAAGTATTTTTAGAGGCACTTTAAAAAACGTTGCATTTAATCGTGTTGCTAAAAATCATAGAGGCATTTGAAGGAAAATGCCACTAAAAATGAGTATTTTTAGAGGCAATTCCAGAAATGCCTCTATATTTTTTAGGGGCACTATTTTTCAAATGCCTCTAACTATTTTTAGAGGCATTTCCATAAATGCCTCTATATTTTTTAGGGGCACTGTTTTTCAAATGCCTCTAACTATTTTTAGAGGCATTTCCAGAAATGGCTCTATATTTTTTAGGGGCACTGTTTTTCAAATGCCTCTAATCAATTCCACTGTAAAATGCCTCTATATTTTTTAGGGGCACTGTTTTTCAAATGCCTCTAATCAATTCCACTGTAAAAAGTAGTTGCATAGCAAAACATACATTCATAACATACATTCCGGAATTCATAACATACATTCAGGAATTCAATATTCTTATAATTGCATTCATAACATATTCTTCAGAAGCAGAGTTTTATAGGCATAGTACTATACGGATTGCACAATTGAACATTGTCAGTTAGATCGATCATCTCATTGTACATCATAAGAGGTTACAAACTTGTGCAGATCACTACAAGTACTCAGAAAAGACAGCCGTATTACATACATACTCAACACTAGCATCCTAGCAGCCTGCGCTGCCAGTAGCAAACTCTACCTGTCCAGATAGTTCTTCGTGTATGGTTATCTCTACGCCTCCGATCCTCTGAACACTCAAATTGGGCTCATAAAGTTCATCATCCTGCTGCCTGAAGGAAATTCAGTACGAGCATCAAAGCAATGCAGACTAATCCTTAATACCCATCTGATAACAGAATGTATAAAGGTCAAGGAATAACATGATTGTAATAGGTAGTCTGACAGAATAACACAAGTGTTTAGACTACATGTTACAAGAGTTTCATACTGAAATGCTATCACTAAAAGAACAAACAGAAAGAATCTGACCTTCTGGTGCTTGATGCATGAGCCGAAGATGCCTCCAAAGAAGATAGCCCAGAATACATAGCACCACAAATGACTGCTACAATCTGCAAGGAAATAAGACGTATAAATCTCCGAGCCGGTCATGTTTTGCATCTCCTTAATCTCTCTGACGTAGTTTTCTTTCTGAAAAGCAAAGAGACTCAGCTTAAGTCCATAAGCTAACATATAAATATACATGAACATATATTTTTTTATTTTACGCGGCTCCCCGGAAAGGGACTGAGCTCCACTATTACTAAGATAACAGAACACAAACAAAAAAGTCTTATACAAAATTCGGCACTTGTAGAATAACCTGATAGACTGGTAGATTTTTTAATTGATAGCAACAAGCTAATGATCAGGTTAACCCGAAAAAACTATTATGTGGGTTAACATGATAATATATTACTAGCACAATGGATGCTGAGCAACTGAACCAGCAGTTCACTTGTAGCAACCAAGTACAGATCAAAGATACAGATCTCATCCAACTATAATCCTATAGGAGTGAAAGTGATTCACGAACCATTTTAGCCTTCTGATAAGATAGTCTGATTCGACTAACTAAACAGCTCACTCATTACATATGCAGATCAGTGTTAATATTTTGACATTTTCCAGCTACTTGTTCTAATATCACAGGAAAATACCCTATTCCGTCGAAACTTGTACCTAGCAAACTTGTTTCTAGGATATAACAATTTCCAAAAGACAAACAAACTTCCAGTTTATTCACTTAGCATCATGTAACTTCAGGCAATGACATAAAGCACAAATAAAAGAATACCTAGTCTAAAAAAAACAATACCTAAGTGACAGCAATGACATATGTGCAATCCTAGAACTAGATAAGGTAGGCTAGTTTCTCAAAGTTCAACAGGAAACAGAAGGCTCTAGTTAACAGTGACAAGATAAATAGATATAGCATGGTCAGTCAACTAGTTAACTATAGACAGAACACTAGCATGAATTTTCTCCTAAACAGATCCTTAACTTAATTGCTGGTATCCCTAAGGTTTGGCTATGCAAATATTCTACACATAAGGGCTACGTTCCAATTTAATCAAGAATATTTATCGTGATGGCCATTGGACCAATTGATTTGTACAGTTGTACTTGGCATTCAACCAGTTTAATCAAGTAGTCATGTAACTAGTTAAATCATTTGCAATGCAATTAGTACAATATCCAAATAGACAGAACCATTAATGTCAACAATGCTATAGCAGACCGCAAAGTGTATCTACATTTTGTGCAACCGAATGCACTTGATGGGAGTAATGATTCTTTCAAATACAATCAGCAGTTGGTTATTCCAATATAAGACATAATCATCTCTATATTTAGCCAATACCACCATTTTCTTGTATGGATTGGGCTGATCACATGCCTACTATTGTGCAAATAAAAACAAAATGTTCATATAACTACTATACCCAATAACTGGAAAAGCTATCCTATAATTCTTGGTCCAAACTCAAATGTACATAACAGAACGACTTCAATCGCTGGATTTCATCCATGAGGATTACAGAACTACAGACGAACTATTTTGTAGCTTTCCTTGACACTTGTACACACGGTCTATTTTGCAGCAGTGTTTCATTGCTACATGCCATTTCTGTCTAACTCTAAAATTTAACTGTTCAGCACTAAACATCTAGTAAGTATATTTACAATCTATGAGTCTGGTGGCGAAGAAGGTTAGTGATGATGGATCCAGGATGAGAGGCTAAGCAGACACCAAGGTTATGATATTAAGGCACCAATCAGACTTTCGTTAAGGCAAAACAAGACTTGCAGTGAAATCTTAAGAAAGCACATAGTATTATATCAAAAATTTCATTTGGGAGTATTGTGGATACAAGTATTACAGCAAGCAGGGAGCAGTGGCAATAAAAAGGAAAAATAGATTAGATATGAAAACATACACCCAATTCCGAAGCTCTTTGTTTCAAAGAAACTATTCCCTCTTGTGTCTGTAGAGCAGTATAAACTGGAACTCCTTCCTATTAATAACAGATGCCATAAGGAAACCAAACACGATAAGAAATTTCGCTACAGAATAAGAAGACAATTTAACTCTCTGTCAGTATGTGTTAAGTACCCTTGTTCCACCACCAGACTGAAATCATTTAGGCTGTGTTAATTACCCTTTCTGACTTGGTGACATACTTCATGTAACCTCTTACACATCCTCAGCAAATCTAACTAAAATGAAGATAGCAAAAGGATCAAAAGAAGGGATCAATTTATATCCACTTCTTTACCTTGACACCCGCTCACTGTCAAGGACAATAGTTATCATGATTTGGGATCCAATGGTTGTGCACTATAAATTAGGAAACCCTGATACAATTTCATTACAAATATTTGCATTGTATCATTGTCGAAGGTGCTATTACCTCAAAATTCTACCACGACACAGACAGGTAACCTGAAGCTGCAGACTGTATCATCAATTAGTGTTGTCAGAGAACCACCAAATTAATCAGATGAGGAAGTATCCTGATCCAAAAATTTGAGTTCTAGAACCCTGTGAACTTCACGAACCCTATCAACACAGCACATGGGAGAACTGATAACCACACAACCCCTTTCTCAAGCTACCACGGTTCATCGATCCACGACATCATCACCAGTACAAAAATAAGGGGGAGGCAGCGTAGGGGATTGGGTAATTCCATGCGTTACCTTGAGGATGCCAAGCTTTACGGAGCCGTAGATGACCTGGAGCTCAAGAGAGAGTTGGAGGAGGTCGTGGTCGACCTGGAGAAGCGGCAACAACACCACCGCGCCACCAAATTACCACCGCACCACAACAGCACCACCACCACACCAGCACCACACCACCATAACAACGGAGAGCCCAAGCGGCGCCATGCATCCAGGTGAGGCCGAGACGGCGAGGATGCGTAGGGCCTCGAGGTAGAAGCTCCTCACCACCTTCACCTGGGCGCCGCATTTGCTCGAACACCAAGTGGGCAAGGATGGCACATGGCAGGGAGCCTCGGACAACAGAGTCACTAAGGCGTCGGGTCGAATGCCGAGCTCTAGGAGGGAGCTGTATACAACGAGGAGCAGCAGCCGAGGGCGCGCGGTGGCGCGGGAATCGCGCCGGCGGCCGAGCCGAGCCCCCACGGCTAGGGTTAGCCGCGGCGTCGCACACGGGAGCGGAGCGGCTTGTCGGCGGCAGGGAATCAGCGGAGATATGCGAGTACAGTCCAGGCCGGAGAGCGGCGGTGCCGGTGCCGGCCGCCGACGGCCGAAGCCATGGGCGGCGGCGCGGGCGGTGTGAGGAACAGCTGTGAGGGAGAGAGAGAGAAATGAGGATAAAAGATAAACTTCAGGGTGTACTAAGTGGAAATGGTTGCCCACGGCGCCGCCAAACCGTGCCCGTTTAGTTGCGTTAGTGGACACCCACAGGCAACCTGCGATCGGTATGTCCGTCAGTACTCAGCCAGCGTCAAAACAAAAGCAATAAGAGCATCCACAATGCATAACGCTTACCAAGGCGCTTATGTGATAAAAACAAATACTAGCAAAGAATAAAATCTGAAGCAAGCGTTCCTCCCGGGCAACGCTGGTCGCTTATTTGAGGCGCTAGTTTAACTCCAAGCAGCCTCCGTTTCAACGTTGAGGGCCAGAAAAAATCAATTAGCGTCTGGCGATAACTTTGGCATCAGGCGCCGGGATTGAACACTCTTAACTGTCGATGGAGTGGGATTTTAATCCTAGCGCCCCCGTTTAAGCGTCCCACTGTGGATGCTCTAACCACGATCGTCAGCGATGCTGCACAATCCATGCGAGTCGGGTATGTTAGTCATGTATAAATGTACGTATGACATCACCATTACATCATCGTGACGTATGCATACATGTTACATATCGTACAAAGTTAGAAGGTTTGCATAGATGGATAGCTGAATCGATCCACGTCGCGTACAGCAAAATATCCACATGGTATTGCTGGGGTGTGGTGTATTGTATAGTAAGTAAAGCCTATAATATTTATAGAGACACTTTAAAAAATGCCACTAAAAATGGCATCTTTAGAGGCACATCCTAGAAATGCCTCTAAAAATATTATTTATAGAGGCAATATTAAAAAGTGCCTCGAAAAATGCTATTTTTAAAGTTACTTTTGTGAAATGCCCTTAAAAATGACATTTTTAGTGGCACTTTCATAAAAGTGCCCCCAAAAATAGCATTTTTGAGGCACTTGGTGAAATATGCCCCTAAAAATTATTTTTAGAGGCACTTCAAAAAAGTTCCACAAGCAAAATGCCCCTAAAGATAGGTTCTCTCATAGTGTGGCTTCGAGGTTGGTGTCCCTCCGGCCGGAGCTTGTTGGGCGGTGGAGGGGGTCGCCGGTGGAGGAGCGTTTCGGTTTGGGCACTCTGGAGACTAGAGCTGGAGCTGCTGGCGTTCACTCTTCAACTTCTCCACTTTGCGCTACACTTAAGGAAATAAAAGTTAGAACACGGATGGTCGCGGACGGTCCACCTCCCCAGAGGACGCTCAGCTAAGATTTGAGATTTTCCATCCAATTTTGTTAAATTTTGGCTGATTTTTTTCTTTTTCATTTTCTTTCTTGGCAAAATGTAATTCGCTGCTGAATGTTTTTCACTCGGCAAAGTACAGATTGACTTCGGCAAAGCTACCTTTTGTTTTTGTGTTTCTTTGGCCGCTCTAGTCTCATCCTTCTCTCCCGCCCTCTCTTTTGGCGAAAGAAAATGTTGAAACGATTGTTGGAATGGACGACACGGGGCAGCGGAATAGGGTTTCATAAAAAGCATCCCCACTTTGATGGGATCCTAAGAGCATTGTAACCGTCACCCGGCAGCCCTCAATTATGTCCTCTTTAGGGTGTCGGACATGTGTTTGCCACACCGTGGTGCTGCCCTTAGAGGCGCCCCCAAACCGAATTTGTAAGTTGGACAAACATTCACAAATTTTGAACTAAGACACAATTTTGATTAAAATTTGATACAAATATTACAAAAATTTAACTAAAACTTAAATCTAAACAGCAGGAGTCTAGAAGTTAACCTAAACTAAACTAATTTAGACGCCGTTAAGTCTAGCCTCATGATCGTTCGTCTTTGCTAAGCGCGCGCACAAGCACCTCCGGTGGCGTTAAGCTCCTCGTATGTCACACACTTGGCGGTCATGAAGGAGGTTGCATGCTACTCTACTTGGCTGATTAACTGTTGCTACTCGGCCGACACCGCCTGGGTATTCAGCTTCTCGTAGACCGACGCTCGACGGCCATAAGGTTGTGGGCACACTCCTCCGTCTGGATGTTCAGCTGCTCGTAGACTCACGCTCGATGGCCATAAGGTTGCGGGCACACTCCTCCGCCTCTGCGTCCTCGCGTGAACGCTCGATGGCGGCTGCCTCAACGGCGGCATTCGCCTCCTCCAAGCCCGCCCTCACCCGAAGGTATGCCTCCTCGTTGCGCCATCTGGCAAACGAGTTGTCGCAGCTCCTGCTGTGACTAGTGGCCCGGCCGCTCCTCACCCACCTCAACCCAATCGAAGGGGTCATCACCACTCCAATCATCGCCAGACGATGGAGGGGTTAGGTCCTGCGCCAGGGGGGTGAGCATGCCGTGTGGCCTGTGTGAGGGTGGCCCATGTGGTAGTGAGGCAGCGTGGCATAGCGACGACGTGGGTAGTGTAGCCTGCGGCGAGCACAAGTTGTGAAGTGGCGGCACAACGGGTCTTTTTTTATAGCCGACCGATCGAGCGAGAAACAGAGACAGAAAGTGGTGGCGTTAGGTGGGAACCGATGGGTGGGTGAGGACCTGTCGCCTCGGAATTAATAACAGCGACACGTCTCCGCTGCGCTGGCGTCGCTTGTGAAGCCGGTAAGGCTGGGCACTGCGTCTGAAAAGCCGGGTGATGTACACGCGTCGACGTAAATGCGACGCGTTCGACTGACGCACCGTCCCTTCTTAGTTTAGTAACTTGGGTCTTATTTCATCTCAGTATTATGTTATACTATTTACCATCGATTTCCACATTGATGAAGAAATGGCTTAAGTTAAGAGTATATTCCATCGTTTATTATTTTAAATCAATATTCACATGGAAGCAATATTCTAGTTTCATACATTTTATTATAAAAAATGGACTGTAGCAAAATTCGCTTTGAATGGAAACAAAATTTTGTTGCAACGGAATCAAAACTAAGTAACATCGAAAATTATTTTATTTTGCTTTCCCACGAAGTAAACCTACATGCCTGAAATTTTGCTGAAGTTATTAGTTTGTTTCAAGACATGATTTTGTTTCCCATAATGCCGGAAGAATCAGATTGGGGAGCAGTTAATAACCTATCCCGATAATTAAGTGGATTTTGTTAAAGGAAGGTTTGCATTACGGGAGCAATTATTATGGAAGCATGAATCTGGCCCACGATTACAACAAGAGAGTTGGGTGGCCTTGTTAAATATCCGACGACAACCCGATGGAGTCCGACGCCGATTCCTAGCAGTCCATGGAGTCCATCACGGCGCGCTCGCCGCCGCCCGTCACCGGCAGGCTCGCGCGGACGGTCCGCCCCTGGGCCAACCTCTCGCCGGACCTCCTCCTCGACGTCTCCAACCGCCTGGACGACCCCACCGACTGTGTACGCTTCCACGCCGTGGCGCAACGCGGCGCCGTCGCTGCACTCCCCGTCGGCGACCCGCCCCGCGTTCTCGCCGTGGCTCCTGGCGCTGTGCGGCACCCAGGTCATCCACTCCACCGTTGGCCTAGGATGCGCTTCTTCCCTCAAGGAGGTGAGCGACGGCGGCGAAGGCGTGCTCGTGGAGCCGACATCATCTACCGGCGGCGGTAGAAACTGGGTAGCTAGCGCCAATGGCACAGGCGCGTGGATCTTTGTCGCGACTCGCGAGTCCCGAGCCAAGACTCATCCACCTTCTCACCGGAGCTGTCACCGAGCTGCCTCGCTTCCCGGACCGCGACGAGATCACTGGGCCGATGGAGAATGCACGCGGCATCGTTTACAGCGATGGTACGGTCTTTCTATACAACTTTCTGTACAAGAGGATGTCCACATTCACGGCGGCTATCCTGCGCCCCGGTGATAAGGTGTGGAGAGTCCTGAGAAGAATTTGGGACGTCCCGACGACACTTTCAAGTGCCATGTATTATCGATGGTAAGATCCTAGTGTCATTCGGTGAGTACTTTTGGAGTGTATTCAGGGCCGGTCCTGAGATTTTAGGGGCCCGGGGCGAAACTAGAATTTAGGGCCCCTAAATAGTTAATATACATATTAGAATAATACTTTTACATGTGCATATGAAATGTTACCCGAAAAGCTTCTTTAAAAATTCTAACATTTCTACATGCAAAGACACGAACTGATGATATCTCAATATTTTTTTATAGTCAAAAAAAAATCTCAATTTTTTTTTTGCGGGTGATCATATCTCAATATAAATCACAGAAACTATCATATCGACTTTAAGTCGAATCATATAGTCTTGGTGGCTGGTGGCCGCAGTACATTTTCTTCTTGGTGACTCGACTTCCAGCTAGCACTCTGAAGGTCGCTGCACGAAGGCTAGTGATGAGTCGTCTCTATCTCTTGTCTAAGGAACGGCCGACGGATGCCACACACATCACACCTCAAATGTACAAAACTACCATGTGAATGAAATTATAAAATTTTGGATTTTGAACAGACCTTGTGCGTGGTTGTCAGACTTCTGTGTGGCGCTCCCGCCCGACGCCACTCAACTGTCTACCGTTTGGTTTCACGCCGCCCTATCCCTCTTGCTGTCTTGCAACCGGCATCCTGGGCCAGCTGAACTTATTATCGCACAATTTTTCAGCCGATCCTCACTTTTTTTGTTGAAAATGTGGCCGTTTCTCATCAGTGCAAACGAGGAAACCAATCAGCGCGTGATTTTCCATGTTAATGGTGAGTGTCGACTGCATGCCTAATTTATTGGGCCTTGCGGCTATAGTGTAGGCATTTAGCCCACTGGCTTCACCCCGCTTTAGCACCAAAATTAAAGGACCAGGCTAATAAAAAAATGGCCCAGGCCCAAGTAGTAGACGCAGACGGTAACTGTCCGTCCTTCTTCTTCCACCAGACCCGTACGAGAAAAAAAAAACCTTCAGACCTTACTCTAATGGCGCCATCACATACACTGCGTATGCCTAGCTGGGGGCCCCTAGGATTCGGAGGCCTGGGGCGGCCGCCCCTCCTGCCCCCCCTCAGGGCCGGGCCTGAGTGTATTGACGGGAGGCGGCGTCGGTGACTTACCGGGGCTCCAGCCGAGGTGGAACGGGGCCGAGGAAAGAAACTTTTCTCGTGAATGCAATTACGTCCTGGGTCCCGTGGCGAGCTGCTGTGGGCATCCGTCCTAGTTAAGCGTGACGGGATTTATGGCTACGCTCGCGCCGACATCACGCCGGCACTGTCGGTGACGGTACACATATTGGAAAAAGAAGCAGGCGGCGTGATGCAATGGGTGCTGATGGACGGATGGCGCTTAGCCGATCGAGTTTTGTTCCTCGGGTCCCCCGCCAGCTTCGCCGTGGACGCCGACCAGCTGGGTGTGGGCGGTGGATGCGCCTACTTCGTTTTCAGGCATTGTGTGTTCCGATATGGCCTCATCGACGGCGAGGGTGAGCTCGTGAAGCGGCTACCTCGCAGATGGGGTAGCGATGGGGCGGGCGTGTGGCTCTGGCCAGAACCTGCCATTGCACCAATCCAAGAAATTCAAGAAGGCTTGATGAAGCAAAAGATGCGGTGGGATGTGTTAGGCATTTTCAGTTAACAATAATTGGAGAACTGTTGTCTCTAATAATTTCGAAGACAGTAGCCATATTCCAATATCATCGGCGATATATATATTATTGATTGGTTGTTCAGTCAAAAATTATATATTGTTTGAATCTATACATCATTTATTAGCTCCCAGAATGAATGTGCTATATGCTAGATCTATTTTTGATGGTTCGTTTTTTCCACGACAATTTATCAATGAGCAGGTGATGACAGCGCCGTACTTTCGTGTCAATTTTTCTCCAGTTTTCTTATGTTTTCTCTGCCTTAACCTCTGGTTTGGCACCTTGTATTGAAATTTTATGAGACTGGAAGATATGGCTCGACCGAAGCTCTACGGCATTGGTTCCTCTGTCCCTTGCCCAGATTCATGCTTCGTGTTGTTTTTGCGCCTTTTGCCTGCTAGGTGGATGGGGTCCCAGCTGCACTGATTCGTTCATAGCATTCTTGAGAACATCTATAAATTTATCGCATGGTGTGGCTTGGAATAAACCTGCATAACTGCCATGATTGAACTAGTGCATCTCCTTAATGTCAGACGAGCAAAATTGACTGAAATGAATACCAAAACAAATCTGCTCATATTTAGCAAGAGCAGCTTCACAGCTTGTGCTCAGAAACTGTTTGACTTGCAGTCAACTTTGTGAAGATAAACTAGAGGCAGTGCATCCGTCTGTTTGTAAACAGTTTGTACTTTGCATCTGCCTCCATCTCAGATTCTCAGTCTTCCCAAGGCAGATTCTAGCTGCAATCAAATCAATAGTGCTATTTGGATTACATGACTAGTCCAATGTTAAATATGTGGTCTGTTTCGAAGTCCTACTATAATCAGCTCTTCTTACCATGCTTTCCTTTCCTGTAAGCCTTGTCGGGCAGGTGTTGAAAACAGGGCTGAGGCTCAGTCTGACTGCAATACCATCTCGATTCCGTTTCTATCTCGGCCAACCTCCACATAAAAAATCCACCTACCCACTGTACGTAAAATCGATTGACCGATATTGGAAACGAAGAATCGATATGGGGTCGATGGATGGCGCGGAACAAGATCCAACTGCTTATGGCCACCTCGACGACGAAGATGTCCTCATGGCTGAAGAGGATCAATCTGAAAGCGAGGACTCGGTGGACGAAGAGGTGAACTACCCGTACCTGAATGATCCTCCTGCTGTGGCCACCCCGACAACGGCGAGCGTCCACCCTTCGTCCTGGTCGAGACAGACGCGTATTACGCCGACCGCCGCAACGTCACCACCGCCACCTGCGGCATCAACGACCTCGGCGGCACTGTTCAGGTCACCTTCTGCATCGCCCAACCGCCGCTCGTCTCCTACCTGTTCGTCCACGTCGCCTCCTCCCTCGCCCACCCTGACTGCGCCACCGTCGACCCCCAAATCATCGCCACAGAGACGGACGGCGGCCTCCTTCTCCTCCGCCTCGCCATTGATGAACATCCACCCGATGTCATGTTACCCTTCTACAGACAGTACTTCATCCATGACGCCAGCGGCCCCTCCCTCGAGCACCTCCCGCATCCCGGCTACATGTTCAATGAGGACTCGCTTGCCATCGTGCGCAAGTGCAACAAACGCTGCCAGCAGGTCACTAGCAATGGCAGCGGTGGTTCCAGTCAAGGGGACCACGATTGCAGCAACTGCGACTAGGTCCTTGCCGCACAGGCTTGTGGATTCGGGTATGTAGAATCTTCTCAACTCTGCGTGTATCACTCTGATCTGAAAACCTGGAGCAAGGTGCCGGTTGTAGTCAAGTCATATACATCCCACACAACAAGCAAGACAATCACCATAGGAGGAGATAAAGGCACCGTGGCCTGGGTTGATCTCTGGCGTAGTATCCTCTTGTGCGACGTGCTTGACAAACGCCCCATGGTTCGTACCTTAGAACTGCCGCAGATGCCAATGCCAATCATGTCAGCCAATAATCTGGGCCGTGGCAATCCACGGGCTGTTCGGGACATTGCTGTCCTTGATGATGGCTCCATCAAGTATGTTGAGCTGCAGTACCGTCTTGTCGAGCAGGGCGTACCCGGAGTCAGCTTCCCCTATATCTGGAAGGTCGCGGTATGGAGCATCAGCACTGCAGGGAGCTACTCCTCGAAGGATTGGCACATGGATTACTTACTCGATTCCACTGAAATACCCGGGTCATCACTGCCTAAGCTGCGGGTTGATGAGGATACGGCGCAGCCAACCTTGTCCACTCTCCACATTGGCCTACCGAACCTGAGCCTGCAAGATGATGGCGTCGTATACTTCCTCACCAAGATTGACTACCGTGACAACTCCCACATAGCATGGGTGCTTGCTGTTGATATGAGAAACAAGATAGTCCAGAAAGTGGGTGAGTTTAACTCTATGAGAACTGCTGGTTTAGAGGATGTCTACACTGCAAGTAGGATCTCCAAATACCTTAAAGGTGCAAAATAAAACACACAAACGACCAGGGATGAACGAGCTTGCATGGGAGCAAGGAAATCTGGAACAGTTTCGGGTATCTTGGGAGGAGATTATCCTTTGTTTTTATCTGGCTTATGTTTGTTCTAGTATTAAGGATAAGACCCTGTTCAGGAGGGTTCCTTCATGTATCTCATCTATTTACTCTCACAACTTACTCTCGCACCTTAGAGTTCCGTTGTCTTCAATTGAAATGGCAAATCTTTTGCCATCGTTTCAAAACAAAAAAAACAGGGCTGAAGAGGAGATGCTCGAACAGCCGTGCTGCAAACTCAAGCGCACAGCCGTCAGAGTGGTGCTGATGTTCTCTCTGAAGATCCAGCCGATTGATGTAGAGTGACGCACAGAAATGGCGTTGTTGATGTCGTTCCTCTGTAGTAGAGGGTTTTTTGCTCGAAAAGTCATTTTGTAGCCCGGGCTAGTAGCCCGGTTTTGGAAAAAAAATTAAATCATCATTTTGAAGTTTCAAAAAAATCCAAAAAAAATCCTAGATGTTGATAATGACATGTTCTACGTTTCTGTAAATTTTCAACGCGAAATCATTTGTATTCCGGCCTGCACGAAAATCACAAATACTGACAATTTTAGGAGACTTTGAATCTGACACTTTTCACCATCCCAGATTCCGAAATTAATCATCATCATCTACGTATAGAATTATTTTCACACTTTTTGGAAACTTAAAACTACAGATTTTGAATTTTCAAAATTTCGGGCTACATGTAGCTCGGGAGACAAATCACCGCACTCGTTTTTTTTTATGTTTCCTTGCAATATGGGCGTCTGATAGAATTGAGCTACTGCTTATGCAGTTCTCAGTCCACGTACATACATTTGGCTTCGCTGGTGTCCGTGTGGCACCAGCACTGGGAGCCCATATTCAACCACGACCACGAGAAGATTCCGAGATCTTTTCCATGTCTATCGAGCACGAATCTTGGAGCAAAACCCATGGGGCTTAAACATATATATGTGTATGTCAGACAAAACTTTTCAACTGCGTCGACAAATTGAGATCGGGGAACCAACAGACAGATTTGCAAGAAGAAGAAAAAATAACACTGGATAGACAGAACACAGATGGACAGACGGGAGGGTCTAGATTCGAGACCAGTGTCGGAACGCGCGACTCTAACTCCTCTGCAGAAAGCTCGATGTCATCCGCAGCCAAACACATCTTCCATCTAGAACCTCCGTGGCGGCCGCTCTGCCGCGATGTTCACTCGTAGGGCGCGCCCCTCCAAGCTCTGCAGAATTCAAAGAGTGATTTCAGACTCGTCACAGCATTGCTTATTTCAGTAAAGCCGGATCTGCATCATAGTACGAAAATGACAGGGGAATCACCACCACACTAACCTGTCCGTCGAGCGCAGCGATAGCATCATCCAGTTCAGCCTGCGACGCCATTGTCACGAACCCGAATCCCCGTGAGCGCCCGGTGTCCCTGTCGTAGACGACCCTAGCGTCAACCACTTTGCCGTGCTCGCTGAACAACTCCACAAGGCTAGAGTCTTCCACTTGCCATGGCAGGTTGCCCACATAGATCCTGAACGAAGACCCGAAGTCGCGGGCAGGCCTTTCCACCCGGGCACCTCTAGGAGCCGCCTTGTTCACGGTCAACAGTCGCCCACCCACGTCCTGTCCACGTTGAAGGCAAAATCAGGAAAGCATCAAATAATGCGCATTCTTTAGCTCATGCTTACGAAGCATATGAACTGAACATGATTTTCAACTTAAATGACTTAAGAGATTCAACTAAATTGGGAATATGACAGAAAACATATGCGAATCGAACATTCAACAGAGTTTTTTTTGGACTAAATTAAGAATATGTAAGGAAAGTAGTCACATGAAGTTACGGAGTGCACTCACGTAGCGATGGAACGTCTCCACAGCCTTCTCAGCCTCCTCGACAGTGCTCATGGTGACAAACCCAAATCCACGGCTCTGGTCTGTTTCACGGTTGTAAATAACCTGTAATCAACAAAATAAAAGGTATTTTAAGAGCAGAGAAAAAACATACAGTATCCAAGCAATTATTGTCTGACCAAGCAACTATTGTCTGATTGACCCTCCATCACTACCGATAAGGCAGATACAGTGTTACACGTGAATAAACCTTTATACTCGGTCAGGAAACAATACATAGTTCTGTAGAAAGCCATTTAAATTCCATGTTTTGTGCACCACCAAAACTTTCGTGTTAGAAGCCACATCACAATACATATTTCTTAGTTTCTGATAACAAGCCAAACTAGTTAAATGGACAAGCAAGACATTATTTGGGCGTAGAAGACCCAATCACCAGCCTCTACACACAACACGTCCCATGATGCATCCCTCCCTTGAGCATATCACAGAAAGAAGCGTACAGAAGAGCAAACTAGATTCCGCATGCAGCTCACTGCCCTCCGAGCCTCAACAGCGCACACACCTCATTCAGTTGGACATTTTACACGGCTATAAGCCCAGAACTGATTCGATTGGTTCAGTGGTTGCAGTGCCAAAATTTCAGCCTGTCTGTATGCTGCGCCAAAACTTGCGATCGATCACTGACCTCTAAGCACAACACATGCTAGATGCATCCTTTCAAAATGAAAAAAAGAAAGTGACAGAACATCCTCCTACAATTAAGCAAAAAACCATGCCAAGCAGCAAGTTGGATTGTACTCCAAACCTGTTGAGGTGGCTTCAACAGAGCAGGCACCTAATTCAATCAGACTTATACGTGCCTATAAGCCCAGAAAATGAATGCTGCTGCTACCGTGTGCAGTGTAGCGATGTGTCATCGCTGCTGACAAGGGAAGAGCAACCAACGAGAGATAGGAAGTGGTGCGGTGCGCTCACCTCGGAGACCTCGACGACGCCTGCCTGCTCGAAGAGCTGCGCGAGGCGCTCGCTGTCTACGTCGTAGGGCAGGTTGCCGACGTAGACCTTGGCCTCCTCCGGCGGCTCCACGTACGCCCCGACCTCCTCCACCGCCTCCTCCTCCGCGACCGCCCCAACCTCCTCCTCCGCGACGGCCTCCAGGGCCTCGTCCTCGGCGACGTCCGGCTCGGCGACGTCTACGGAAGACTCGAAAAAGGAGTCGGAGGCGGCTAGCGGGCGAGCGGGAGGCGCGGGCGGGTGGAGCGGAGGGTGAGGGGGTGGCGCGGGAGGGACGGGGAGAGGAGCACGAGGAAGGGCTTCGGGAGCGGGGCGGGGACTCGGGCGGCGGCGAGCGCGCGGAGGGTGGCGGCGACGGTGGAGGAGGCCATCGCCATGGACGGACGGACGGTGGAGACGGAGGATAAGGGATTTCGTGGGTTTGGGGAGGAGAAGCAAAGGAAAGAGTGAGGATTTTACGGGATTTGTTTTTTGTGCGTCTTTTTTCATCCTCCTACTCCTTATGGGCTGGGCCGAGATGATCCGCTATCTATACATTCCCCTTATATTACACAAAGTTTATTTTCTCTAGACAAAAGTTTATTGGATACTCGAAAAACAAAGCATAACTACGATGCTTCAAAAAAGAAAGACACGCACCTAACACGGCACAACTAAATTGAAGGTCACAACATGTTGGTTAAACAAAGGAAATTTTGGGGGTGCATTGCCCTGCTCCTTCAAGGGGACATGGCAAAGAAAACAAACAACCTCACTCGACGAACAGGAGGGCGGACCTCACATGAAGACTGTGGTGCTGCTGAAGATGGAGGCCGAGAAACTCTGCTTCATTGGGCATGTGGTGAACTTGACCTCGTCGCCCTTGACCTGCACCAAGCTTATGGGATCCAAAGCAGAAGCAGCTTGACGCGCAATGCTCCCGCTGGCGACGATATCGGACACCAGGTCGTCGTATTGCACAACGTCTTCCTTCCTCCATCACGTGCAGGAGGACGGGAGGGTTGATATGTTCAAACGTATCTATAATTTTTGGTTGTTCCATACATGTTATATATCATTGCCACACGTTTTTATAAATGTTTTTATATCATTTTGGCACATTTTATGGAACTAACCTATTAACAAGATACCCAGTGCAAATTCCTGTTTGCTGCTGTCTTTTTGTTTCAGAAAAGCTAGTCGGGGAATTTTCTCGGAATCAGCTACAAATTTACGGGAATTATTTTTACGAAGAAACAAATACGGAGCCATAAGGGCGCCTGCAGGGGGCCCCACAGCCCCTAGACGACCCCCAGCCGCGGTCCAGGCTAGGTCGCGCCTGGGACCCACCTGGCCGCCTCCGGAACCTTCTCGAGTGGCCCTTTCGCCTATAAATTCTTTTCCTTCCGAAAACCCTAAAGACCCGATCAGAAATCCACGAAAAGTTCTGTAGCCGCCGTCGTCGCCGACCCTAGATCTTGGCAGGTTCTGAAGCTCTTTCCGGCCCCTGCCGGAGGGGAGATCATCACCGGAGGCATCTACACCACCATGCCTGCCTCCGGAGTGATGCGCGAGTAGTCCACCACGGGACTACGTGTCCATGGCAGTAGCTAGATGGTTGTCTCTTCTCATTGTACTCCATTGTTTAAATCTTGTGAGCTGCTTAATATGATCAAGGTTATCTATTTGTAATGCTACATATTGTGTTTGTGGGGATCCAATGAGTTATGTAGTCATGACATTATTGTTCAGTTTATCTATGATATATTTTATTTATGATCTTGTATGCTCTCCGATGCTTGTGTATGATTTGGCCGAAATAATTACTTGTGTCAGTAGAGGGAGTATTTATGCTAGATAGTGGGTTCATGCCTCTCTTGTCTGAGCTCGAGTTGACAGAAACGATTAAGTCTTGAGATGTGATGTTGCTACTAGGGGTAAAACAGCGGTGTTTATTTCTATATGTTGTAACCATTGCTTACATTACGCACTTTGCTTATTGCAATTATCTGTTGCTTGCAACTTAATACTTTCAGTGACATGCTGGATTGTGATCCCGGGGTGGATTATTAGTCATAGATGCAGTTGGATAACGGTCTATGCATTTTGACATAATGCCCATATTAAATGAAACGGTGAACTTTGTGTCCTGACAGTATTGTTATATGCCCATGCTTTATCAATGGCCCTGCTGTAATTTGTTCACCCAATATGTTTATCTTTCGGAGAGACACCACTAGTGAATTGTGCACCCCGGTCCTATTTTTCTATATTGCTTACAACCTTTTCCATAGCTTTTCATAGTCATTTGCTCGCTAATCATTTTTGCTCTCATACTATTATCCACCATAAGTTTAATCTTTGTGTTCAGCAAGCCGGAGAGATTGACAGCCTCTCTGTTTCGTTGGGGAAAAGTAGTTTGTTTGTGTGTTTGCAGGTCTAGGTCAACAGCTCTTTTCAGCGCCATTGCCATTGAAACCTTGCCGAAACCTTCTCCAAGTCCTATTGGTTGGATAACCTTGGTTTTGCAATCAAGCAAAAATTGCTACTACGCTACATCATACCTTCCTCTTGGTGTTCCCAGCGAACGTGTGATCCACGCCATCAAGGGTGACCGTGAAGTTGCCACCAGGCACCAGCGTGTAATCGGTGACGCCCATCTGGAGGATGCTCCTGGGGGTCTGGTAGCTCGTGAGTGCATCGTATGCACCGGCACCACTGTCGTGCCGACATAGAGGAAGAAAGCCAGGCAGACGAGGGGTACAAGCTTGATGGCGTGTTGACGGGAAGGTATTTGATTGTCAAGATTTGTACTTCCCCTGCAACGGCGCCAGGAAATAGTTCTGTTGACCCACAAGTGTAGGGAATCACAACAGTATCTTCGAGGAGGGAAGTAAAACACAAATTTATTGATTCAACACAAGGAGAGCCAAATAATACTTATAAGACTTAGCAGATGAGTTGTCAATTCAGTCACAACTGGAAACACAATAGTAACAGAAGTGATGTGAAACAACCGTAATTTGAGAGAAATATTAACAGCAAAGTAGCAGCAGTAAAAGTAATAGCAAAGTAGCAGCACGAGTCTCACAAGGTTTTTTTGTCAAGCAAAACGTACTATGATTGGCTAGGGCTACACGCGTGTACCTGCACGTGTCCACAGCACCTCTAGGCCACCGATGCATGCCCGACCGTCCCCGTAGAAGCAGAACATGTCCTGATCGTGCGTCGATACTGGTGGCAAGTGAGTGGATTCACCACAAGTTATATCAATCATTCAGCAAGAAGGAAACATTGCATAGTGAGACTCCTTACTATCCCCGAACCAAAGGAGGGGATCACTTTTGTCCTCATCAAAGGCCGAGAGTGCGTCCTGGACGATGTCGATGGCTCGCTCGTAGGGGTTCGGGGAGGAGGTGTCGAGGTTGTGTAGGCTCCTGTCGTCGGAAGAGTTTTCCTTGTTCATTTAGTCGGAAAGTTTTTGGAAAATGAGTTTCGCTCTGATGGAAACTGAAGAAAGAGAGCTAAAACTTTTCATACAGTGAGAAAGCTAGCATTTAGTTAGGTAGGAGTTACCCGTCCACGCGTTGCTCTTGGTGAAATCCACCCCGATGATGAGGTTGGATGACTCGAGCTTGACGAGCTGAGGAGCCGCCTTGAACTGCAAAGGTGATTGATGGACACCCAAAGTATTAGCCCATGATTCTCCGTGAAAAGGTAGGTAACTGTGAATGAACAAAAAAAAGGTGAAAAACTATTTTGGTTTTCTTGGGAACACCGTCCAGGTGAAGACGGCTCAGAAGAGCAGGAACGCCGACCATGATCAAGAAAACATTTGTGAAGGCATCGATATTCCCCACCCCGTTTGGATTGGACAGTCTTAATTTTGGTACTGAGAAGAGGTTCATCATGTTTCTGGAAGCGTCAAAAAATGGACTCAACATCAGATTTAGCATGAAGGAAATATGTCCAAGTGAATTCTATGAAATAACCAATAAAACTCACGTAGTATTTGTAACCACCAACAGAAGGAATTGCAGGACCTCATACATCAGTAAAAATAAGCCCTAAAGGAGCTGTGGAAACATATGTTTGCAATGCCTGTCAGGTGGAGACGAAAAGGGGATAAGAGATTGTTGTGGGTTTGGGGAGGGCAAGGAAAGAGTCGGGATTTTTTTCTTATCATTTTATCTGTGGCTTTTACCCAGTGTTCCTCTTCGTGCTGCTTATGGGCTCGACTGGGATGGATCGAGCTGATCCGCTAATGTTTAATTCATAAAAACATTAGGTAATTCATGACTATACAAGTAGAAATTAAACTAGATATAAGAACTAGTGAAGGGGAGGAAACAACATGTCTAAATCGATAGATGGCATCTTAAATTGTAACATGATTTCGGGAGACTTGAAGATATAAGAACATGTCAGCATGCACGACACACCTCGCAAAGTCCTCCACACTCCTAGCATCTATGACAGCGTGCCCCGACTTGTAGCATCTGTGCGTTCCAACATGTCAGCAGCGGCGCCTGGCCTGGGAGCGCGGCAACACCGCTAGTGGATTTGCCACAAATGTTTAGTGGATTTGCATCAAAAGGAGAAAAATTCTGCTACGATGCACCTCATGAAGAAAATATTGCATCATGTGAAAAACAAAATTGCTACAACCATTATGTGAATTTGACTCAAAAGAGGAAAAAATTGCTACAAACCTTCCAAAAATTTGCACCACATCAAGAAGTTGCATCGTGTGAAGAAGTAAATTGCTACAATCAGTTTGTCGATTTGCATCAAAGAAAGAATTTTTTTGCTACAAACCTTATAAAACCTCGTAACACACGTAGCAAAAACGGAAGAAGAGATGATGAGGTGGTAGCAACGCCGAGCAACATTGATAGCATCGCCTCCCTCCGTTATTAGCATCGTCGACAACTTGAATCTCCCACCACGGACGGTAGCACCAGCGGTTGCCGCTCACAGCAATGTCCCTGTTCTCGCATCATCGGCGACCTGGCTTCATAGCACTGCCACCTACCCTTACTCTATATTGAGTTGGGCGTCCCACGAGCGATTTGGGGCAAAATCCTCGGGTTCAAAAGCTGACACGTGTCTGCTTCTCTCCAAAATCCTGCAAATACTTCTATGAAGCTAAAAACGATTCGCCTGTAAGAAGAATTTTATACTGTTGTAGCAATCTACAATTCCCTCTTAAATCCCGCAGATGTTTCAATGTAGCAAAAAACTATTCGTTTGTAATAAGAATTTTGTATTATTGTATCAAATATCCAATTCCCATCCAGATCCCACAAATGCGTCTACGGAGCAAAAAAGTTTCATTTTAATAAGATTTTTGTGCTATTGTAGCCCGTTCAGTTTCCTCCAAAAACTCGCAACCGGTTATTTGGAGAAAAACTTCTCATTTTCATAGCAAATTATTTTTTGCTACAATAGCTTAGTTCCAACAACAAAAAAATCCGCGGTGGGTTAGAAGTCGTAAACTAGTACTGTAACATTTTAGAAACATCAATGTTATACTCCCTCTGATCCGAAATTATTGACGCAGGAAGTGAGCTACCGCAGTACGAAATTATATAGGGCTGACGACAATCAATTCGGACCGGAGGGAGTATTTGTGATAGGTTAGAAATCGTAAGTAGCTAACTATAATTAAGTAGCAAAACGGGCGTGCATGTATTTTTCTTTATCGCAGCTACCTAGTATGTGTATCTGATCGATATGGGGCACGCAGCAGCGTTGAGCAGTAGCAGCAGCAAGGGAGCAGCAGTGATGATCGATCAACGCAATGTGCCTGGCCCCTCGCGTGTCTCCTTTTACTTCTGCCCCGGAGGCGACGCGTGGCGTCCTTACAAGGAGGAGGACGCGAGACTGCGATCCCCCGGAGGTAGGCAAACGTTTTCCTTATGAGAAACAATCTCCTGTCAGCTTTTATTTGTTGACGTGATTGCATTTTGGGAAGTGGCAAACTCATCCGCATTTCATTGTTGTGCGGAGGTGTGTTGAGATGAATTACAGAATTAGAGAGAGAGGCATTTGCAGGCCGTCTGGCATGGTGACCATTAAGGTTCCGTTTGGTTGAGTGGCTATGAAAAACTGGTTGGTGATAGTCATTTTTCATATTTGGTTGAGCCATGTTTTTGTTTGGTTGAAGAGATAAAAAGCGGTTAGGGGTAGCCATATTTATGTTTGTTTTGAGTGATTAGGACGTTTGTTCAAATATTTAAAAGGTGTAGAATTTCTTAATATATTTTATTAGGAAAAGTTTATTACATATTCATAATATATAAAAGGGAAAAGTTTGTTCAAATATTCTTAATATATAAAAGGGAAAAACTTTGTTCAAATATTTGAAAGGGGTAAAATTTCTTAATATATTTTAAAAGAAAAGTTTATTCAAATATTTGAGTGGGCTCAAGGCGCCCTTGGCTCGACTACCTCGACACACCAGCCTCGGTTTCCGTGAAACTGTACACCCAGAGCACGAATTATCCAGAATCGGAGAATTCAGTAGTTCACAAACAAATATATTTTAAGCTATACGTGCGGCAACCAAGTGGTTCAAACTTACTTGAGTATGATCAATCAATACATAGTTTCAGAGAATTCTAAGGTGACATTCAAGCTAGCCGCTAGTCCATGCATGCATCCAAGGAACAACTAAAGTAGTAATATAAGATTATTCTTCATGAGAAAGTAGGAATCCACCAGATACTCCGCCCTTTATTTAGATGCTAGAGCATGGCCTCTTTGGTAAGGAATTTGCTGTTTACTCCAGCCCTGTACAAGTGCATGAAACAGGAGCTAGAGGCAGAGAGCTTCACCATGTTGTATGCAGCAACGAAGAAAACGTCACCTTCCTTTGCATGCTTCCCATCTGATCTACTACAGTCACCTTCCTTTGCATTCTTCCCATCCGATCTACTACTACAGTCTACCAGCTGAATCTCGCCTTCCCCAGCCATAACGAGAAAAATGGATGGGCCTGGTTTTTTTTTTTTTTGATCATTGGATGGGCCTGGTATTAGGGACATTACAACCGCAGCAACTAGGGGCTCTCTCACGCACTCTGCCCTCCTCACCCAATTGTCACCGTCGGATCCTCTTTCTGGACGTTTCTGGCCGTCGGATGGTCGTGCTCTCCCGAGTGGGCTCCTCCTGGGCCTAATGTCCCTGAGGGACGCTGCTCTGGGCATCATTTTCGTGTTTCCTGGTGCATTTGAGCCCAATACGGGCAAAGCCCAGCAACCTACTCTCTGGTCAACGCAGACGTGAGCGTCGCAGAGGAGGCGAGCGGGCGGGCGGGCGAAATAGGCGACCGGGTCGGAGGAGGCGAGCGACGGGCGACCGCTCCTTCGCATCCCGCAGCAGCTACAGTACAACAAATCATAGTTACCGCGACGGCGCCGTGCGGACCGGCCGCATGCGTTCGGATCGATCGACCGAGAGTTCGAGCAGCGGCCCGGCCGCTGCGGGCCATTCCGCTCGATGCGGGCCTAGGCAGTTGATACGACGGCGACATGCGAAGGGGCGATGGCTACTGAAGCTGATCCGCCGGTCATGGGTTCCTAAAAGCCATTAATGGCAGCTAAGGTGCGCCACTCGTCGGCGGCGAGTGATGATCGCCCGTTACTATTTCGTTGCATATACTTCGTGTGCCTATATAGTCTTCTGTCGCCTCACGCTCGTACCTTTCTCCTCCTGGGTCCTTACATCCCTTGAGCAGCAATGGATCTTGGCTCCCTGTCATCATCTTTCCTGCACATATTCCCCTCTTCTACACAACGAGTCTCTTCTTCTTGGACTATAATGACTATATCTTTCCAATCTCCATTTGGGGCAGGTATGATTCTCCATGGTCCCGTTTAATTTATTCAGGCCAATCGCCTGATTTGATAGTATGCTAATTTGAGGGATTCCCTAACTGTCAATTCACTATGGCTGGCGGCCAGGTGAGTTCCCTTGTACTTTCATACCTCATATGTTTCATTCTTATTAAGGATTTTCCATCCCTATCAGCCAGCTTAGATTATATATGTGTAGGGACGACTTGGATCATGGGAAGTCTTACGTTGTATGATTGTATTGCAGCCTTCTGTCACTGAAGTTCGGACATGGCCCCTTGGCAGGTTAGCTTTTGTTTCTTTTCTGTAATTCTTTGCCTTTGTTCATCACTGTATTGTCTGGTGCATGTTAATGTTAGAGTGCCGTGTATACAACTGATCCATCATATTATTTTCCGTCGATGATAAGTTCTTCTATCTACAGAATTGCACCTCATATTTTGACTACATCCCATCTTTGGGTTCAGTTTTAGATTTATGCTGGTTCTCATAGAGCTATGTGTTTTGTTTCAGCTATTAGAACCCACTGTGCCTAAGCTGGAACTCGATGATGCATTTGTGTAAAAGGATGACATTGCAAAGGCTGCTAAAGATGAGCTTGAAAAGGTTTATGCCCACTGTTGTTGTTATAGAGCACAGGGAATATCTTCACTGATCTGATTTCCAAATGTATGGTTATCGAATTGTGCAAACTCTGATAGTTGATACTGAACCTGACGCTCAAGAGAATGTTTAATGAGATCAATGCAAGGAAGTCATAATGATCAGTTGTTGTGCATATGCAAGGATAAACTCAACAGCCAGCTCACAGGCTCGGTGCTGAAACCAAAACTCAACTGCGAGCTCACATGCTAGGT
This sequence comes from Poa pratensis, assembly GCA_947311845.1. Classification (NCBI taxonomy): domain Eukaryota; kingdom Viridiplantae; phylum Streptophyta; class Magnoliopsida; order Poales; family Poaceae; genus Poa; species Poa pratensis. The sequence goes on along the minus strand of CAMZMU010000077.1, from coordinate 48,369,985 downwards.
ACTGAAACCCAAAAACTTTACTCGCAGTTTGGCCTAGCCATTTAGGAATTGTCTTTTTGTTATATTTGCTTGACACAATGAATGACGAATTGGCGTCTGTTCTGAAATTATTTACCTGCAGACTAATCTGATGAAAGAGAGTATCCAGATGGGTTGTTACAATGACCTTAGTGATTTCCACTATGCTCACGGTCACCTTTCCGAGGCGTTGAAGAGCTATATTAGGGCCCTTGATTACTGCACTACCTTGAACAATGTAGTTCAGAGGCATATGAATTTGATTCGGGTTAGCATTGTGCTAGGTCAATTTACGCACGTCTACAATTATGTCAGCAAGACTGAGCAGATTCCCCATAATATAGATCATGTTACTGTTGCCAAGTTGAGAGTTGCTGCTGTGTTGGCCTACATGGAAACAAACAAGTAAAACTTGCAGCCTAAAGGTTAGTCCAATATAATCTCTTTCCCTGGCTACCTTAGGATTTTGCATTGCTAAATTGGACTATCGGGGCTACATGAGACTTGATCAATAAATAGTTGGTACTTGGTAGTGTTCTCTGTAATTGTTTGAATAACTGATTCGTTTAAAAAATTATCTATTGTACTGTTAAATGTTGTGGCTGTGGCAGCAAGTTTTGTTCTAACCAATGAATGAAACCCAATGAACGCATCCAGTAATTTTAATAGTCTACTGTACACTTTTTATGTTTGTCAGTTTGTTTGCTCCTTTGTCACTTGTTGAGTCTGGTTTCAGCAAGTGTTGGGTAATTTATACACATAACTGAAATAAGTAAACATGTGTCTCATCATCCTTCCTCCGGACAAACTCAGTTTGCTATTAGATATATGCATTTCTATTTTTGGCCAGACATAATCAATACCTGCTGTAACCTTTCAATCGTTATTATCTATCAACATTGTTTAATGCGAAGAACTACATATAATAGATGTCATTATATTAGGTTCAACTATATATTTATTTCATATTCTTACTTACTAGGGATAATTGATTTGTGATAGGGTTGTTAAATTATCAGTTAGCTCTAAAAGCATGTCCCTTCTGATGTTTGTAGAAACATGATCAGAGCTAAGCACCAACTATTCTAATGTCATATATCCACAAGATGTCGAACTTCAGGCAAACCTTCTGTTGAAATAGGGAGGAATGGAAGTATATCCAATTGCAGTTAAAGCCAAAACTATCATAAGACAAAAACTCCAAATTCACAGATCATGCGGGCTACGTTTGAAAACAAAGAAAGTGGGTCATATCAAGTAAGAATTCTCAGTCAAATTCTTCATATGAATGGCACTTGGTTGAAGCGGAAACTATGACGGAACAGTATGTCCAAGACGGTGAACAATACTCATGCCCATTCCTAAATAGTGAGAAGTTCTCATGTTATCCTGCAACATTTTTATGACAAAAAGCTCAGCAAAATTCTTAGGAATTCTTAATTTTATCATGTATGTCAAGGTTTGTTCATATCTATCAACACACATGTTTCACTTCACCAACTCCATATCCCGTAGCTATGTTGCTCCACTACATTGAAATCCATTTTAACCAATCCAAATATATTTTTTCATTCCTAACAATCTATTTATGTAATGGACGGGCGCGGCAACGCGCGCCTAAATGATCTAGTTGAAGATATGACAACTACTCCACCTGGGGGTACCATGCAGCAATCCACCTCGAACTCATCAAATGGAGGGATGTAACGAGTTACATGCGGCTACACAGGAATCCCACCCATGATTTCCGGGAATGTCTGCTGTATGCATGGAAACTCAATAATTACATTCACGACTTAATTTCTAAAGTATAATATATGCTAGCCGGAGTATTGCTTTGGAGTGGAACAACTGATTATCAATACTTCTTCTGCAGATTGTATCTATACCCCCATCAATAAAATGGTAGATTTGTTTATTTGGTCAAGATGACCTAGATATTCAGACATGTGAGTGTTTCTACATAAATAAATTTGTAAAAGTATATAAACGAACAAGAGAACATGTACACTACATGCATGTTTAAACATCAAAGAGAATATGTATGTCGGTATTGTAAACTAATTATTTATTCGTAGATAAAAGTGAATGTGGTTTTGAACTATTTTAAAAGGAGGGCTAACATCATGATCAATGTAAATAGAACACCAAAACATGGATTATGCAAAGTGGGCAATATACAATTGAGAAGCACCGGTAGCAATGTAGGTACATAGCTCACCTGTTTGTATGTTAACATTGAGCAGAGAGTTTCCACATCTCTATATTTAGATGTCATACCAGCACGAACAACGTTGTTTGAAGTGGCCATGCATTCAATGCATTCCCTAGAGAGATATGCATGAGGTTCATTAGCATCAATATAAAGTGCTTCACCAGGATTTAGCTTGACATAGTTAAAGAAAAGGGCCGCTAGAACACCAACATCTTCTTGATATTGTTTCTCTAATGATAAAACCAATTGCTCTTTCTCTGTAAGGGCCCTAATCTGAATAGACATAGTACATGAAGATAGAATCAAATAATTTCTCAGAATTTGTTCATTAACTTTCTAAAAAAAGGTTCAAAATAGACTTACAACATGCATGCTAAAAGAGTGTCTAATCTAAATAGATATGGGTGGGTGGTGAGGTGGTCGTGGGACGGGGGTGGTGTAGGAGTGTCTAGTAAAGATATATTAACATATTCTAAATGTGGCAAGTCCCAAATGCAACCAACCTAACATTCAACGCTTTTTAATTAATGCATTTACATACAATGTCACAGTGATATGTTAACATGTACAATAAATTTCTATAGGGCCTAGCTAAAATCATATTTATCTTCGGAAGAAAATGACCATGAAAACTGTATGTAAAGTGGAAACATTATAGCATGTTCATAATGAACCTACACTATTCTAATTTTGCATCATAAATAAAGACCCAGAGAAAAATGTAAATTTGCTAGCAAACTGCACACATGCTACCATAAAATATATGGAATTTTCCATAATTAATGGTTAATTTTTTTAAAAAACAGATATGCACGCAAACATTATAGCTCAATAAAATGTTCACCTCACTCTCAGCATTCAGGCGGTTTTTTTTTTTTTTTGCATTTTCACCGCGTATATTCAAACGAAAACCACGTACAAAGTACACAGTAGAAATACAGAACCACAATACGTAGAGGAAAAGGAACCACAAGCAACGAGAACAACACCATCACCGGCGTCGGAGACGAGGACCACCAGCCGCCACCTTGCCGCAGTCAGGGAAAACTTTGCCCTATGAGAGACGCTGCCGTGCCCGTCCGCCGCGCCGCGGCGGAGCAATTGACGATGAACGACCAGGGCAAGCGCCCCCCTGTCCCAACCACACCACTTTGCCTCGGCCGCCATCGGAGCCGTCGCCGGAGGAAGTCGAAGAACTCGACGAGCCCAGGGTTCCCGCCGCCAGATCCGCCGCCAGCACGGATCCGGCGGAAGCCAGAGAAGCTCGAGCACCACGCCGGGCCCCGAGTTCCCGCAAGTCGAGCGCAGAGACGCCGCGCCCCGAGGGGCAGCACCGCCGGAGAAGCCCGCGCCGACGCCAAACCGAACACCAGCCGCACCACCTCCTCCAGAGCGCCGCCGGCGAGATCTCCCCCCTACCCTACCATATATACAGACCGGAGCCGGGGATCCCCAACCCTCCCGCCGCCGAAGCGGCCGGCGGAGGGAAGAATCCCACGGCTCAGCGGCCGCACCCGGTGGATCGGCGGAGTTCGCTCCAAAAATCGCCTTCGCCTCCTGCACAGTGACGGGGAGGGGATAAGCTTCTCTAGCATTCAGGCGGTTGATCAGTCTCGCAATGGCTTCAGAAACCATGTGTGTACTTGCTGTCATTAGATTAGTAAATGCAGACTGCAGGTTGGATTTGACTTCGTCACCCCAATCATACTCCATAGTCATAAGCTTGTCAGTATATTTATGCCCAACCAACTCTTTGAATTCAGGCACGGTCCTAAAAAATTCCTGAAGCTCCTTTATGACATCACAAATGGTATATCAGTTTATATGTAAAGTTGTATGCTTTCCAATTTTGGTACATCGAACTTAATTGAAAGCATTGTAACAAACAAAGGTCCAATCCAAATAAAAAGGAATGGATGGAACATAAATTTTTAGGGTCAAATGATCATAGAGTTCTCGTTTGATATCATAAGGTCGTCAACTCATATAAATGACGTTCATTATTCAATCAAAGCTTATCCATGCATGCTCTAAAGGAGAGGAAAGTCAAATATGTAATATATGGATGGAATGTTTGGTAACAATTTGTTCTGAAAGTTGAACAAATGACTCTCACGGAATTAACAATTATGGTGATGAAAGATATTTTTTTACTCTCCATGCATGATTTAAAATCCATAATCATCTTACATCCTATAAGCATATTAAGCACATGGATGAATTTCTTGGCACATAAACACACAATTATGTGTCGACAATAATAGAATTTAATGCTACAAAAAAGTGAGCATTTGGAAACACTTAATAGAGTGTATTTTACATTGTCACCGTACTTTTAATAAACAAGAGATATTATTAAAAAAAGTGAGCATTTGGAAACACTTAAAAAAAGGAAACACTTAATATGGAGTGTATTTTACATTGTCAACGTACTTTTAATAAACAAGAGGTATTATTAAATATATGCAAACACAGACCAACAGTTCTTCACTTTTAGTTATTATTATATTTCTAAATGTAGTATAATTAAATACAGACAAGATCTCAACCCCCTTAATCCGTTAGATACCCCTTGTCAACGAAAAAATCATTTCTGGTACTATGGCAAATAATTAGACTAATAACTAGTCATCCATAACTCTATTAGCAAGCAAACAATAATATACTTCATTATTTTATTTGCAATTAATGGTGATAAGAAATATATAGATAACCATGTAGAATGAAAAATCTAATAAAATAAAAATGATTGTGGCAATAATATACTTGATTTTTTTAATTTGAAATACAACATCTGCATACGAATTGTGATTCAGGGATCAGCTCAAAGAGAATTAATGTTTGTGTGGCAAGACGAACATGAAGTCAGCCAGAGAAAGGGAACATAGAAGATATTTAAGAAAAGACGACATGTACCTCAATACTAGCAAAGCCACAAAGCGAACGGAACTCAGTGACGGCTATGGCCATCTCAGGCTTATAGTTGTCGTCCTTGTATGTCTCCGGCTTCAGCGCGTGCAGGGCCTCGGCAAGCTTCTTGTCCGGATGTGCCTGTATGGAGAGTGGCTTGGCGACGGATAACCTCTGTTTAAAATAGCGGGCTATTGTGTTTAGCGCCGGTGATTTCAGAAGTTACGAAAGGCTATAGCCGGGCTATAGCGCGGCTATGGCCTTATAGCCGTTTTGCTAAATAATGGAAAAATAATAATATTTGGGCAACATATATTTGTGTTTATATCAATAATTCACAGATGTATAACATATTAGAAGTTCTTGACATAGTTATGTCCATATATTATAACATTAAGTAGCACAATTCTGACCGGGAGTGCGAGGTTGCGCCGCCGCCATGGCCGCCGACCCTCATGGTTCTATTTTCGGGAGAGAGAGGAGAGAATGAAAGAATTTAGAGGTAGGGTTGATATTTAGGCGCGAAAGTGGGCTGAGCGGGACAAATTTGGCCCGAGCGGGACAAATTTTAGTCCAAATTTTTTGATCCCCTGAACGGGAATATAGCCGCCAAGGGGCTAAATTCTTATAGCCGGGCTATTAGCGGCTATTACCTTTTTAGCCTACAAAGGCCTAATCTATAGCGCCAAGCCTCTCGCAAGGCTATAGCCGGGCTATAGCCGGGTGATAGCCGGCTATTTAAAACAGAGCGGATAACACCTGCATGCAATTGTGTAGATGCATGTAAAGTCACACTCAAAACTCTTAGTTTAGCTAGTATGTTAGCAAGCTCACCTTGATGGTGCCGGAGAAGCGGAAGACGACGTACCTTGAAGAGGAACGGGAGATCCCCTTCCCAGCGAGCCGCGACCGCTGGACCAAGTGCATCAGGGTTGTGCAGGAGCCAGTCCTTAAGGAGCGTGCTGCCATTCCCGCCGTCCACGACGAGCAGCGACGAAGGTGCTGAGGGGTGCGTACCCATCCACAGCTCAGCGTAGAGTCGAGTCGGATCGGGGTCATCGCCGGCGAGGCGAGCGACGAGGGAGGCATTCCCTCGGTTACCCCACTCATAATGCTGAAACGCACAACGCAGCTGCAGCAGCCGAGGTGAGGACGACGACTCCATTGGACCTAGCTCGTATCGCGTGGGCGGTGGCTGGCCTTGGGAGGAGATCGGGATCAATCAAGGACGCGTCCCTAAAGATTTGATGCCGAAAGAAAAAACACGCAGATGCCAATCCCAAAATAAAAGGAAATTTCTAGGAAGCAGATTCCGTACGTCGAAGATTTTCCATGCAAGACCAACGGCCGGGCAAGGAATACATGCAATTGTATTAAAACTAGTTGAATGCCCGTGCGTTGCTACGGTTCGCACTCCATCTTCTCGCCACACATCGTTTGTGTGCAAGAGAATACAAACACCAATTTCAACGACATTTTTATAATCCATTAGTGCAATCTTCGATGAAAATTCATATTGGCACCTGAGCACATATGATCCCTTTATCCTGTCCAATCTTCGATGCAAAACACATTCCAATCTCTACTCTGCAAATGGCGCACTTGCATACCCTCCCGCTTCCGAGCACTGCTTTGTCTACTCCTTTTTATGAGTTAATCAGCACACGAAGGAGCTATTCGTACTTGCCGATTGCACCTATAACCCATGCAGCCCTTGTGTGATGCTCTCGCTTATAAAATCATAGTCGACATGAAGCTAGGAAACAAACATACATGGAGCATGTTAGTTTTTGACATAAGAAGCATGTTAGTTTGTTTAGCTAAAACCCAGTGTAAACTCAAGAGAATGTTTGTTACGTATTAAAATCAATTATTCTCCAGATTTGTTCTCTGGTGCTTGCATGCAAGATAGTGAATATTATAAGGAATTAATTAGTGACTGGTGTTTTCAGTTGAAACATAAATAGTACACCAGCCAAACTTTGCACAATTCTCAGCCTCGTACAAGAGAGTAATATAGTAACTCAAGTAATTATTATACTCTATCTCTACCAAGAGTGTGTATAAAATCTCTAAGAATACATTGTCATCACTGGAATAGATGGGTTGACTCCAATGAATAAAAGGAAAACAATTAACAAACATATTTCTGTTTTAGCGAACCAAGAGTCCAAGAGTGAATGTTAGACCAAATTTGTAATACGCCACACATATGCATTGGAATGCCCCTCTTCTTGAGTGGCATGCTAGGCAAAACTCAATGCATACAAAATAATACAAAGGAGATCCCTAACCTGTAACATCAAACAATAATCAAAAGAACATTGCAATCATGTAATACATGAAACGAATATATCACCATACATCATAAGCATGAAACATCCTGCAACGCGGCCTCTGGTTTGGCTGGTAGAGGAGATAGATGGGCGTCATGGTGGCGTGTCCACACGGCGAACGCGACAGCATTGGCACTACGCTCGAAACTATCTCGGCCCGGATTCGGGAGAGCTGGTGTCGTAACTTTTTGTACAAGTGACTAAGTCCATAATTATAATATTATTAAAACCATGTTATCTCTCCTTACTATCGCTTGGGACACCTTTCCAAAACTTTAGCAAATCTATGAAATGGCCCTCACACAAGGCAATAGATGATGTGTATTGTTTTTATTTCGAAATGAAATCGTTCTGACCACCACAAAGAGAAAATTGACACTACATTTCTTACTTACAAATAATGAAGATACACATAGCACAATTCGCCAATGAAATGTTTGTCCCTCCTTAAACTCATACAGCAACAATAAAGATAACACATATGTGACGGCAAGAAACAATAAATACAATGTACAGCTGAGAAAAATAAAGACCTAATTAACTCAAATGCCTCCATTCATTAAACTTCCTCCAATTTCATTCTGTTCTGCACCTTGCTGTACCGTGACCTGGGTTGTACAAATTTAACTCCCCTCTTGCCAGGGATGTCTTGTATGTACACGGAGACAGAGAAGCTGGTCATTAACTTGACAACGTCCGTCATCAGCGTGTCTCCCTCTTCTCCCGTCGCTCATTGCACATGGATCGGCCAGCGGCTAGATCAAGCCGGTCCTCGCTGTTCTGTCGTCCTCCCTGCTGGCCGAGAGTCCTACTCTGCAACTCGTTTTCATTGGTGCTTGCTGAAGTGATCCATAAACTATCTGAATGAATGAACAATATTAAATTTCTTATTTCTTTATATATTTAGATTCAAACAACATAAATTTCCAAGACTGGACGGGTTCAGGCATTGTGGTTCACATTAGCTTCCTAGGCAGAGTAAAAATTTGATCTGAATGTAGCATATGCACGTCTAATGTCTTAGATCTTCTTGATTGCACAAGTCATATCTTTTGAATAACTTACATAAATTGTAACCTGGCATCATATATTTTGTTCTCTCTGTTTAAAAAAATTACAAAAGCATCTGCTACTTTCAAAAATGCCATCTAGAAATTATGTGTAAGCAATTTCCTACTAAATAAAAACGAAAACTAACTCTGAAATACCATGTTTATGCTCTGTAATAAAAGAAAAATAACATAGATCTTGTGTTGAATGAATCCCATTAACCTGTGATGCCGTAACAAACCGGTCGCGCCAGTCAACCTCCTTGTTCTTCAACTATCTACACAAAGTCCACTCCAACTCTCCAAGCTACATAAAGCCGTTGCCCCTGAATCTGCATAATAACATCTTGTAGCTTCAACATGGGGCATGTGTGCATGATTGTAAGAATATGTATGCAGCAGTTTTACCATGGATGAACGCACACATGCAAGAGTATATATATTTCACATCTCATTAACTTGACTAATAGCCCAAGAGTATATGTATGCAGCAGCGTGGAACTGGAACCCTCTTGTGCAATTCCTGCCATGGCTGTATTAAACAAACAGCAGACACGTAGTATTCACCTTTGATCTGCAAGGTGATTATATCGGGCTTGGTCAGCAACAAAGGCATCATTAGAAGCAAACCAATAGATCAATCTAGTTGAACAGATAAATGGATGTCGATTCCATTCATTTCCAGATACCAACAGCTATTCAACACGTTTGAAGCTAGACCGTTTAGTAAGATATAATTATGGTACTGCACAAACATACTGAAATATATGTTATTCATCCTATACATAATACATCAAGATCTGTACACAAAATATATACACCAGATGACACTCACCACAATACAGAAAATACAAAATCTACAGCAAAATCTGTGCAAAATCCTACAGCCTATCAGCATCTCACAGATCAACCAAATCTCTGTGAAAGCATCAACATCTCACATAATCGTGCAGTGTAAAGCCGACCTTGGTGGAGCACCCGAGAACTGAGTGCTAGCTCAGTGGTCAGTGGCTGCGTGTGCGCGCCCTGCCGCCCGGGTTCGAGTCCCAGCTTCGGCTGCGTGCGCTCGAATTTTCCGGCCGCTCACCTTTCGGGGACTGTGGCGTCGCCCAGTTAGGCAGCTGCCCACGGCCGCTCCGTGCGCGCTCCCGCGACCCGAGCTCGAGCCCCTGGCTCCTCGGTTGTGCGCGCCTAGAGCTCCTCCTTCTTAGGATATTGGCGCATGGGGTTCCTCCCTCCTGCTGCCCGAGTTTTTTCTTGGTGGAGCACCCCAGGCTGGATGGAGCTGTAGCACGGACTGGACGACGGTAGTCCTCCAACGACGGCAACCATAGACCTGGAGAAACGGAGGTTGTCAGGAAAACCGCCCGATATACGCATGAGGGCTAGCCCTGGGGCAGTAGGCCTGGCCTCCTGGAACGTGAGGATTATTGTCCGGAACAACCGAGCAACCATGCCGGGGCGGCGCTCAGAGGTTATCCCATGGAGGTCGCGGCTGAGAGCGTGGACGGCCGTGGAGGCGCGCGGGCTGGACGGGAATCAAATCGAGGCGATGCGCGATGACTGCTTGAAAAGAAGGGATCCCGTCAGAAGAGGCGGCGCGCGGCTGCACGATCTGCAAATGCCACGCACGGAGCTGACTGGTGGTGGCCATGGATTGGCACGCAGGGGCTGACCGGCGGTTGACATGCAAATGGAGGCAGCGCAAGGGGATTGTGGAGAAGGCACAGCCGAACATGGGGTGATTAGGTGGAGGCCGACCTCACCGTCGCATCAATCTCTCCCTGGTGGTGGAGGAGCAGGAGTAGACAGATGTGTACACCCCTCTGAATCCCCATCCTAGTATGGTCTTGGCCGCCGCCATAGCCAAATCCGCTTCCGCCCCCTGTGACGCCGTCGTCGGGGTCGCCAAATCCTCATCCGCCCCTTGGGATGCCGCCGTCGGGGAGAAGGTCCAAGGTCGAGGCTCCATGATGCTGTGAGATCGGTCGCTGCGCGTGGTCCGGGTCACAGTCCGCACTGCGGCAGGTCTGTACCATAGAGGCGGCAGCGCTTTGTCGCTAGAGGACCAGAGGAGGTCGGGACTCCAGAGCGACGGATGCGGCCGGAGAGGGGGACGGGAAGGAGCATGCGGGCGGCGTTTCGCGAGGTCAACGATGATAACGATTAGGGCCGGCCCACGATGGCAAATTGGCAATGCGAGATCGATCGGAGACAAAGAGGTGCGATAGGTGTGGCCCCACCTGTCGGCGCCAAACTTTCTGCTGAGAGGCAGACCACGGAGGCAGAAAATTCTGCCGGTAACACCATCACCAACTCCCATTTAATAGTAAAGATTTTCGGAAAGAAATAAGAATGGAAATCATGGAGACGGGCAAGGAATACATGCAATTGTATTAATTTTCGGAAAGAAATAAGAACGGAAATCATGGAGATGAGAAGGAGGCGCTAGTCAAGGACGCGGTAAGAATTCACTCTCTCCTCTTCCTCTCCGCTCGTCTTGAGAGTCGACCTCCGCTCTCCGTTTCCCTTCCTGGCGCGCGCCTCTTTCCTCTCCGGCGGCGCTGCTGCTCGGTGTGGACGAGGTTGCGTTGCTTGGGCTGTACATAGTAGATGTAGGTTTCGTTTAGGGCTTTCCCTGCTTGGCTACGTGTCGACTGAGGGTCGGACGGTGGATCTCGGCGGCTAGATCCGTCGCGCCGTGAGATTCTTCTGCCTCGCTGCACTCCGTTTGTGGCAGGCGATGTAGAAAGGGTGGCTGACGAGCTCGCGCATCCCTCCTAATAAGGTATGCACAGGGGTTTTGGAGTGGAGCTGTTCTGGCCAGGCTCGACTCTGCGCGGTGCTGCTGCTTCTCGCTGTGGTGCTTCCATGGAGGAAGCCGAAGACGGCGATGCAGGCACTGGGTAACTCCTCCTTCAATAAGGCATGTTCTTCTGCTTTCTGCTGCTGCAAATCTCTCCAATCTGTCTCCTCCGGCTCGTGGCGAGAGCGCGGTGTTCGATGGCGGATATGCTATTCAGGTGCGGTGGCCGGAAGCCGGCAGCTTGATATTGGTGATTGACGAGGCAATTTCAATTTCCTCTGCTCACAGTGGAAGTGTTGGGAGGAAGCAAATCGCCGGATGCGACGTTGACATTCAGCTGCCATGGAGTTGTGATACCGCGATCTGGAGTACAATCTCGGCGGCCTTTTGTAGCCGACCGACTCTGGAGGCCAGTTGGTGGCTAGGTTCGCCGGAGTTCATCGGCGATTGTTCAACCTCCATGCGGAGGCCCTTTGCAGAGTTCGCTGTGGCGCTCAACCTCCTCTTGGTGTCAAGTGGCGTAGTCCCTGACGCTGAGGAAGACGGCCGCGGCTGGAGCTCTCTCTTCTTCGTTGATGGCGGAGGACCCAATTGCATTCCTCTTTTTCTTTGTAGGGTATGTTATGTAAAGTTATGGACTTGGTTGTTATTTTTGTTTTTCTTCTGGTTCCTAATGTAAATTGTACTCTCCGCTTTGACTAGTAATGGTATACAGGCGCTTCTGGGCCGCTCCTTGTTATAAAAAAAAGTTAAGGATGCGGTGAGGCGATTCCTTTTTGCACGCACAGTACTATATATATAAGGACGTGGAGGTCCATCCCTAATCTCTACTATATAATATGGCTTGAGGAGGTGATGGTGCGTTTTTCCATTTTCCGGTTTTATCCCTCACTGCTAGGCAGATTTAGAAAATAATTACCCTCTTTGCCACCGCCAAGTTAAATAACGGTTCGAACCGCTCTGTCCTGCGTTTGCCCCAGCGCACATGGGCCAAGCCCAACGGCGGCCGTTTCTCTCTCTGGAGCTCATCCCCACCGGAATCCCGTTTCCGCGATCCCCACCATCGCGCCGCCCAGATCCCGCTTCAAACATGACTCACGGCGGCCCTCCTCCTGCCACGCTAGAGAGGCATCACGTCGCGCTTCACTACCCCGTGCGGCCCCTCTTCTCCACATCCGGGGAGGAGACGCGGCGGCTACATTGCCATAGCGGCCGGCGATGGCGTCGAACTGCTGGTGGGACCCGAAGTGTCTCTTGTGGGGGAGATTGAACAGCGGGCGGCCGTGGGGTTGCTCGTGTCGGGAGGAGAAACGGCGGGTGGCCGCGTCGACTAGCAAGGACAGTGGTGGAGGAATTGCGAGTGTCCACGTCGGGGAGGTCTCCGAGGACGACATGGCATGGGAGGCCATGCGCGTAGGCAGCTATAGGCGCTGGATCTTGCCTCCATCAACGCCGGTCCGCAGGCACCGGTTTTCTCTTCAGCGAGCACGGAATCGCCACGGTGCTGGAGATGTCTTCTCAGGGCAGCATGGTGCATCCGTCTCCAGCATGTGTCCCCATCGTGGGAGATGCAGTCGCCCTGGCGCTTCCGCACGGTGGAGCTAGCTCCAAGCAGCACCGATGGTGGATGGATATCTTTTGTTGTTTACTTTCCTTTAAATCTGTGCGTTTACATTTTTGTTCCTTCCAGAATTCTAAGCTTTCACTCCGTTGCTGTACCAAGATGAATAAATTCGTCCATGTGGTGATTAATGTTTGGTACTGCTTTTGGTATTTTTTGATCAATTTATGTTGGTTTAACCATTTAGATTTTGACAACTTACGACATTTTCTTAGTAGCAGCGGTACTTTACTTGATGACGTCTTCATAGGGTTCCAAAAATTTCAAAAGATTATAATAAGAAAGAAGTTGGAGACAGAATAGATATTTATCGATATATGTGTAGAAATCATGTGTTGTCATGTCGTTTGACATATTTTTTGAATTTAGGATAGTTATTTCATCAATATGTTTATATAAAAAAATTATAGCCCGTAGCAACGCACGGGCATTCACCTAGTCATCAATAGAAACGACAAGCTTTGCATGCAACGCAATGATGAAAATATATAGTAGGAATATTGCTGCTTGCGTTGGCGATGGTGGCGCAGGCGGCAAGCAAAATCTACCTCCGAGAGGATGACCTGGCGTCGGAGGAGAACCTGCGGGGGCTATATGACCGCTGGTACGCACGCTACAGGCGCAGCGACGGCGGCGGCGACAAGGCCAGGCGTTTCGAGCACTTCAAGCAAAAGGCGCGCGCCGTCCACGAGATGAACAAGGGCGGCGCTCCGGTGGAGTACCATCTGAACGGGTTCTCCGATATGAGCCACGAGGAGTATGTCATGACCTATGCTTCGTGCGGCGACCCGCATCGGGTGCTGGAGCCGGCCGCCGCCTCACGCCAGAAGCGCCATGTGGCCACCCAGGATTACGAGGATGACAACCTGCCGGCCTCCGTGGACTGGCGCAGCGCCGCCGGCATCGTCGAGGACCAGGGGGACTGTGGCAGCTGTTATGCCTTCGCGTCTAAGGGGGCAATTTAGGCCGCCTACTACATTGAGAACAATATCACGACTAGTGATCTCTCCGTGCAGCAGATTCTGGACTGCACCAAAGACCGGGGCAGCTTTGCCTGCAGAGGCGGGTGGGCGTGGAAGTCGTTCCAGTATGTAATCGATAATAAGGGCATCGACTCTTGGGACCAATACCCATACCTGGAAGTGGCGACCAACTGCACAGATCGACTCTTGGAGCCCTCTGTCATGGGAATCGAGAGCTAATATTTCGTGATGAGAAAATGCTGTGGGATGCGGTGGCGCAAACGCCGGTGGTGGTTTTGATTCTGGGCGCCAACAGCACAGAGTTCCAGGTGTACCCCGGTGGGATCTTCAAAGGGCCCTGTGGCACGGTGGGCATGCACGAAACCTTGCTCGTCGGCTACGGCACAACCCCAATGGACGACGCCAAATTTCCTGGCGTCAAGTATTGGCTGGTGAAAAACTCGTGGGGGGCTTCGTGGGGAGAAGATGGCTTCATCCGCATCCAGCGCGACTACGAAACTGACGGCGGCGTCTGCGGCATCATGACCCAACCGGTGTACCCAGCCAATACGTACAAGGCCTCCTCTTGATATTTTTTCCTCCGCCGGCCGGACTAGTATGATGTATCTCGATCTGCTACTCCTACTCCTAATCTAAGTGTTTATCACATCGTATGATGATGAGTTAAATAAAACTGAGCATTATGCATCGTACCTCTTTTGTTTGCAATGCTACTCTACTTGTATCTCTTATTGCGTCAAAAAAAAAATCCTTTGTCCCGCAGGATAAGTAATGAAGAACTAAACAGAGATGATAGTTTTTTCCTTCTAACAAATGAAACACTCGTATGCCATTATCTTCTTTCTAACGAAGAAGATACGAGTTGTTGATGCCTCAGTGGGCTGCGGAAAATTCACTCTCCTTAAGGTCTCTTTACTCAAACCCGACACTATTTTCAAGATACACAATTTACTACTCGCTCCGATCCATATTAATTATCGCCGAATCGGATGTATCTATTCAATGACAATTAATATGGATCGAATGAGTAGCTAATTAAATAACCTTTGAGTTGCTACTGATAATCCAACATGGAGATCAGCTGTTGTTTCATGCTACACCTAGTTCATTTTTAGCAATTGTGTGACACCCCTAAGATTCGCTCTAGTGAGTTCCACACATATGTGTTATGCGACAATGACGTGAAGCAAAGCAATCTCGACATGCACACATTTTAACCAGCTGGGGGGTCGGGAAGCCATGTTGAATGATCTAACTATCGTACTGTCAAAATGCATAAGGTTAACAACATTAGAAAGGTTGGTGTAAAACAAGTAGGGTAAACGTTATCAACAACCATGGACGAAGTTCTTTAGCAAACATAGAGTATTAATTTTTTTGAATGTTGTTAAAATTTGACAACGGGTGATAAGGGGGTGTCTCGGGGTTTGTACGCGGGCCTTATGACGAAATTCGTCGTAGTAGTTTGGACGGCCTGGTTGGAGTGCGGCTTAATCCTATGTTAGGAGAGGTCAAAGGGTTTTTTGAGCATGGGCCTCTGTTTGAATGAGGCTTCCCTGGCGCGAGATCAAGATTCCACACAACGTCGGTTCGAGTCGAGCGAGGCTTCCTTGGGAGGAAGCCAAGATCCCACACAACAGTCGAACGAGACTTCTCGGATCCAAAACTAGAGCTCCCAAAACGAGGTTGAAGACCTAGCCCTATCTCTTTCTCGTATTGCATTTGGACTGAATGAGCTCCCACCTCCTTGTGGGGTTTGTATAGAAAGAGGTCCTTAAAAATGACCAAGGCTACCCTTCATGGAGGTAGGTGAGAAGGGTATAATGGTAAAGTTTGATCCACTAGTCTAGGAGATGTGGATGAGAAAGAGGACAAGCCATGATCCATGGTGGATTAGCGCAACTAAGCATCCTCCTAACGGGCATCTTACTTCATGGTTTCATTTTGAATCTGTACGCACCGGCCGCGTGGAAAGCGCGATTTTCCGTCGCCTAACTCGTGTCGTTTTCATAGAGGGGTATCCGATATGTCGTTCTGTACTAGTGGATCCAAGTACGGCAAGGGTGGTAGCCGAGGTTGAGGAGCTCGCCATGGGTGCGGCGCAGGATTTTGGTCGTAGCTTTACTAGGGTTTTTGGTTTTGTAGTTTTTGAGATCGGATCGGCTCTAGAGGTGGAAGAGGCTATGCTCTGATACCATATCAGAATTGTGGTGGAAACGATATCCCGCTAGGGCTTCGGTTTTGTGTTTATATAGGGCGGAAAAAGCCTCCACCGTGATAATACAAAGGACATAAGTATAGTTTGGTGTACTACACCATACCTATACCGTATTAGTACATATAGTTTAACAACATGACGTCCCAGTACGAGCCTAACTCCTTTCCATTCCCCTCTCCATTGTGGAAGCTTAGGAACATGGTACATCACAGAGGACATCGGGGACTCAAGAGGGCCAGAGGTAGGATAGTGGCGGTACGGACGCCGGAGGAGAAGGGGAGCGAGATTGCTGAAGGGTCTAGGAAGCGTGCGAAGGAGCGTCCACGGCTGAGACCTTGAGATGTGGTGGGCCATGCGGCGACGTCGGCGCCGTCGAGTAGGGCGGGTGCGCCCGCGGAAGAAGAGACGACAAACACGACGCACCTAGGTTTTGCCCCTGATGCGGGAGGATGAGTATGGGCTGCGGTGTGGTGGGCGTCCCCGCATCGCAACCATCCATCCAAAATCGAACCACAGACCTTCAATTCGTTTTCCAAAGTAGTGCCGCAGGGGATATCTGGCCCAAGAGCGACCCAAAGTGGGAGCAAAGGGCGTATTGGACGGTCGTGAATGACGAGAAGCGCAATCCAACGGTTGAAACATTGATGGTCTGTGAGAGCTCCTAGATCAGCGGCAGAGCCAGCGTCCACTAAATGGGTGTACAGAGCTCCCAAAAATTGGATTTTTTACTTTGATTTCCTTGTTTTTATAATACATATTGTTCTATACATGTGAGTTATAAATCCAAGTTTTTTGCCAATAATAATGGGTGTACATTTGTACACACATGTCCCCGACCTAGATGACTCAGTTTTAATATGTCTAATTAATTTTTTTTTGTAACATATTATTCCTTCGTGCCATTGATCGCCACCTCGTACTCCTCCTACATTTCTGCATGCCCGCCACACCATTTTCGGCACCGTCACGAGTAACCCAACACAAGTAGAGTAACGTGGGGGTGAAGAAACGGTCTTTCGACTATTGATAGTACAATATTTCCTATCGCATGGATTTTTTCCTCTAATTTCGGGACAAACGGAAGAACCGATTTTCTGAATTTGGAAAGGAAATCGCTCATTATCTTTCTCACATTCCCCTTTTTTTTAGAGTTTGTGTTTTGCATTTTCCCATGGGAGAATAAAATAAATGACGGTGGCGGCCCAAGTGGGTTATTCAGGTAAGGGCCACCCCGATCCATCCCGCAGTTAGATCTGAGATGAGGAACGCTCTCATGGCGGCGGCGGTGGCGGTGGCAGCGCTGCTGCTGCTGGTGGTGTCTCCGGCGGCGGCGGCCACGTGGAGCGTATCGGGCAGGGAGATATCGTACAGGGAGAGGAGCGAGGAGGAGACGCGGGTGATGTTTGAGGATTGGAAGGCCAAGTACTGGAAGAGCTACAGCTCCGTCGGCGAGGAGGAGCGCCGGTACGCCATCTTCAAGGACGTCGTCCGCAAGGTCGACCAGCACGACGCCGCTGCCGACGCCGGGCTCGACGTTGCCCGCCTAGGCCTCAACGGACTCACCGACCTCACCGCGCAGGAGTGGGAAGTCAGGTGCGGGGTGTGGCCAGAGAGGGAGGAGCAAGAAAGATTGGTAAGCATCCATCGCTGTTTTGCGTTCTTGATTGCTTTGCTCTCATACCATTTGCATAAGGCGAACCACCATTGGATTGGAGATAATGACAAAAAACCACCACAATTGAACACGAGTTGACGCGGAAGCACCACCTTTGGGTTTTCCGACACATAAATACCACTATTGGGGCTACCTTGTGACGCAGAGCACTAATTTGCCTGTTTAAGCGTGTTAACACGTTTTCTGACAGATCGGTCCCACCTATCGGGTCTACGTGGCAAAAAAAAAAGGAAAAAAAGCTGGTCAACTCTCTCCAAGAACCAGAGCAGAGTCTCCCAACTCTCCGGCGAGAAAGCCAGCGCCATCCCATCCGCCGCGGCGCCGGGAGACGGATCTCTCGCCGCCAACGCCGCCGAGGGGAAGGTCCTCCTCGGTCGGTACGAGCTGGGCGGGCTCCTCGGCCGCGGGGCCTCCGCCAAGGTGTACCAGGCGAAGGACCTCCTCTCCGATCGGGACGTCGCCATCAAGTCGTTCCCCAACCCGCGTGCCAGCGGCGGCGGATGCGGCCCGGCCCCCATCGAGCGGGAGGCGGCCATTCGGGCTTGGCGCCGTTGCCGCGGACGGCGGCGGCGACCTCCGCCACACCATGTGCGGCACCCCGGCGTACGTCTCCCCCGAGATCCTCACGAAGCAGGGGTACGCGCCGGCCAAGGTGGACATCTGGTCCTGCGGCGTCGTGCTGTTCGTCCTCGCCGCAGGTACCGCAAGATCTACGCCGGCAGGTTCTCGCCGGCGCTCCGCCACCTGCTGCGCTGCATCCTCGAACCCAACCCGGCCAAGCGCATTGACACGGACGGCATCATGGACCACCCCTGGTTCCGCCACGGCGCGAGCGGCGACGGAGGCGTTCAGCCTGGAGGCGGCCGACCTGCGCGATCACGGACGTTGTGGAGGACGAGGCCAGCCAGGGGCGTGACGGCAGGCCAAGCGCGTCGCCGGCTCTGTCGCCTCACTCGCCGCTCTGCCGGCCACGCGCTTCGCGCGCGCCTTCTGGCTCGGCACCGACTAGACCCGCACCGGGCTCGTCGTCCTCGCGTCATCTGTCCGTGCTCGTCGCCTAGGTGGTGCGCGGCGGTGTTGGAGCCGGCCGGGGCGTTGGTGCGGGGCGAGGCGGCTTTCCGGCTGGCGTTGACTTCCGTGCGTGTGTTCCAGGAAAGAAGAGAGGATGAGGACAAGAGAGTGGAGACAATGGCAGGTGGGACCTACGTCAAATTTTGCCACGTAGACCCGACAGGTGGGACCGATCTGTCAGAAAACGTGTTAACACGCTTAAACAGGCAAATTAGTGCTCTGCGTCACAAGGTAGCCCCAATAGTGGTATTTATGTGTCGGAAAACCCAAAGTTGGTGCTTCCGCGTCAACTCGTGTTCAATTGTGGTGGTTTTTTGTCATTATCTCATTGGATTGCGACCGGATATAGGAGGAGTACATAATAAAAGGAGATATACCTAAATTTGCATATCTTGACCGGATTTTGTTGAAACCTAAATTTTACGACAAGATATGTGCTGCCTATAAAACAGGCTACATCTGTATGTGTTGAATAGATAATTAGTCGAATGTAAAAGGTTGAATGAAATGTTTGGATAGTGGAGAACATCATACATAATTGGAGAAATGTGGACTGTGAGAAATAGGTGATCCCATGACTGATGCTATTTAGGTCCAACCCCATTCTGCTTTTAATATTAGTGCAGATTCTAGAGTTAGCATGTGAATAATATTCTTAGTTACCTCTTGATATGGTTAGCCTAGCAATTCATTCTTATCACTTCACTACTCTATGATCGCTGGACACCTTCAACTCTTACGGTTATTTAACTTGCTGTGTCACTTGCGTAATTGAGTAATTCTATTACTGACAGTTTGATTTACTTTTGAGTGGTTCAGTTTTTTTAATATATTCTTTTTTTACTTGTTTCTAGTTTCGTGGCCGCAAGATAAAGTCCGGAGGTAGTACTATCCTTGGATAGATGACGCGGATCTGGAAGATGATAACAATGCTGCTTATGCAATAAATTTGAGATGAAAATGCATGAAAAGATTGTTGGCCACTTGTGTTCGTCTATGATATGCATGATAGAAGTTCAGTATGAATGGACATACTTTTGCCGTAGCATTGCGACCACCGCAAGTTAAGTATGCAGAATGGGAGTTGACTGAAACAACACATCGTTTGGTTGTCTTCCTTTTCCGCTCTCAGTTGTAGCAACTAAGAACAAATGGATGCAAACAAGAAACATAAACACAAAGCTTTGCTAGGTATGTGGCGCGTAGATATATCTATTTTCAGTCAGCTACGAACATTTCTGAGCAATAATTTATCTGGATGTAGTATATACAGCTTAACTTTGCTTTTTCATACATTGTAAATTATATCTTGTGAAATATAGATTTTGCACACGATACATTTCTAGTAGAATGGACATTTGATTTGACAAACATGAACATTTGATCTTCCCCTGGGTCTAGGTCCGTCATGTTCTCACCTGACTTTCCCTAGCCTTTCCATCGTCTTATCTTTCATTCTCTTCGGTTATTATTCTGAAACATTTTTAAAAACAAGTTATTAATCTGACATGTGTCAGAACAGCAGAGGTCAAAGATACACATGCTTGTTACTAAAGTCAAACTACAACGTCTTTCACTCCACATATATCAACAAATAATGCACCGAATCAGAACCGCAGATCAACGTTTAGAAACAGAATGGTTAAATCTAACTGAACTATGAGGGGGAGGCAACGGAACAAAAGCATCCTCATGCAAGGTTTCCCAGTCCAGGGAATTATAGAGGTTTTCTGGTCACATATTCCAGCTGTTATGAAGAAGCTTCAACCAGATTTTTGCCCCATAAGCAAGAACTACCCATGACTATGTCAGTATTCTTCATACCTTCACTTAATTCTGACTTCTTTTTACTTGTTCCCTCACCAACACACATTCTGAATACACATTGTCATAATTCGGTTTGGCCTTGTCTCCAAGTAAGCGTTCAACAGGAGTAGCATTGTCAATAAAATGTGGAAGACGATTAATTGGGAATGTGGCCGTAGAAAAGGCTTCGTCCCAAAAGGAGGAACGGCAGTTGTGATCACTTGTGTTCGTCTATGATATGCATACTAGAAGTTCAGTATGAACGGACATACTTTTGCCGTAGCATTGCGACCACCGCAAGTTAAGTATGCCGAATGGCAGTTGACTGAAACAACACATCATTTGGTTGTCTTCCTTTTCCGCCCTCAGTTTTAGCAACTAAGAACAAATGGATGCAAACAAGAAACAGAAACACAAAGCTTTGCGAGGTATGTGTGCGGAGATATATCTATTTTAAGTCAGCTACCAACATTTCTGCGCAATAATTTATCTGGATGTAGTATATACAGCTTAACTTCCATTTTTCATATATTGTAAAATATATCTTGTGAAATATAGCTTTTCCACACGACACATTTCTAGTGGAATGGACATTTGATTTGACAAACTTGAACATTCGATCTTCCCCTTGGTCTAGGTCCTGTCATGTTCTCACCTGACTTTCCATCGGGAAAACGCTAACTATCACCCGGCTGTAGCTACAGCTGGGTCGTTACACGCACTCGCTTGATGACGCACGAACGGATTCGTCCCCTTCCTCTAAATCCCTGTCGGTGACAAGCTCGGACATTGTCTGGCACCGCCGAGCCGCCTCCCAAAATTAGAGCCCCCGCTCGGCAGTGTCGTACAGGATTTTGATCGAGCAAAAGCTTTTGGGATCTGGTGTGGCCTATTATTATGTCCGGCACCCCAATAGGCTTTTACGTGCTTCTTTAAAGCCCCCGGTGAAGATGCTCTTACACTACACCTTCCCTGCTTAGACCAAAACAAGAACCAAAATTGCAGCCCCACCCTCGATCGTTAGACGCCATGATCATAATTTGAGTGCGCACCCGCATGTATCTGTCTACACGTAGCAAAAATTTGGTTAAGTCAACAAAATCACAACAATTCTCGCTTCTCAGGACATGAATGCTGATCTGACTATGACTCCGTCCAATCTCAAGCAAGGCAAGAAATGATGTCGAGTTATTGGCTCTTTTTTCTTCTCTCCCGTAAGGGTTACCCCTAGATCGCATTACCAAAACAATGGAGCAACGTACTTTAGTGATTTATCCTACTGATCGTGCAGAAACTGAATGTTGATGCTTTTGCTACCTTAGACTGCAACTCGCACCAGTCACCGTCAGATCAAGTGACAAAAGATGAATTCCCAGTTTTTTGCCTACCAGTCAACCATATTACAACCAAACAAAGTCTAAATAAACTACTGCCTGATTTCAGACCAGCTTGTGGTCAATTGTGGACCTGCGCAGCCTCAGCACCATGATCTCTAGTCCCCAACAAATCAGCCTGACCTCCAGTAATCGCGTCAGGGGTGACGGTGCTGACAACCTTCTTCCAGCAACTCCTCCGCAGCACCTTTCTGCATACCTGCCCAATATCTTGAAATTATACTTGGTCTCATATCGGGCAACATTTTTTACTTAAATGAAAAGGCACATGATGAACAAGAAATAAATTAGATAAATATTTGGGATTAAAACAAATCACATATAATACATGGAAAACCAACCCTCGGAACTCCTTACCGTTTGTCCCATTGGCAATATTAATCGAAACTGAATTTGGAATATGCTAATGCGGACGCTCACCTTTATGTGTATATGTCTTTGTAATTTGCAATACAAGTTGGAATGCATACTCAGACGGGCTTGTAAACATAAAGAACTGAATACTAATGAACTTCCTAAATTACATAGTAATTGAACAAATTTTAACCTGAGGTCACAAATGTTAAAAAAAATCAGGATTCTTCCTAGTGGTAATTAACAAACAATGTGTTCCCTCTGTCTTCCTAGTGGCAATTAACAAACATTAGGTGCCCTCTTTCATCCTTAGAAAGATGAATGCTTGCATTTGGCATGTTCCTTGGAGGACTGAGGCTGATGCAGGTGATCAAACCGTCACACAAAAAAAAAATCAGGGGGATTCACCTCTAATTGTTCTTGAGACTATTTCGAACAGCCTTTGAGGACAAGCTGTTCTTGCTGATTGAGTAACAAGTCTATTAAGCAGTAAATCAACCTCATTACTTCAGTTTTGGTCAAATCACATACAGAAGATGGACATGGAGTATTCAGAGCAATGACTCACATTCTTATTATTTGCGTTCGCCTATACTAGTTATGCAGGTTCATTTAAAATCAACATCGTAGAAGCAAAGGTGAGAAACAAAAAACTTTTCAGTCTCCTTATATCTATTATAACAGAAAAGTAGACAAGATAAGTTCTGCTTGACTGAAATGTATGTGTTAAAAGAAGGTGAACTGGATCAAAAATTTCAGTCCTTCTCCATTATCTTTTAAAAACCATTTCCCAAAATTGTAGTCATGGTCTAATTACTGTTCCATGAGGCTTCTTAAATGCTACTCGTAGCGTGCAAGATCGTTTCTTTAACTAGTCTCATTATCTTAGAATGGTAATTGGAACAGACAAACAAATGAATTACAATTGTGTTCCTCAGTTGTGTGAGCTCTTCCACAAGCTTAGAAATAACTAGAATGAAGTATAGCAAGCATCAAACAAGCTGTGTGATGACTATAAATGGAACAAGATAACTAGGAGGATGAGACAGAAAGTTTACCACTACATAGTACTGTTGGTGACGACAACAAGGATGGCGGAAAGTTGGTATATCTATGTGGACTTCTTAATGGATACTTTGAATCACACACCTTCTCCATATTCAATGTCTTAACGTCCAATGAAAAATATTCAAAATCTCGTCTCTGAAACTTTTGTTTTGTCATTTCTAGAACCAAGTGCTTCTCCGTTTGACCAACACAATCATAGCGGTATCCAAAAGGGATTGGTATTGGCTTCTCCATCTGCCACTGATTGCCATTGTTTGGCCTAGTTGTATATTGGAGGTGTGATGTATATTCAAACCCATCGAAGTGTTCTGAAAAGAACATCCCATGTCTGCCTTCCCCTGCCTCCATAGTGACAGTACGTCTGGACCTCCATCCTCCGGGTGGGAAGTCAGTAACAGAAAACACCATGTTCCCAGTGTCAAGCTGGAGCATCATTTCCCACCAGTAGGGTGTCACCCAGTAGAAGCAACCATAAACATATCTGCACAAGAATAGCATACGTCCTCCTCCTGACTGCTGCACTTGGGACATGACGGCGGAAGGAAGTAAATCGCCCAAAGATTTGGATGAAGCGGCTCGCCATTGTCCGGTGGTTGAAGAGAAGTCGAATACAGCAAGCTTAGCCTGACACTCTGCCATCCACATAACTCTGAATGCCAAAGCATCCTCCTCCTCCTCGCGTGGGGAACGAAGAAGGGCTCGCACCAACGCATGGGGGAAGCGGCTAGGTGGATGGAGACAGAGGGGAGCATGCGGTATTGGCGGTACAGGGGGTCGCACACCGCGACGTTGGCGAAGACTCTGTTAGGATTAATCTTGACATGTGCATAAGTATTAGCGTTAAGTCATTAGGCAAGTTAGCAGGTTAGTTGCCGCATGCAGCGAGTCGCTAGTGCATGCAAGATTGGCCAAGTCGTGGAGTTAGTTGGTGCCTTGAGAAAAGGCCGTAGTGTTAGGTCATGCATTAGTTAGTTGCTAGACTAGCTGTGCATGCTGGGCGTGGAGTGAGTTTAGGATCAGTTTAGTGGAGTAGTGGGTTCAGGTAGTGGCGTGACCGCATGAGTAGCTAATCTTGGTGTATATATACCGCATTTAGTTAATGGAAAACTTAAGGCCGTGAGGGCAGCAGCTAAAATGTAGTCTTTGTGCTCACCAAGGGAGAGTGTTCTGGGAAAAGCTGATGGCCTTCTTCCTTGGTGGTGTGCGTGTGTGTAGTTTGTGTTCATGAGAAAGACACAAGTGAGAGTTCAGAGTTAGAGAGGTAGAAGAAGAAGCGGCGCTGCGAGATGCAGCGCCAACAGACTCGGCGCTCTGTATCCTCACAGGGATCACAGTCGAGGAGGAGGACGCGGCCGTCGCGGACGTCCTTTACGACCCAACCGATGGTGGGGGTCGGAAGGAAGGAGAAGGAGAAGTCGGCGGCTCGGGCGAGCGCTCGGGCGGCGGGCGCGGACGGGTGAGGCTCAAGGGCGGGGTGGAAGTCCATGTGCTCATCGACAAAGCCGAGGAAGGGCCGGGATGGAGCTTGCGGTAGCGGCGTAGGAACCAACGGTGCGTGGCGACGCGGCGGAACAAGGGGCAGGTGGCGGAGACGCGGGCGAGGTCGGCAGGGTCGGGCAGGCGGAGGAAGATCTCGACGAGGAGGTCCTCGGGGATCGCCGTCGCCAGCGTAGCCATTTCTGGTGGAGTGGAGGATTGGGGATCGGAGGTCAAGCAGGGCGACGGCAGCAGTGGTGGTCTATGAGTGAGAAACTAATCTAATGTCTGAATCCTATACACTGCAGCAAGAAAACCATGCCATCCAAGGGAAACCAATCAAACAAATAACTCACGCATATCTTGGACGCAAACGGATATGATGGGTCCTGCTTGTGACCTGAGAGTGTGGTTTGCTTGCTGGGTAATAAATGGGCCGGCACCTGCACGGGCTAGTTGTTCTGAAATCTTATTAATGTCGATAGATTTAGATACTATCAACTTATGTACGGTTGATTATGTGAACATGATGAATCAAAATGTCACAGTTTCAAACTGTAATGACAACTAAATACCTAAGTACAAGTCTTACAAGTTTTATAACATAATCAAAATATTAAACAAAGCATAAAATTAAAACTTTCAACCATATTACTAATGCAAAACGGTTATAGACATAGCAATAATATCTAAATAAGTGGAACATAATTTTAGAAAAAAGTAATTTTAACACATCAACTTCTGTCT
Source organism: Poa pratensis (assembly GCA_947311845.1). NCBI lineage: Eukaryota > Viridiplantae > Streptophyta > Magnoliopsida > Poales > Poaceae > Poa > Poa pratensis. Next base: position 48,344,238 of record CAMZMU010000077.1, on the reverse strand, counting down.
TAACAACTGTGAACAAATCACTACCTGGTTGAAGACCCAGCGTCATTGGTTATGGTCGTGAACGACATCAAAGGGTAGTAGAACATCACTGGCTATTGCGATAATTTATGTAAAACAAATGGTTAAAATTTAAGAAATATATTGTAACATTTGTTTTCTTTTGCTGCGTGAAAAACGTGTATATAAGAAACAAAAAACCCTTCTTAAATATCCTTATTGAACTAAACGTAACAGTACAATGCAGCAACTTTCAATACACTTATCATTAGATTGATTAAATGTCAACATCAAAGTAATTCCTTTTGAGCTACAATGAGCCGCAGCCTGGTTGCACTTGTCACACTAAACCATCTCAGAGGTTGTATATCAATAGATTATGGATTGCAAAAGATGAAGGTCCCGCAGGAGTGCCTAAACTTGCATATATAGTGTATCACGCATAAAGTCCAACGAAAGATATACCTGGTTGCAGGCATAAAATAGGATGTGTCAACACAATTTGTTCGTATAACATGCCTAGAAGTGGTAAGAAAGAGAACAATTGTCGCACCCTTAATCTGCACTGACTTAAATTTCCTAGAATAACTATTGTGCTCAGTTGACCACTCGAGAATCTGTACAGCATAAATGGCACCCATATCAACAATAGAGCCTATAGGAGGAGTGGAGATTTGTGGCTCCCGAGCTCCAGGGCTCCTTTCCGGTTTAAAAAATTCGAAAATCATATTGTGAGATTTAAAAAATTCTGAAAAAATTCGTGTGTAGACAATAGTATATCCTACGAGCATGCAAAATATAAACTTCAAAAACTTTGTATTCTGAGCTACACAAAAATAACAAATATGTGAATCTAAGTACGCATATATTCAAATCCCAAGTTTATCATATTTTTTATTTTTGTGTAGCTCAAAGTACAAAGTATTTGAAGTATTCGAAATCTAAGTATGTCTGATTATTGCTAGCAAGTACTACCTGATACGCTGGCTGATTATCGTCACGTGCTGAGTTGGGATTTCAGTTGGCTGCATACGCTTGTGTATGATGTACTGGTGTGTTGATATCAAGCCACTATAGTACTATACAAAATGTAAGAAAACTGCTATATAACAATTCTATATCCTCCGTGAATGGATCATACCAAATATACTAATAACAATAATTAATACTGCTATATAACAAAGCTAACATGTGGGCAGATTTACTACCAACTCCAACTTTTCTGAACCAAAAACTGAGGGATTTGAGTTCAGGCTTAAACTTTTTATCCCATGAGCACCAGTAGGGGACCTAGCTCGATTTTTGCAGCCAAGCTGAGAAAGTCATGGATGTTGCCATTGTTAACTCAATCCAGGAAGGGAGGCACGCAGACCTATCAGTTTGCTACTAGCTAAACAAGTTAACTCGACCATCGAACTAGGGCCAGTGTGAGATAGGCGAAGAGAAAGGGGAAGAGGGGGAGAACAGAGGGATACCTTGTCGCCCCACTGTGATCGCTCCGTGTCGATTGGTCCGCCATCGGAGAGGAACTCCGAGGCAATCGTCGTCGAGAAAGCAAGCCCTAGATCGGTTCTGGAGGACGACAATGAGGAAGAGTTTGTTTTCGGATGGGGGGGAGCCGGATACTACGGCAGTTTTCTGATATAGTTGGGATCGTGGTGCGCGGGCGCGCGCGATTATTTTGGTGTGCGCGCCACGAAATCAGCGCCAAATCTCCGAAAATATGCCGCCCAAATGAGTCCAACGCGGGCACTACTGAAAGGCCCACGACCCAGGTTCGCTTGGAATTATAGCAAAATAAATAAATATAATTTGCTACAAGATATTGCATAGTCTAGATCACGTACTGATCTTAATTTTGCAACAGATTGACTCTGTTCGCATTGGTTAAGTAATTGCTCAAAAAATCATTCTCCAGAATTGTTTGCACCAAATACTCCCAAAAGAGGAAATAAAAAGCATTTTCAAACGCCATCATAGGGCAGCAAAGCAGATTGTGTACGGACCTGTCGATTGAATCGTGCTCGTGGCGCGTCTGGACAGTGTCGAGGAAGTCAGCGCCAAATCGACGCTTGCAGGTTCCTCCCCATATACGGCCAGCCCCAGCTTCCGATGATTGTTAGTGAGAAGGCGTCCGTCCGTACTGACGTGAACGAGCTGAGGAGATGCTCCGATGCATCTAGCCACCGCCGTGAGTGATAGTGAGAAAGGGGAATCGGAAGTGAGAGAAAATGCATCTGGGACTTCCGTGAGTGAGAGCGACTGAGTGAGGATGGGGAAGGACGGAAGGTGAGCTATTGGGGAATCGAAGGTGAGGGTACTATTTTTTTTAGGTGAAAGGGACACATGACTCAGTACATGTAGAAATCTGTCCAGTCGTCTTTATCTTTTTAGAGTACAATCAAGTGTCAATTTCTCAAAAAGAGCTCAGCTCACCAAAAAAACTGTACTGCCTCTTAGTTTCTAAAATATCAGATGTTTTACTTTTTTGATTTGGATGTACTAGACGCGTTTGAATTCGTAGATTCACTCATTTTACTCCATAATTATCCATAATAAAATATCTATAAACCATCTTATAATTTGGAACGACGCCGACATCTATAACCTAGTTGTTATGTTCAACCTTGCAAAAAGGCTCCAATAAATAAAGAAAAACACAAAATATGGGGCGCTTGTCGCTAAGTCGCGTCAGCGTAGGAGTGCACCAAAAAAGGAAGAGACTTGTCATCGCTCCGTGGAACTAGAACTCGCCATCGAAGGTAGGCAAAGCCGCTTTGTCAATCCAAGAACTACTCAGTTAAGGACTTAATTTGTGGCTAATCGGCCAAGGATCTTCCCTGCCCAATGAATCTCGGCTTCATCTACATTCGACCATGTGAAACGATAATATAACCAAACTAAATTTCCGTTGTCCGCTGTATGTTAGTCGTTCTGCCTCCATGGTCGATATTTCCACTCATCAAAGACATCTGACTACATATATATATCCTATCCCAACCATGCATGGCGCCATGACGTTGGTCGAAGACATATTCCACGCAAAAACAAGCTAAACCAAAACTAAATCTACCACACGGACATTTATATGCTCCTCCCTACCGACAAGCCAACAACACCGACAAATAGAGAGTGAGAAGAGCGGTCGAATTAATTAAGAGCATATTTGTATTTGTTCTAGTAGCTATTGATCTTGCTTTGTAGTATATCCTATCACAACTTTACTGGTTGAACTTGCCTAACAATGGGTGGCTCATATTTAGTAAGTTAATTCTTTCTCTTTCTTCGTATTTTTTATCGATTTATTTGAAATAAACACGTTTCCTATAGCTATCTGGATCGACTTCGAAATATATTCATGATTGAGCTAGCTTTCTCTATCATGTAACAACAAATTAAAGACACTGTTGTGTACATGAATGAGTTGATACATCGATTAATTCCAAATTAGTTGGATTGTTTCTTATTCTCAATATGTTGCATGATCTCACCAACCCTAATAATTAGCTGAGTCAAATTAACCACTGAAACATATAGCCGAGGGTACTGTCCACCGTCGGCTATTACTATTCCCCGTCGGTTATGTGACATGTAACCGACGGCTAGATTTAGCCCGTCGGTCATTTCGCTTCATAACGGACGGGCACGTATTACCCGTCGGTTATACGATGTAATACCCAACCGTAAGATGTCAGCCGTCGGGTACTCAAATTCACCGTCGGGTATGAGTTAAGTTAGCCGAGAGTTAGTTTATCCCCGTCGGAAAATTAGATGTACCGTTGGTTATTAGAGCTCATACCCGAGGGGAAACGAATCACCGTCGGCTATCAACGCCACCGTCGGTTATTAGAGTATTAGCCGACGGGCCGTCGGGTATAAGATTTCACCGTCGGAAATATGGGGATTTCTAGTAGTGATGTGGACAAAATCTAAAACATCTTATATTAAATTAAAAAGCGGAGGGAGTATTATGTACTGCAGTTAAGCTAGAACATCATTAAATAATGACCTTATGTATTAGGTGTACGGTACTAATACAGATAAATAGTGTTTACGGTGGGAGAAAGTTAAGGTTGTTTATTATCCAACATAATGCGACAACTTATCATATGATGTGGCTTTATTAAGTAGGTTCCATGATACCCCAAATGCCCAAACATGTTTTTATTTGTATGTTGTTGGACTCAAAGTCAGCTATCTGATATCTCCATTGTTTCAGTTAAGTTGTGTCACAGTGCATTGTGTCCATGTCACATTTGTTGTTACATCTGGTAATTAAGTTAATCATAGTGTGACATTTTAGTATTCTACTATTCGTAATTCCGATTTTTACATATTTGTAAAATTTTGCTACACATGCTACATGCGTGCAAAAAAAAAAGTTTTTCGTTCGGATTTTTTTCCTACCCTGAGCAGACACATATTTTTCTGAAAATTGCTACACGCGATGCTACATGGGAAAAACAATGTTGTGCCCGGATTTGCAAATCTTTGCTTATTCTTTTTTTTTTTAATCTGGAACTGGAACTGTAACTGTAACATCCACAGGCTTGAACAGTTGCTCAAGTGACTACAAACATGTACTTCCTCCGATCCGGAATATGATTCGTAACTTGTATACACGTTTTGTACTACCACAGTGCAATCTGTACGACCGTTTTATTGGACCGGAGGGAGTAGTAGAAATCCCAACTATGTCCGTGCTTTCTGATAGTCGTTAGGATCAAATCTAGGCGAAAACATTTCATTGGTGTCTCGAAATCTTTGAATCCAAATATTAAATATGCCACTGCACCATAATCTTCGAGAAAAGATGGATCTATTGAAAGCGTACGTGTTTGGCTTCCGCTTACCATTCCATAGTACATATTTTTGCCGCCGAGAAGTTGTGTGATGAGAGGACTGGAAAACCTATAGCGACCAAGAGAACACCCAGGGTCCACGTCTCTGACAAACTTGTCGGCCTTCTCCGCAATACACTCAAATCTTCTTACACAAGATCCGTCCACTGATCGCTTTCCAATGCTAAAGAAAGGCTTCACAGCAAGTCAGCAAGCACAATCCTTTTAGGTAAAGAGTGTGAGAGTGATACCGGTTGCTCTACGCCTTCGCTTTCAGGATTAAGCAGCAGGGTGCACTCCTTAAAGGCATGCTTGATCATCATCCTTCGTTGCAGCAAAGACACGTCTGTAATGGGCATATTCCTAGATCTCTCCAACGCAAACTTAGGTTCCAAGTGTGCCATCTTCAGTCTCTCCATAAGGTGACTCCGGGAGGCCAACTCCTCGTGGTTGTTGCGCATGAATGAGAAGGCTTCACTCACAACCTCGTGCGCAACTGCCGATCCGACCATTTCTGCCATTCTCTGTCTTCGCTGGACATAACAGAAGCAAAAAACATGGTTTGTGGAGCATAACCTTGGACAAAGAGGGCATGTATCATAGTGTGATCACTCTTCGGTAATATGAGCATATATATATCACCTTGTCTTAGACGTATGGTCCTTTCTGCCTGGGTAGCACAAGCTGGTGACACAAAATGGAGAGAATATTAGTAATATGGATCAGAGAGACAACTGTTGCAATGGTCTGCAGTGTTGCGATGCGTCCTTGCTGCCGGCTGTGGTGTTAAAATATAGTCCTTTGCTGCCGGGATCTACTTTGGGTACGTCGAGCGTGCTAGTTAACTATACAAACATAGAGTTAGAAGGGTGAGGGTTGTGTCCATAGGCGGAGCGCCTTGGAGGCGAAAGTGGGCTACGACCCCCTTCGAAAATTGCAAATGCTTTTCTACGCATACTCTGCATCGGACGTGTCGTATTACTACTAGAGTACTAGTTTCCTATACGGCTATACAGCACAACTGCACAAGGAGCAACGGGAACAGAGGCCTCTGGCCTTCTAGCGTGTGGCTGTGTGAGACGAGATGGGCCTGTTGGGCAATTGATTAGTTTCCACTTTTACCTGGCTGGTGGACTGATTCTTTATTTTTTTTACTTGCTGGTCGTTGGTGTTTCTTGGGCCTAGTTCTCTTATACAGTTAAAAATAGAAATATAAGTTGCTTACTATTCTAATTCCTTTGTAAATAGAGAAATCACTGCTGGCCATCGGCGTATCTTGGATACATTTTTTTCTTTTCCGCTGTTACTTGCTATGCCAAAATTAAGTGCATTTTCAAGCTTGAAAATATTTGTTGCTTGTTACAAATAGCTTAAAATTAACAGATTTTTGGACGAAGGGTTGAATTTGGCCCCCTCTTTACTTTTGGTCAGGCTCCGCCACTGGTTGTGTCCTAATTTCACCAATATAGATAGTGTGTACTGAAAATACGCAGTGACTCTCGGGTACGTCTGCACCCGATATTTAAAAAAAGTTCAAAATATTCCGAAACTCACAGTTAGGCAAATACTATTAAGTATTGTACCTGATAAAATAATTGTGTCAGAGAGTAACATTAACTGCAACCTGGATTAAAGATTTATTAAAAAACGCAATATACACGCTATATTTGTGAGAGATCTGTCTTTTTTACTCAGAAGTCAATAAAAGTTATTTTGTGGCCATCTTTACACGAGTAGGATACTTGTTAATCTTTGAGTGTAACAATTTTCGAAAATTTTCAAACATTTTCTATTTCTCTACTACTTTTGAGAGAAGAGACCCAGAGGGCCCTGATTTCTCTACTACTTTTGTCGTATACTTGTGCCCTTATCGCCATATGCCATTAGTCCTCGTACGTGTGTGTGTGTGTGTCTAAAATCAGGTTACACACGGATGGGATAGGCAAAGCTTGGGACATGCATATGCGTCATTAGCACTTAAAGTAATATCAATACTTCTTGCTAGCACCGGCGAGATGAACATCTGTTTGCCAAAAATTTACTGTATCATGCAATTAATCTTCGATCAAAATATTCCTAAAGTCCAAAGCTGATGGAAACTTGAACTAAATGGTCAAGAATTTCAGATTAACAACATCGAAGATGGCCAATGCACTATTAAATCTCATAGGAGTAATGTTTCTTCTCTCCAAAGTCCAAGCTACGCTTAACTTACCTTGATTTTGTTTCGGTTCTGGGAAGGTGCTTTCTACCAGGGTACATTAATTAGCTCAATAATACGAATACTTCCTGCTACAAAAACCATTGGTGCGACCAGCAAAACAATGACATTGCCAACTTGATCTCGTAGGCATCGACCCGCACTAAAGTAAGCGATCAATTTCGGTCAAATGCATCTCGCTGTTTTTTCTCTGGGCATATAACTAGGTAACTGCCTTTGATATCAAAGGCCGATGCCCAGCGTTAAATTAATGACGCTTGGCAAAGGCGGAGTCTGCCTTTTGGGTCTACCCTTCGAGGTGAGGTGTAGCGTCTGTTGGTGTGTCGGCTCGAGCTCTAGGGTGAGCTCCAGTCCACCGACGCCGGTGACTCTTGCCGGTCAGGGATAGGGGTCCCTTTGGCAACAGAGTTTAGACCGGGCGGCGCTGCCCTGCCATTGTGAATGTGCCCACCCTCGTCGGCGTCTTCGGCTCTTCAAGTTTTCTGTTCTGTGCCCCATGTTACCGTCGACTTAGCTTGCTTGTAGCTCTGCTCTCACTGGTTTCTGTGTACAAGCCTTTTGGCTTGATCTTGTGTTTGTGTGTGGAGGTGTTTGTAAGCTGTTTCAGCACTGGGTAACTGCCTTTTACCCGCTAGCTGCTATTTTTGACATACATGTTGGATGATTGATAGTCCTGGTGCCCGTAGCAGCTTCCGGTGAAAGAATTTGTAAGATATCTCGACATTATGAAGGTTTGAACCTTTGATGAATGGTGTTTGGAGGTATGTCAGTCGGCATGCATAGAAATGCTGTTTCTCTTTAGGCCAGCTGTACCAGCTTGTTTCGAGGAACTGCTCTTCTAACTTAGCTTGTTTCAGTGGGCCTTGACAGAATACTTGTATGGTTGGTAACGTGTCATGTGCACCCAATCAATTGGTGCACCCGGTGCACCCGCCTGATCAACTAAAGTTTTTTTTCAAAAATCTTTAAAAAATTGGACATTGCAAAATATTTATCGTCACAAAATTTTAAGTCTAAATTTAAACGCATCATCAACAGAGAAAATGATTTTTTTTTGTTATCAATAATGACAATGTGCCAAATTCAAAGCCCAATTTTAATTTTGCACTATTCGTTGTCGGATTGGTCTATTTGTTTTCTTGATCTTTGTTATGAATATTGATATGAAATTTTGTGACATGTATTATCTATGTCTGAACTTTTTTCCAGATGTTTTGATAACTTTTTTGGTGGTCAACCCGGAGGTGGGTGCACCGGGTGCATTGGATACGTCCTCTTATATGGTGCTGCCCATCACACACCAGCATTAAGACATACTAGGAAAATTCCCGCGGCGACACGCCGCGCCCGTTGCATTGATATGTGTAGTAGTATTAGGTATTGTAATGTATGTATCATGTGTAATTAAGTGCCTTTGGTTTTCTTAATATAGAGTGTTTGTAATATCGGATAGAAGTACGTATTAGGAGGTGATAATTCGTGTGGTTGAAATATGAACTTTGTATATGGACGAACTGTTCAAAAATATGTAAGTTTCGTACCATTGGAAGAAGTCAAAGAAAAAGATAAAAGAATAGGAAGAATGAAAACATGCAAAGGAAAAGAAAGAATTTGTCATTTGGAGTATCTCTAAAGTTTTAGCAAGTTGGAATGTTCAAATATGCGTGTATTTTTGTCTTAAATATTTAATTTAATTACACAATTAATGAGGATGCAATGTGTGAGCATTTATTAAATTTAACTCCATATATTTAGGGGAAATGCATTTAGATTATCTCCAAAAATCTCGTCGGGGCGACACATCGTATTCTTTTTTGTTATCTCATTTGTCGTAGTTAAAGTTCAGCAAATGGAATTTATGGTTGAGAAGGTCGACAAACTCTCGTCGAATTTATTGTGGAAAGATTTTAAAAAAAATCCCTATTTGTATTTTTTTTCCTTTTCCCAAATTGCATACCAAACGTATGAGTCTATTTGGCAATGTAGTTAACTTGCAGCCATGAATACCATGTTTAGATGAACCTAAAAAACTCCACATTTTAAATAAGCAAGAATTTGTCTAAAATGACAAAAAAAAATTGGCATATTATTTGCATTATGTTGAATCATAGATTAGAAAGTATATATATATACATATTTTTTCCCAAATTTCAACATTTTTTCTGTAATTGTGAAAAATCTGACACTCGGGACCCATATGCCAGGGTTCTAACAATTAGGAAATTGTTTAAGGGAAAAAATTCTGACAGTGGGCCCGCGGTGACGTCATCGCGTGACGTTGCTCGCCGGCGGCCAAGCTCGCGCTCGAGCGCGACTGCGCGTGCGCGCCGTCCTGGGTCCGCGCGGACTCGCCAGAGGAGGTGGAGGGGAGCCGGAGAGGCGGCGCAACAGACCATTTGGTCGCCGGAGCTGCCGGCGTTGAGCATTTCCGCGCCGTCGGACGGCGAGCTCGACGTCGCCGATTCCGGCGCGGACTGGGTGTCCCGGCAGCTGATCTTCGGTGAGGAGGGAGGGGAAGCGACGGCGAAGCTCGCTGGTACCTTCGATCTGAGCGAGGAGGAGAGATGCGGCGGTGGAGCGCGTCGGTGGCGGCGGCGAGTTTAACGACGCGCGAGAGAGAGGAAGGGGAAGGAGGGGATGTGGGGGCATTTTGCAGGGAAGTCCCTGTAGTTTCTTTAATTTGCAGATAAGCCCATCTATTTACCGAGGCTGGGACTGATACACAATTTTTAGTGAACACGGGTTTTTTTTCATAATAAATCGCGTTGGCCGTCCGATCAAAGATGGACGGAGCGGAACCGTGCTGGCACTGTAGAAGTGTGATTTTTTGACGTGGCGGCGCGTGGATCAGCGTGGTGAGGGCAAAGCCGGTCAGCTTTGATAACATCGCGCTGACCGTTGGATCCGGATCAGCTTTGATATATGTATATATTATATATAGTATAGATAGATTATATGTAGGGAATTATGAAAACATTTCAAAAAAAAATTCCCAAAAAAAAGTTCCTGTAGAAGTGCGGGTACTGTTAATAGAACAGTACCGCTGACGTCGCTGAACGTGGGGATGGCTTAGGAGGTGTGCTTTGATATATAGTATAGATAGATTATATGTAGGGACTTATGAAAAAAATTCAAAAAAAATATTCCCAAAAAAAAAGTTACTGTAGAAGTGCGGGTATAGAACAGTACCGCTGACGTGGCTGAACGTGGGGAGGGCTTAGGAGGTGTGCTTTGATATATAGTGTGAACAGTACCGCTGACGTGGCTGAACGTGGGGAGGGCTTAGGAGGTGTGCTTTGATATATAGTAATATGTATATGCCACTGAAAAAACTGTTTGTGCTGATTCGCATGTGCCAACTTGCTCTCTAGTCGAGGAATATTGCCACTGAAATGTTTTCCCTACATTTGATGCTACGGCTATCAGAAAGCACAAACATAGTTGGGACTTGGACTAAATGTCTGCACTCACTTGAGCCACAATTCAAGTATCTGGCTGATGTTACCATCTCCTTCTTTTCCGATCCAAGCGATCATGCATTTGGTGCATGCGTACGTTAAAACAGAAAAAAGCTGGAACACGTGAATTTTCTTTGGGATTTCTGCTGTGTGGTAAGCCTTGTGCCCTTGTGGACAACTCAAAGCCTAAGCTGCTTGTTTTGAAGGTAGACGGAAACACCGGAGAATCGACCAGGCAAAACACCGGCCGGCGCGCCAGGACAACATGATCACCACGTTCTAATCGGTAACATGATTAGTGCCATTGCGATGTCAAAGAAATAGATGAACGATCGGCTTGGATGTCGTACAACGGAAGTAAGCAATCGTGTCGAGACATGCAACATGTATTTATTTCGTCACAAGATATGTGTTGCTTAATGGAAGTTTTCTTGTAGTGCAATAACATATAATTCAGAGTCCCAAAACAACACATCACACATGTTTTAGAACACAAGGAGCATAGCTCTAGTACTCGAAATCGGCCTCATGGCATCAACAATGTCAACCTGGAGGAGCAGATGACCAAAACAGGTCCCCATATGAAGTCAATCCAAACTTATGTGTAAGATAGAAAACCAAAAGTAAATGCAATAAATTTAATTAAGTTTGCAACCGAAGCCAAAATATATAGATAAAACTATGGTAAAATCAACGTCAATGTGTAATAAAACAAAGCATAACTACGATACTTCAAAAAAGAAAGACACACACCTAGCACAGGCACAACTAATTTGAAGGTCACAACTTTTTTTTTCAATTTTGTTAAACATTTTGAAACACGATTTTGAACTATGGGAGCAAATGCTCTTCCGAGTCAATATGGATTGCCATCTTTGTCCCCATAATTACATGTACACGTGATGAGTAGTGCATAAACATATATTTGTGTATGAAATGAAAGAGAGATAGCAAAAATGCATCATGACACAATTTAATTCATAAGCCAATCATTCAAATTTGAAACTAACATGGCCATGACGGAGCACTTTTGACAGTGATCAATTATAATTCTTGAAGGACAAGAATGAAAGATTTAACCACCACAAAGCAAAAAAATTGGCACTAACAATTACTAACTGATAGATTAAAATTCAAGGACAACGCAAGACACCTGGTACATTCGCAATTTTATTCTTAGTTGTAAAGGAGTCCGACATTCCTACTCTGAGAACTTTCATTAGGATATTTTTATACTTATGTATAAAAAATATATTCTGCATGATATGTAAAGATACTAAAATAATACATAGACATATAAACACGTTATAGTACATCTAAGTGGAACAATTATGTTCTAGAGGTATGGGATATTACCAGTTTTTTAAGATTTAGACAGGATTGCAATATTTGTATAACTATTACTAAACATAATAACATAGTCTCATGAAAATCATAATAGTGAAATTTTGTTTTTGAAGTACATAAGGTTAATGTCATTCCATACAATTAAGCAGAAAGTAGTCAAGGTCGCATTTTGACTCAAAAAATATTTATATTAACATGTGGGTACAAATACTCTATGAAGTAAAGGTGTTTAGTATAAATATGCGATATAATTACAAGTCACGTATATTATTATGGACGATATTATAAGTATGGGAACGTTGGGCAGAGTCGTCGTGGCCCACGACAATGCTCTAGGGCACCTGTAGCAACGACGCTGCTAAGCCGCCTGCTAGTTTAGGGCTGGGAAAACACTTCATTTTGTGCATAATGGTGGCCCATGAGAACGGTCGGGACAAGTTTCAAGGTTTGTTGGATGCATATACTATTATTTCCAAATAAAATAAACAAATATATATGGCTATTATGTGTATACAAAGTTTTGTCCACATATATTGATGTGATGTACAGAACAAAACAAAACTGGGCATCAAAATTAATATTTTCCTTTTAAAACCGCAATTGTTTCTATAGAGACAAAAATATATAAAGTATTTATAACAAACAGTTATGGAGATGTTGAAAACCTCCACACATGTATCCATATTTCTGTTGGATTTATTCACAGCATAAAACAACATTTCTTTTTAATCGATCTCTATCTAACTCGGGAGTCAAATGGAAGCACTCTTCCGCTAATATTTACCTAATCTAAAGAGAAGATGGTTTGTTGCGAATTTTTCTTCTATTTTTACCCCTATTTTCTTATCAAAATTACAACAGCTGCCACGACATTATTTAAAAACGGCATGTTTGTTACAAAGAAAAATAACAAACTTGGAATACAATAATTATTTAACAAGAAAATAAAAAATGCAATACAACAATTGTTTAAAAATATGTTCTTAGAATGAGATATCATGAACAAAAATTCACGTCTTTCAAACCAAACGATGAAGGTCATGACCATAACCATGAAACAATTCGTGATAATTTTCCCAAAGTGTGCACTTGTAGTGCGTCTTGAAATGGTAAACAATGGGAATGTTTGCTTATCTGCATGGTTTTTGGCCCTTTTAATCGATGGCCCGACAGGTCTTTGCTCTGTAAAATGTAGAGGTGAATTATGTTGTGTAACCCATTTGGTTGCCAACAATCTGAAAGTGCATCTTCCCTAGATGATGTTTTGGTGTTAGTGATAACACAATTATGTATCTAACGATGTATTTTGAGCTTCCAGGAATTTCTGATATAAGTGTCATCGGATAGAGCTTGCAATTTGCTCTTAGCAGTTTTCTGCTACAGGCAGCGGTAGTACCGCCAGGAGGGCCGGTAGTACCGCTGCGCAGGGTTTCTGCCAGCTACCGCTGCGGTACCGCTGGAGGTACCGCCGTTTTTCAGCTTCTGTTTCCTTCAGCGGTAGCTCCAGCGGTACCGCAGCGGTAGTACCGTTGGGCAGCGGCAGTACCGCCATACCCAGCGGTGGTACCGCTGGCCAGCGGCAGTACCGCCCGAGGTACCGCCGTTTTGCTGCTTCTGTTTCTTCGGGCGGTAGCTGCAGCGGTACCGCGGCGGCAGTACCGCTGGTCAGCGGTGGTACCGCTGCCTCCAGCGGTAGTACCGCTTTGAAGACAGGCGCGGGCTCCAGAATTTCGAGCCGTTTGAATTGAAGTCGAAGAAGGCAGCGGTACTACCGCTGCCCCCAGCGGTAGTACCGCCGCGGGATTTCTGGCTGTGCAACGGCCACTTTTGGAGGAGCTATTTAAAGGGGTCTTCTTCCCCACTTGAAGACCAAGTTTTCCTATGCTCTCTCTCCTCCATTGATGAAAGCTTCAACCTACTAAGATCTCCCACTCCAACCACCCAAACCTCTTGATACTTTGTGGAGTGAAGGAGGAGGTCTAGATCTACATCTCCACCGAAGGAATTTCAAATCCCTCAACACGGATAGTGTGGAACTTGCATCTTGGGTTGCTTGTAACTCGAGGTGCCTTTGTGAGTCTCGGAGGAAGTCCGAGGCATTGTTGGGAGGCTTCAACTCATTGTGGAGTTCCCCGACCTTTGTGTACCGGCTTGGTCAACGCCATCAAGGTGACCTCATAGTGAATGAGCCAAACCCCCACGGGTGAAGCTCACGGAGAATAGAGTGAGCACATCCGTGCTATTGGAGCGCCTAGGTGGCTCCACACTCCTCCAACGTAGACGTACTTCCCTTGGGAAGGAACTACGGGAAACATCTCCGTGTCTCCACTTTGCGGTTACCTCTATCCTTTACTTGTTGCTTCCGCTACTTTGTTTACCTTGCTTGTATCACATAGGTTGCTATCACCTAGTGCACATCTAGTCAACCTTGTTACTTTGCTCAAGACTTAATTAATCAAAAAAGAATTAAAATTTGGTAGTCGCCTAATCACCCCCCCCCTCTAGTCGACATATCGATCTTTCAATTGGTATCAGAGCTTCGTCTCTAATCTAAGGCTTCACCGCCTAAGAGAATATGTCGGATGTCGTGGACCCTCTAGCATCGGTTACTAATGAACGCTTTGTTGAGGTTGTTAGTGAACTCAAGAGTGAGATATCGAATCTCAATACCGAGATCACTACCAACCTCAACATAAGCATGAAGGAATCGATGCGAGAAATGTTCAAGGAGTTCCTAGGGAAACCGGATCCCCCTAAGGTTGATTTACCCTCCTTGGAAAATGTCCCGGGGAAGTTAGATACTCTTCCTTCTACGGGTATTGTCAATGCGGACGGAAAGGCGCAAGCCAATCCCGAAACAAAGAACTCCGAGGATGGTAACTCAACCCCAAGGAAGCCGCCGGGGGTGTATGCTAATGTTCCACCGGAACAAGTGTATAACACAATCCACCAACACGTCTCTCCGCCACACATCGCTAATATGGGCGCACCTCCTAAGCTTGATCCAAAAGACTTTCCTAATTGGCAATTCTCTATGCGTTCACACATGTCTAGTTGTTGTGTTTTCTTGATTGACATTTTAGAGCAAGGCTTCCATCCTCAAGACCCACACAACATGACTCCAACGGAGAAGGCCAATCATCAACTCAACGCCACCGCCATGCACATGATACAAATGGCCGCAAGCCCAACTTATCGCACGCATATCCGTATGTGCACGACGGCAAAGCAATGTTGGGAGAATCTTCATAATTTGTTCTTGGGGAACAAAAGCATTCAACTTTCCAAGTATGAAGCGGTTCAAGATGAAGCCGATGAGTTTGTGATGAATGAAGATGAGACCCCCGAAGATCTCTATCGAAGACTCTCCGCTCTTGCCATCACCTTGAATGATTTCGGTTTTGAGAAGATTGGTGATAATTGGATCAAGCGCAAATTTCTCAAGGCCATCACTCCCTCAAATCAAGGCTTAGCTCAAACCATTCGATCAAGACCGGACTTCTCAACACTTGACTCCAACACCATACTCAACGAGTTTGTATCCATTGGGATGGTTGTCAAGAGCTCAATTCATGCTCAAGCTCGGCAAAGGGGACTTGCGGGACAATCTCCAAATGTCGCCTTGAAGTCCACCTCCATCACTAGTGAAGAAGAGTTTGAACATGGAGGTGAAGAGGAGGATACGGAGGACGTCAAGAAAGACTATTGTGAGCACATGGCTCTTGCTTCAAGAGCCTATTGGGGCAACCGTACCAAGAGATCTTCAAGACCTTTTGCTAAGAAGAACTTCGTTGCAAGACCAAGAGGAGACCGTCCAAAGACTTGCTATAATTGTAGTAATCTCAATCACTACATTGCCGAGTATCCTTGGGAGAATCGAGAGGACCACAATGGCAAGCTTGTGAGAAAAGACAAGTCCAAGGGCAACGGCAACAAGAACTACGTGAAGAAGAGGGTTACCAATGCCTTGTGTGTTCAAGATAGGAAAGTTTTGGAAGAATACACATCCGGTGATGAAGATGAAGATGAAGTTGTAGCTACCGCTCGCATTGCCATAGCTACACCTTCCTCTACACCGTCATCCCTATTTGAATCCCCCAATGAAAATGAGTCCATTCCCTACACATGTCTCATGGCAAAAGCCACCTCGGGTGTGGCGTCCGGTGCGGGTCGATGGACGGTGGATAGTGGCGCATCCCAACACATGACCGGACGCATTGACTTGGTGGATGATATTGAACCTCCTCTACCTCAATATTCACGAGTCAAAATTGGTGACAACCGCGAGCTTAAGGTATTGGGACGAGGCAAGGTCGTTGTTGCTAGAGAAGTCTCTATCAAGAATGTACTTGTCGTTGAGTCCCTTGGTTACAACTTACTCTCCGTCTATCAACTTACTAAAAGTGGTTATGGGTGTTATTTTGATGACGAGAGTGTGATCATCACCGTGAAGGGATCTCTTAAAGTAGTCTTTGTTGGACATGTCGAGTACGGCATGTATGTGCTTGATTTCTCGAAAGAGAGCATGTCGGCCGCGACTTGTCTAATGGCTAAAGTTGATGTGGGTTGGCTTTGGCACCGCCGACTAGCCCACACCAATATGAGAACACTCCATGATCTTCAAAGTGGTAATCACATTCTTGGACTAACCGATATTAAGTTTTCCAAAGATCGTGTGTGTAGATCATGCGTTCTAGGAAAGCAACATGGAGAAGCCCATCCACCAAAGACGAAGATTACCACCGACAAGATTCTTGAGCTCATTCATTTGGACCTATTTGGTCCATTATCTTATGATAGTCTTGGTGGGAAGAAGTATTGCTTGGTGATTGTTGATGACTATTCAAGATACACATGGGTCTATTTCTTCAAGAAGAAGAGTGAGACTCAACAAAGAGTCATTGACTTCATCAACATGGCTCAACGTCAATATCAAGAGAAGATCATGACAATTCGAAGTGATAATGGGTCCGAATTCAAGAACTACACCGTGGAGGGGTTTCTTAGTGAAGAGGGTATTGCTCATCAATATTCCACTCCATACACCCCTCAACAAAATGGTGTTGCGGAGAGGAAGAACCGGACTCTTATGGATGCGGCTAGGACCATGATTGCGGAGTATGCTTCTCCGTTAACTTTTGGGCCGAAGCCATCTCCACCGCTTGTCATGCAACAAATCGGTTATTTCTCCGCAAGCTATTGAACAAGACCCCATATGAGATTCTTCTTGGGAAGAAACCGGATCTTTCTTATTTTCGTGTCTTTGGATGCAAGTGCTTCATTCGCAAGAAAGGTAACCGGTTATCTAAGTTTGAACTAGATCTATAGAGGGTATCTTTGTTGGTTACTCCACAAACTCTCACGGCTATAGAGTCTACAACAAGACCACCGGTCAAGTTGAAGAATCTAGTGACGTGAAGTTTGATGAGGATAATGGCTCCCAAGTGGGGCAAGTTGATCCTAATGTTGTAGGTGATGTACCTATGGAGCTCGCTCTAAGAAGGATGGCAATTGGGGACATTCGTCCCATTGAAGAGGATCCTCCTCAAGTTCAAGATCCTCCTCGAGCTCCTCCTCAAGTCATACCATCACCAACTCAAGATCCTCCCCGTAACCAAGAACAAACTCCGAGCCCTCAAACAAGTGAGCAAGGTCAAGAACAAGATCAACCTAGTGGTTCCTCTCCACAACTTGATGTTCAAGACCAAGCTCTAGATGGTGCACACGACAATGATCAAGAACAAGATCAAGGTGGTCCTCATCAAGATCAAGCTCAAGATCAAAACAATGCACATGACTCCGATGATGAAGGAAATGATCAAGTCATCTCTCAAGAAACTTCGGAGGAGACCAAGAAGAGAAGAGAATTGCGAAGAGAGCAAAAATTAACTCGCTTAGAGCATACATTGGACAAAGTTCTTGGAGGTGTCCAAAGCAAGGTCGTCACAAGAAAACAATTGGCAAGCTTTAGCACCAACCATGCTTTTGTGTCCTTCATCGAGCCCAAGAAGGTGTATGAAGCTCTTGAAGATCATGATTGGATTGATGCCATGCATGAAGAACTCAATAACTTCAAGCGCAACAAGGTGTGGAAGTTGGTGCCAAGGCCAAATGGGTGCAAGAACGTCATCGGCACCAAATGGGTCTTCAAGAACAAGCAAGATTCGAACGGCATTGTCATTCGAAACAAGGCAAGATTGGTGGCACAAGGCTACTCTCAAGTCGAAGGTGTTGACTTCGGTGAAACCTATGCCCCCGTTGCTCGTCTTGAATCTATTCGCATCTTGCTTGCATATGCATCTCATCATAACTTTAAATTGCAACAAATGGATGTTAAAAGTGCTTTCCTTAATGGTCCTATTAATGAGTTGGTATATGTTAAGCAACCTCCCGGGTTTGAGGATCCCAACCATCCGGACCATGTTTACAAGCTCGACAAGGCACTCTATGGCCTTAAACAAGCCCCACGTGCGTGGTATGAGCACCTTCGAGAGTTTCTTGTAGACCGTGGATTCCAAGTTGGTGTTATTGACCCCACCCTCTTTACCAAGAAGGTGGGTGGCAATCTTTTCATATGCCAACTCTATGTAGATGACATCATTTTTGGTTCTACTAACAATGCTTTCAATGATGAGTTTGCAAAGCTAATGACAAGCAAATTTGAGATGTCCATGATGGGGGAGTTGAAGTACTTCCTAGGATTTGAAGTGAAGCAATATAGGGAAGGTACCTTCATCAATCAAGCCAAATATACCCAAGACATGCTCAAGAGGTTCACGATGACGGAGCTCAAACCTTACAAGACACCCATGTCCACCTCCGTCGACCTCCACACCGACACCGAGGGTAACGATGTCGATCAAAAACTCTATCGCTCTATGATTGGCTCTTTGCTTTATCTTTGTGCATCTAGACCGGATATTATGTTTAGTGTGGGTAAGTGTGCAAGGTATCAAGCGGCTCCCAAAGAGAGCCACTTAGTGGCGGTTAAGCGCATCTTTCGATATTTGCTTCATACCCCAAACTTTGGTCTTTGGTATCCCAAGGGTTCAAGCTTTCATCTCATGGGTACTCGGATGCGGATTATGCCGGAGAGAAGAAGGATAGGAAGTCTACATCCGGGAGTTGTCAATTTCTTGGCCGCTCCTTGGTGTGTTGGTCTTCCAAGAAGCAAAATTGTGTTGCTCTCTCCACCACCGAAGCCGAGTACATCTCCGCCGCAAGTTGTTGTGCTCAACTCTTATGGATGGTGCAAACTATGAAGGATTATGGTATTATCTTCTCCAAGGTGCCCCTCTGTGCGATAATGAAGTGCTATCAAGATCGCCCACAACCCCGTGCAACATGCCAAGACGAAGCATATTGAAGTTCGTCATCATTTCATCCGGGAGCATGTGGAGAGGGGCAACATTGACCTTTCTTTTGTAGGAACCAAGGATCAACTTGCGGATATATTCACCAAGGCCCTTGATGAACCAAGATTTCGAGAGTTGAGGAATGAACTAAATGTCATTGATGCGAGCAACTTTGCTTGACCGCCTTGCACAAGTACCCTAGTAGACATCGTAACTAGTTTAGATGCATGCATGGACATAGGGGGAGTGTAGCTCAACTCATGAGTCAACACTACTTCTATTATGCGCACATAGACAATTCGTGCTTTATTTGGTCACTCCGGTGACAAATTGTGCTTAAACGATGAGTATTGGCCTTAAACCCAAGATATATCTTCGCGGTTTTGGGTTGATAATTGCTCATACATGGTGGCCTAGGCCACCGCCCTCCTCCTTTGAGGAGTTGGTTTTATTTGGATCTTATTTGGTGTTTTAGACTTCTTTTTGGGGAGAGAACTCAAGCTTGGGTCTTCAAGTTTGGTTTTTGCAAACTTGAGTTTCTTCTCCTTTCTCAGCTACTTGTCTATCCCAAGCCAACACTCTTTATTAAAACAGCCCTATCTCTCTCTAAAAATGCCTTTTTCATGCTCTTGGTTGTTGGATGGTCGGAAACGGCGGTCAAATCGGCTTAGGGGCTCATTTTTGAGCCCTAGCTGCTTTTTCCCCAGGCGCCGGTACTACCGGCACCCTGGCGGTACTACCGCTGCACCCTGTGCAGCGCAGTACCGTTACGGGTCCGTGTAAATACCAGGAGCGGTACTACCGCTGGATCGGCGGTAGTACCGCTCGCGGGATTTGGCCAGGATAAAGGCACGGGGCCAACTCGATGTGGAGGTTACTCCCCACTCGTTTTTCCTCCCCGTGCGCTCTTCCTCTCCAAGATCCCGCCGCCGCCGGCCACTC
This sequence comes from Poa pratensis, assembly GCA_947311845.1. NCBI lineage: Eukaryota > Viridiplantae > Streptophyta > Magnoliopsida > Poales > Poaceae > Poa > Poa pratensis. The sequence goes on along the minus strand of CAMZMU010000077.1, from coordinate 48,324,077 downwards.
CTCCGCCGGGAAGGAGCCCTCCCAGGCCCGGAGCTTCCTCCTCCACGCTTGGGACGCCTCCTGCACCTCTCCTCCTCCTCGATCCTCCGCCATGAGTTCCGGTATGCCCTATCCCTCTCTCTCATCTAGTTGATGGATAGAGATGAAATTAGTGGTGTTACTCTTGGATTCGTGGTAGATTGAGTAGGTAGATGTGTGTATTTGTGGATCTAGAACCTTGTCTATCATTTTGTTGCGAAATTTGTGGCTAGATTGAAAGTTCCTCTTCCTAGATTTAGAGGAGTAACCCTAGATAATGTTAGTGCTTTTTAAGCCATAATATTACCTCTTGTTACATCTCCAACACTAGTTTTGGCACTCTCCCTCTAGTTTTAATTTCATACAATTTTGTAGACATGTGCTCTTTTTCTCCAAAATAATGAAATGGTGCATTCTTACCTATGTGCTTGCCCCTCCCATGCTATTCACAGGTAGTGCGTCTCGTGGTCGCACCAAGTCTGTCGGGCGCAAGAAACCAAGGACCGATGATGCTGATGAGGTCCAAGATGAGATTGATGGGGTTCCCGTGACTCGCCGGAGGTTTCCACCTCCGGAGAAGACCCTGCCCAAGAGGACCAAGACTGCTAGTCAGTGTCGGACAAGGATTTTGCGGTCAAGCGGGCTGTCAATTGCTATGTGATTGAGAGGATGGATCAAATTCCCTCCATTCGGGGCAACAATCCTTTCTTTCACAACAAGTTCCAAGAACAATGCTACAATGAGATCTTGTTGAAGAAGCCGGTGGAGAACCATGTGGAGCAACACTTCATCAATATGGATCACATGAGGGACAAGATTGATTACTTTGGAGAAGCCCTTGATATTTGCGAAGAGTTTGGGCTTTTACCCATGATGGAGTTGGAACAAGATTTTGATGAGAAGCTTGTGGCTCAGTTTCTAGCCACCGTTCACTTTGGCAATGAGACGGAGCGCACCATCACATGGATGACAAAGGAGAAGAAGTTTGAAGAGAAGTGGTCTGCAATTGCTCAGATGCTTGGTTATGAGGAGTTTGGTTCCGTCCTCTACGAGACTTTGATGATACTCACTTCCGTGTCCATCATGGGGGTGCAGGCTGTAGAAGTGAGAAGCTTTGCCTTATATGACCCGGAGAGCGCTGAGAAGTGGAAGGTTGGCAAGTCAAAGGGACTCTTTCCCACTTGGGACATCATGCACAGGATTTATCGCGAGACCATCAACCCAAAGGTGGGCAACATTGATGAAATTCATGGGTATCTCAAGAATCTAATGCTCCTCACAAGGGAGATGCAAGGAAAAGGGAAGAAGTTGGATGTCATGGATTTCATTTGGCATGAACTTTGGGAGGTCATTATCAAGAAGAAGAACATCGCTTTTGCTCCTCTCATCATGCGTATCATCATTTGGAAGTGGGTTGAGGAGAACGATGTTGCGGAGCTTGGGGATGCGGAGGATTGGATCCCCCACAAGAGTAAGCGGCTCCTTGTTAAGCCCCATCCGAAGAAGAAGAAGAGCAAAGAAGTTGTGGATGAAGCCGGTCCCTCTCACACTAAGAAGGAAGGGCCTTTCCTTTGGATGGCTACTTCTATGAAGAAGCTCTTCAAGCTGACCAAGAAAGTTGAGAGGAACCAATATGATGTCTATGAGAGCACGATGAAGGCTCGCCAAGCTGAAATTGCTCACCGTCGTGCTCAAGGAGAACAAGTGCAGTCCGGCTCGGAGAAGAACATCACTCCATGGGAGGAGTGGCAAGCTCAGGACAGTGCAGGGCAGGTGATCACTTGGGCAGATTATGAAGAAGATGAAGTCACCTCTCAGCAGCCTCCGTTCGGTTTCGAGTGACCCTTGGGGCGTTAGCATCGGTCTGTCCCTTTTTGGTGTCTCGATGCCAAAGGGGGAGAGATATCTAGTAGCTCGTACGGGGTTTCGCAAGGGTTGTGTGTCACAAGCTTGTTCTTTATTCGTGTTGTTTCTCTTATGCTTGTGAACACTTTTTATTATGGATCTCTCCATGTGGTGTAAGACATGTGAACCTTAATTGCTTAGCTTATTATCTTTGTTCATGTCTTATTCTTTGTTGCAAGCTCTTTATATTATTTATTTGCAAAGTTTGCAAAAGCTAGGGGGAGCATTGATCCTAGGTTGTGTGCGTTTGTGCATTCAAAAGCATTTCATGAATAATGCACATGTCTAGGGGGAGCTCCGTCTATCTTTTACAAATCTTTTGCCTTGCGATAATTGTGTTGTCATCTAACGCCAAAAAGGGGGAGATTGAAAGTGCATCTTCCCTAGATGATGTTTTGGTGTTAGTGATAACACAATTATGTATCTAACGATGTATTTTGAGCTTCCAGGAATTTCTGATATAAGTGTCATCGGATAGAGCTTGCAATTTGCTCTTAGCAGTTTTCTGCTCCAGGCAGCGGTAGTACCGCCAGGAGGGCCGGTAGTACCGCTGCGCAGGGTTTCTGCCAGCTACCGCTGCGGTACCGCTGGAGGTACCGCCGTTTTTCAGCTTCTGTTTCCTTCAGCGGTAGCTCCAGCGGTACCAGCGGTAGTACCGCTGGGCAGCGGCAGTACCGCCATACCCAGCGGTGGTACCGCTGGCCAGCGGCAGTACCGCCCGAGGTACCGCCGTTTTGCTGCTTCTGTTTCTTCGGGCGGTAGCTGCAGCGGTACCGCGGCGGCAGTACCGCTGGTCAGCGGTGGTACCGCTGCCTCCAGCGGTAGTACCGCTTTGAAGACAGGCGCGGGCTCCAGAATTTCGAGCCGTTTGAATTGAAGTCGAAGAAGGCAGCGGTACTACCGCTGCCCCCAGCGGTAGTACCGCCGCGGGATTTCTGGCTGTGCAACGGCCACTTTTGGAGGAGCTATTTAAAGGGGTCTTCTTCCCCACTTGAAGACCAAGTTTTCCTATGCTCACTCTCCTCCATTGATGAAAGCTTCAACCTACTAAGATCTCCCACTCCAACCACCCAAACCTCTTGATACTTTGTGGAGTGAAGGAGGAGGTCTAGATCTACATCTCCACCGAAGGAATTTCAAATCCCTCCACACGGATAGTGTGGAACTTGCATCTTGGGTTGCTTGTAACTCGAGGTGCCTTTGTGAGTCTCGGAGGAAGTCCGAGGCATTGTTGGGAGGCTTCAACTCATTGTGGAGTTCCCCGACCTTTGTGTATCGGCTTGGTCAACGCCATCAAGGTGACCTCATAGTGAATGAGCCAAACCCCCACGGGTGAAGCTCACGGAGAATAGAGTGAGCACATCCGTGCTATTGGAGCGCCTAGGTGGCTCCACACTCCTCCAATGTAGACGTACTTCCCTTGGGAAGGAACTACGGGAAACATCTCCGTGTCTCCACTTTGCGGTTACCTCTATCCTTTACTTGTTGCTTCCGCTACTTTGTTTACCTTGCTTGTATCACATAGGTTGCTATCACCTAGTGCACATCTAGTCAACCTTGTTACTTTGCTCAAGACTTAATTAATCGAAAAAGAATTAAAATTTGGTAGTCGCCTAATCACCCCCCCTCTAGTCGACATATCGATCTTTCACAATCTTTGTGACTCCTGGCGCCGCCGGCAGCCCCTCCGCCGCCTCGTCTCCCTCACCTGGCACGTCCTCTCCTCCCTTTCGCCCAAGCCCCTCTAGTACGATACCCCGCATCGGACCTCTCTCACTGCCGGCGGCCACCCCATCTCATTCTTCTGCCAAAACAAGTTGTAGATTCTCTAGATCGGATGAAAGTTAGAGTAGCAACAACATTCATGTAGAGATTTCTTTAAACTCTCTTTGCAAGTTTCAGATATTTTTCTCATTTTCCTTACTGGGTGTCAATTTGTATGCAGTACACCCCTGCCATTGGTATTTGGACTATTGGATGCATACTTGCTGAGCACGGCTCATCATCTCGTGTCCTTCTCGGCACCCTTCGTCTTCCCACCGGCTCAAGTCTTCTGAAATGTACACTTGGGTAATCCCTATTCTGAGTGCTCAAGTGCTTGCTCCTGTTCGTTTCTCAAATAGCATTGTTTTTTATTTATCAAACATAGCAGTGGAATGTAGCAACTAGCAAGTGCTTGCTTCTGTTCGTTGCTCAACTTTTTCCGTATTTTCAAAATTGCTCTATGTTGTTCTGTGTGGGCAGCTCAACATGTATTTATTTCGTGGTATAACAGAAGCAAATAAATCGCACCCAGACATGCAACATGTATTTATCTCGTGGCAAGATATGAGTTGCTTAATGGGAGTCTTCTTGTAGTGCAATAACATATAATTCAGAGTCCCAAAATAATAAGCACAACGGTTTTAGAACACAAGGAGCATAACACTAATACTAGAAATCAGCCTCATGGCATCAACAATGTCAACCTGGAGGAGCACATGCCCAAAACAGGGTCCCGAGATGAAGTCAATCCAAACTTATTTTGTAAGATAAAAACCAAAAGTCAGTGCAACAAATTTTATTAATTTTGCAACCGAAGCCAAAATATATAGATAAAACGGTGGAAAATTCAACGTCAATATGTAATAAAACAAAGCGTATGTAAGATTCATCAAAAAATAAAGACACACACCTAGCACGGGCACAACTAATTTTAAGGTCACAACATGTTGGTAAAAACAAAGGAAAATTGGGGGGGGATTGCCCTGCTCCTTCAAGGGCCTTGAATCATGGGGTTAAACCCTTTCGGGAATTTCTGAAACCAACAGAACTAGGAAGTAGGCATACAGGGGTTGTGATTGGTTGCTACGCACTGAGGAGGAGTTAATTTGTTTGTTATGCATTAGAAGCAGACCGAAGGAAGAAACAGAGCATGATAAGGTGGTTGTTGTACGATGACATTGGTTGCCAACTAGCTAGCTAGTTCAGACTGCTCTGTTTGATAGCCATTGATTTGAAGCACACCGAGAAGTAGCATGCATGCAGGATAAGCCTCTTATTCACAGCGAATGACGACTAGTGATCGATGGGAGAAGCGATGCGATGAATCGCCACCAGCCTGTACTCAGACCACCTCCAGCTTCCTATAAAAACAGCACCACACCATGTGATCAAAGAAACCACACACCAGCACCTAGGCTTCGTCTTCCTCGGTCCTTCTAGTGTACACGATCACAATAGACCTATTGTATCATCTGCCGAGGCATGAGAGAAGATGGGGTGGAGAACACCTGAGTTGTGGCGTAGTTCTCTAGAACCAGATCTGAGTGGTGTGTGTAAACTACCTTTCTTATAGACGACATGAAGAGCCACCTGTGTTGAAGCACTCCCAAGCCTTGGCCTTATATCTTCAGAAAAGAATACCCAAATGTATCCTTGAAATCATCGACACTCATGATCCATATACATTACCAAATGTAATTGTGGAGACAAAATATCGAGTCGTGCTTGGACTACTGGTCCACTAGCCGATTTAGTGCTAAATACCCCTTTAATCACAAATTACAAAAATATGTAGGAAGAATAACTTCAAACAATGATAATAAGGCACATTCAAATTAAAATATTTGAAAACATACAAGGCTTCATAGTTGGATTTTGCAAAAATATAAAATACACATGACTGCTCATAAACAACACCAGTATAACTGATATAAGAAACCAATCAACAAGTTATTCAAGTAAATCATTAGCATGCCTGTTACTACACATTAAGCACAACCTTTTATAGGAAGTTCGGTGAGACCCAAAGATCTAAGAATGTCATTAAAATGCAAATGTCGTCAACGCTGGTTCATTGTCACTCAACAATTGGAATTCAGAGAAGAACCCTGATGGACCGTAGAACTCGCGGGTCTTTTTTGAGCCGTGTTTTCAATCAACAATAGATGCAACATTTCCGATAAAGAAAACTACAAATTTATTTTCATATTTCTCAAGAGCGGACTTTTGAAACTTGGGCAAATCGAACCCCAGCTTAAAAAAGTATACTTGCACGTTTTGAAAAGTTATGAAAAAATCACACACCTAGCTACCGGTTAAAACCTTAGAAATGTAAAAGCTGAGTATTTGAGAAGATTTTCAAAACTTTCAATTGCAGTTGTTGCTTAATTTTAAAACGTGGGTTATGGAGTACACATGTTCATGCTATTTTTCCTCCCTCACTATTTTCTGGAAATCAAATGAGCCCTAAACCATGTTTGTTTTAATAGGTAGGTTACGGTAAATAGCTAGATTTTTCTTGTTCGGAAGTTTCTTCCTCTCAGTAACTAACTCCATATCACAATCTGCAACATTTAAAAAACATGAACGTGGTGCGAATTTGTCCATTATTTTTATATAAATATGCTGCTAAAGATAAATAATTTCTTTACTTGGCTGAAAATATTCAAGAAATAAAAATATCATTTCATTACTATCTCATTATTTCCCATTATGTGACAATTAACAAAAAAATGTACAAATCCGGAGTCTGGTCCGGCGGCTGGCGAGCTTCATGTTGGTGTCGGAAGTCACGTCGATGGTCGCCGGCCGGACAAGTGCCAGTGGGGCCACTTCGGGTTGAGAATAGAGAAGCGGGGCCGACGGTGGTGGATTTGGGGCCCGACTGAGCAAAGGGGGGCGGGGACCGGCGAAAGTGACATCTGGGGAGGGGAATCGTGGAAGAGGACAAACGGTATGGACCGCTCCATTATATTAAACTATTTTACTTACCTATAAGTCATTATGTTATCAGATCTCCATCACAATCTTATTGATATAAATTATAATATTAAGTATATTTTTTCATATTATCAGTAACATTATTAACTAGATGAAACATGGAAACTCAAATTTGAATGTTTTATAATCGAAATGTTGGAAGTAGATAACTTATGCGGTTAAGCTCAACTGGACACGATCAAGGTAAAAAAAATATTTAGTTAAAATTCAGTAAATAGAAACCTATGTGTATCTAATCAAATGATAAAGCACAAGAACCATATACGTTCCACTTAGATATTCCATGTATCAATGTCTATTTTATTACCTTTAAGTATGTTGATAAGTATATATAATACAAAGGAGCGCGTAAAAATATGCAAACCCACTCTTTTTTATCATTGTATTTTCTATCTTAGCCGTAACTAATAGAAAATTCTAGAGTATGTGAGGTTGGTTTGTCCTACGAATCTAGTGTCTAATAGTTGGCTTCGCTCATTTTTAGTTCTTTGGTGATTAGGTTTTTACATTCTTGTCCATTCATGATTGCAGCGGGTTATTTGGGCATTGTTGCTCTCTCCATGTTTTAAATTCCAAGAGTTCACCCATATTTCTCTCAAACTAGTTTCCGAAAATCAAATGAGCCATTTTTGAAATTCTGGGGGGGGGGGGGGGGGGGGGGGGTGGGACTGCCAGTTTCCAAACAGCAGGAATGAATATAGATTGTACTCCCCAAAATTTATGATGGCATAGAAGGAGTAGAGTGCTAGATTTTATTGGGCTTGTCCCTCTAATTGGGCCCAACAAATCCTAAAATCTTAAAGACCCATTTGGCTGGGTGCATGTTGTGTACATACATGAAGTGGAAATGGGAGTTTAGTCCCATACTGCTAGTTGAAAAAGAGTTGGAGCAGGTTATAAGGTGAGCTCTTATAGTCTTACTAAAGTGAGTCAGCATAGAAGGAGTTCACGCGCGCTCCTCCTCCTCCGTCGCCCGCACGCGCGTCGCGTTTCGTGAATCGAGTTAGAGCTCTTTTTTGTGGAAGATTATTTTTGGTGTGCACCATCTGTGAGGTGTACGTGTCAACATGCATGTGCATGTTTGACACGTACCCTGTGCTTCCACCGCGTGGTGCTTGCGTTCACTGCCTATACAGAAGATGACAGACGGATCCAGACTACAAACTCGTCCATACTATTCATGTCTACACTGCGTAGTTCCTTTTGATGTGCTGCTTCCAGCCTTCTCCATCCCGTCGACCGCGTGCACTCTCGTCCGGGAGAGCAGGCCTCTGAAACCCCGTTCGTTGAGATCCTGCACTATGAGACGGGCGATAAGATTTTTGGGGAGCGTCTAAGCGCGACTGTTCGCTTCCCTTCGTCCGACTCCAGCTTTGCTGACTCCAACATCAAAGTGGGCGGTTCGTCTGCTTCATCGTCACCGCCATGGCCGACTTCGACAACAACACTGTGGTGGAGAACTTCTCGGTCAACACATATGTGTTGTTCTTCTATCTGTTTGCATTAGTAGTTGGTCCATACGCAGATCTGCTAGATATGTCTATTTCGGATATGTGATTAGATCTGCTAGTGAATATATGATGTTGATTTCGGTAATTAATCCCATGTGAAAATTGCCTAATATGTTGATTTCCAACTCAAACCATTTTTGCATTAAGTCTGAGGAGAAATTTCTTCGAAAGTCAGCATAAGTTGGTTCCCATCCCAAACTTGCTGAGTTTTTTTTTCTTCAAAACTTGGGAATATTGCAGTGTTTGCTTAAGTTCTCTCAAACTAATTTTCAAAAATCAAATGAGCCCTGAACCTTGTTTGTTTCCAGAATGAGAAAAGAGTCCAGACTCGAACAGTTTTGATAACACCACCTAATCACGTCACCAACCTTCACCTCCTTCGGTTCCGTCCCCAAACCGGCCGGCCACGCCACGCCACGCCGATCCTCGCAGCCATGGCCGACGACGAGGACGCCGGCGCCCTCTCCGACGTCGACGAGGACCCCCTCCCTCCTCCGTCCTCCTCATCCTCCTCCACCACCTCCAAACCCCCACCCCCATCCGATGCGGCCCAGCGCCTCCTCGACCTAACCGCCGAGCTGGACACGGAGCGCCGCCTGCGCCGCGCGGCGGAGGAATCCCTCGCCGCCTCCGAGACGCGGCTCACCCGCCTCAAGGCCTTCGCGCAGGACGCCCTCCGCAAGCGGGACGATCAGAGCGCCGCCGCCGCCGCCTCCGCCCGCGCGCTCGCCGCCCTCCAGGCCGAGGCCGCCACCGCCTCCTCCATGCTCGCATCCGGCCTCGACCGGATCTCCGCCAAGGCCTGCCCCTCCACCCCACCCGCCCCGCTCCCCACCTCCGCCAAGTACTCCGCCGGGCTCCCCGCGCTCGCCTACGGCGTCCTCAAGCGCGCCAACGACATCGTCGACGAGCTCCAGGCCCAGATCGGCGCCGCCCGCCGCGACCGCGACGACCGCAACTACCAGGTCGCCATCGAGGTCTCCGAGCTCGAGGCCGCCCTCGCCGCCCGCGCCGCCGAGTCCGACTCCCTCTCCAAGTCCCTCTCCGAAAAGGACGCCGAGATCGACACCCTCCGAGCCAGCCTCGCCGAACTCGACGCCAAGCTCGACGCCCAGCGCCCGCTCCTCGCCGAGCAGATCGCGTGCGCCTCTAAACTCCACGACGAGGTGCGCCAGCTCGTCCTCCTGGTCGACGAAGACGCGGCGGCAGCGCTGCCCGACTCCGTGTTCGTCTGGAAGGGGGCGGACGTCGAGGAGAGCCTCAAGGTGTCCCTGGAGGGCAGCAGGATGGCCTTCGACATCGCCTCCATGGCCCTGCACAAGGTCGGGGCGTGGCGGGATAGAGGGAGGAGCAGGGAGGTGGAGCTGGAGGCAAAGGTGGATGAGCTCGTGAAGGAGAAGGAGCACATCGGGGTGCTGCTACGCAGCGCGCTGCAGGCCAACACCACCGAGGTGCTCAAGGTTGCTGAGGATGGGCTCAGGGAGGCCGGGATCGAGATTGGGCTCAACGGCCACAGAGATCACAAACCAGGGAGCGCCGAGAAGGATGAGGTCTATACTCTGGTAGGTGTACTTACTATATCATGGTGTTGCAAGTTCATCCCTCTATGGCACTAAGTTTATTTCTTGTGCAATTTGGCAACATTGCAGGCAGGGGCATTGGAGAACAGCATGAAGGAGTCCCAGATTAAGATCATTGAGCTCCAACACCTTGTTGAAGCACAAAGGTAGCAACCTTGAATCCTCGATTGATGGATTTTTGGTTTCTCGTTGTGTCCAGTCTCTCCCAATATGTTTCCTAACTTGAAGTTCTTTTTTCTTCAAGTCTTGTTTTTCATCTTGTTGTCATTTTTGCTGCACTGCCTGTTGAACTTAATGAATTTAGTATACATTGCAAAATGAGCATGCTGTTTAAAGCATATGCTTTCTGACCACCTTCATAACCAAAACCAACTGTGGAAACTGATGATACACAGCATCGTTTAATGCACCAGTCTTGCCATCTCGATATGCACAATTGAAGCTGCAATCTTGTTTACTAGTGCCCTTGTTCTCATCCTATTTTGCTTCATGTCTGTGCTCATATATGTATGTTGCTTGCTTTCAGGGCAGAGTCTGGTCTACTTAGGACAAGGATGGAAGGGCAAGAAAAAGAGATTGGACAGCTGCGGAAGCAAATAAAGCATCTCGAAGAGAAGGAAAGGGTGGCAAATGATAGTGTAATTTTCTCCCCATCTCTAACATGACATTTTAAGTATATTACTTATCTTAATAAGGTTGGAGTCAAAGAAGCAAGCACATAACCATATATTATGCATTCTTAAGGTTGAGGGTCTGATCATGGACGTGACAGCTGCGGAAGAGGAGATCAAAAGATGGAAGATGGCAGCAGAGGAGGAGGCTGAGGCTGGTAGATCAATTGAACAAGAGTTCCAGATTCAGGTGCTTTTCTCTACAAACATGCGCTATATAATTCTGCATGGTCTTATGGGTTCAATGTCTTGTTTGCATGGTTTTTAAGGCGGTAAGGCGTCCTAAGGCGGTCGTTTTTCTAAGGCAAAGGGGGGCGCGCCTTGATGCCTCCTAAGTGTCGCCTTACGGACGCCTTAAAAACCATGCTTGTTTGTGTTCTAATGAGTTACATTAGAAAACCAGATTCACCCATATTAATCACATAGCCTTGCTGTTATCTGTTAATACATATTTATTTTGGAGAGAAGAATATTATTAAGCACAGTGAGCAGTCTGATGTACTGCTGTGTTGATAGCAAGCCACTATACAAAGTGTAAGAAAGCACAAAGAAAAATACATGCAGTGCCATCAAGTACTCTGCATAGTACCCCTCCCTAACTGTTCATCCTAAGGATCAACTTCCTGACCATAGCTGGTAGCATGAAACATTTTCAACGTAGCATTTTTTTATAATAAAGAACAAAAACGAGAATAGAGATTTTCCCACTGTTTTTTAGAACAAATTTAAAATGTTTACACCCTCTGGAACGTTTATTTTAGGATCTGAACCATGGAATTTTCGTGGAGCAATTCAAATATCAAGAATAAAATGAATATGGAACAACCTACAGATCTATAGCTTGAAAATTTTGTATATCATTCCGAACGCAAACTGTAAAATAAACATAAATATCATGGAAAATTTTTGCAATCTGGAAACCATTTTGATCCGTCCTCATTGGAAAACAGAATACATCATTCGGATCAAGGAAAAAGGCCTAACCAAGAAATTTGTTTAACTTTGTCAAAAACTTCAAAAATAACATGGGGCGAATCAAGCTATTCTTGGCAGCGTCGGCTGCGTAGGAGGAGTACACTGCCTGATCCTGGGAGGAGCATGAGGGCAGATATAAGCGGGGGATGAGGACACCAGGGACCAGACCCGGTGGGGCGGGAGGTTCCAGCTGCAGTGGAAGAAACTTGCCTGAGTGTGCCTGCCGCCTTGCCTTGGTGTGAAGGAAGTAGATGCGCGTGTGGACTGGGAAGGAAGGGGCTAAACGAAATGTGGGCCTTTTGCAATATTAGTGGAGGTCGGATAGGATAATAGGAAGTTGAAGTTCTGGCTCTTGAAACAGTTATGTTCTAAATCTTGAATTTCGTTAGAAAGATCTATGTTTGCACTTGATAGGTTTCCATGATTTCACGAGTTATGTTCAAAAGAGCATATGTAGATTACTGCTGCAATGCAATGAGTTGTTTCTGTAGGTGGTTCAAGCATCCATTTTTACTGTAGTCATTTTTACTTTAACCAGCAACCTTCTTGACTGTTTGATAATGAACCGAATTCTTATTCCACAGCTGACGTCCCTCCACAAGGAACTAGAGGAAGCGAAGGAATCAATGCAGGAGCTGGAGAACAAGCTCAAGTTCAAGGAGGAAACGGCCGCCGCAGCCATGGCGGCACGCGACGCGGCGGAGAAGTCGCTCAAGCTCGCCGACACGAGGTCCTCGAGGTTACGCGAGAGGCTGGAGGAGCTCAACAGGCAGGCGGAGGAGTCGGACGGCCGGGCGGAGTCTCAAGGCGGCGCCAGCGGCAGGCACCGGTACGCGTGCTGGCCGTGGCAGTGGCTGGGGCTGGATTACGTGCGGCTGCCCCCTGCCGCCGAGGCTGTGGAGGGGTCCAACGAGATGGAGCTCTCGGAGCCCCTGATATAGCCGGTGTTGCGTGTTTATAGTTACAGATGGGGATACGGGTCGTCTGCAAAGAAACATTAGTCCTTTTTTCTTTTAGTTTGGTTTCTTTCTTTCTTTACTGTAGATATTTGGGTAGTCTGTTCATGTTTGTAGTTTGCAGACTCACGAGGGCACCGTCCGTGTAATTGTAAAAGTTACCACCCTGGACATAGTGAAGAACTGAAGATGTTCCATTCTTTGAGATTTTGCTTTTTGGTTCCAGCGTATCACTTTACCCAGGATTTCTTACCCTGTATATGTATGGTACAGTCAGGTTTTCTCATTCAGGTGGATTATACAGCTGATATATGTAGATTATACCATAGTACTCCCTCCGATCCATATTAGTGGGCACAACTTTGTCTAGATACACATGTATCTAGTCTAAATACTTAACTAGATACATATGAATTTAGACAAAGTTATGCCCACTAATATGGATCGGAGGGAGTATTATTATTCATAGAAAATATTTATGCTTTATGCGACTATGACAAGAAAGATGCAGTTCTTCTGGAAGCTGTTATTTGGGTAATACATAAGTTGAGCTGCCGTGGTTGTGAGCATGGGAAGTCAAGTCGTGTTCCCGTCTCACAGCACAGCACGCGGACTCCTCCGGACCCAAAACCTGTCCTCCACTCGTACTTACTAGTTTAATCCTCCTCCTCCCACACTAATTACACCATTGTGCATCATGGTATTAAGATTAATTACTTCACTGAAGCTTGCTGCAGAGCCAAGGCATGTTCAGCTACCAGTACTAGTTTCAGGTAGCAAACGGGATCATCATCAGAGGAAGCTTCTTCGATCAGGTATGGCTCAACATTCCAGTACTAGTGTTTCATTTCTAGTTTTACGTGTCCATTATTATTATTAAGTTAGACACAATTAACTAAGATCATCCGTCGGTGGTGCAACCTGTCTGGAAATTTCCCCTTTATAGTCCGATGATGACGACGACAATGACGATGGTCACATACAGTATCTACTTCGCTTACTCGTTTCAGCGTCTCCATCGACAGCCTCTGCGCGTCGTCCTGAGCTCAACACCTGTCTCTTTACTACTGTTTTCTCTAGGGTATTTTTCCCTGGAAACTTCTCACTTAGCTTCAGCTGTTTCTCCTCCTCTCACCGTCTCAGGCATAAAAGGCCGAGAGCAAGGACCCCGGAGCGCCACTGTGGATGCAACATCAGCCTCCATCTCCTCACAAACACGCTGTAAAACACATTCACGCTCGCTTTTCAACTAGGCAGCGATCACCGTCGTCGACCATTCCGGGATGATCCTCTCGGCTTTCCTGCTGCTCTTCTGGACCGTCTTCACCTGGACGGTGTTCCCCAAGAGAACCGAAGCAGCAGCAGGGCCACATGCTGGTGTTACAAGAAGAACAGAGCAACCCTGTTATGGTACCCTGGAACAGGTACCTGAAACAGGAGTTAATTGCGCCGGAGGTCACACATCTCGTCACGTATGTGCACATTGGTCACACATCTGGAAAACGAGATTTTTTGGTCACACATCTCGACTTTGCGTGCACATTGGTCACAAACGGGAAGTGTCATCCCGTTTTGGATAGTAATTTTTCAGAAAACCCCCGAGTAATAATCCCTCCGCATTTGCATGCTTTCACAATGAAGCAAAACTAATATTTGGCTGATGAATCGACCGATCTTTGCAGGTCAAGGAGGCTCTTCAGCTGGTCGGGCTCGAGTCGTCCAACCTCATCATCGGGGTGGATTTCACCAAGAGCAACGAGTGGACGGGTAACTCCTACCTACCTGCCTGCTAGCTTTCTCACTGTTTTTCTTCAGTTTCCATCAGAGCGAAACCCATTTTGTTAAAAAAACTTACTGAATGAATGAACAGGGAAAAACTGTTTCGACGGCAAAAGCCTGCACAACCTCGACACATCCTCCCTGAACCCATACGAGAGAGCCAACGGCATCGTCGGGAACACTCTGTCGGCCTTCGACGAGGATAACGTGATACCCTGCTTCGGGTTCGGGGACTGTAAGGAGTCTCTCTCCACTCCTTGATTTCCCTGTCACATCACAAAATGGCTTCCTCTGCTGCTGAATGATCGACCCAACTTGTGATGAATCCACTTGACAACAGTGTCGACGCACGATCAGGACGTGTTCCGCTTCTACCGGGACGGCCGGGCGTGCGTCGGCATCCCGGAGGTGCTGCGGAGATACAGAGAGATCGCCGCCGGCGTGCGCCTTTCAGGTACCATTTTTTCACTCACTCCTGAAAGTATTGGTCTTGTGTTTCATCAGTACAATGGTTAGTAAATGATTTTTTATTCAGGCCCGACATCGTTGGCTCCGATAATAGAGGCTGCAATGGGGATAGTGCAAGACTCAGGGCATCAGTACCACATCCTGCTGATAATCGCTGACGGGCAGGTGATTAACGACCATTCTCATGTGGCTTTCACAACTTTGAGCCCTTGTCTGATGTGTACTTGCTCATGCAACTAACCCCAGGTTCCTAGATGTTCCTGTGCTCACTGTGCAAACAACCTTGAAGATACAAGGTCAGAGAACTACATAGAGGAGAGGACACTTCAGGCCCTCGTACGTGCCAGGTAAACGATACTAGTAAAGCCAAAGGCTAAAGTAGATGTTCATTAAACATTGTTTATTTAAATTATTATCACTTTGTGAAGCAACTACCCATAATAAAATACTTTGGGAAATGAAACATGCTATGTGTCTGTTTGTTTGTAGTCATTTCCCTTTGTCCATCGTCCTCGTCGGAGTGGGCGACGGCCCATGGGACGACGATCTGATGTGCATCCATGACAGCCGATGCCGATTTGATAACTTTCAGGTATGTATGTGGCACCACCATTCATGTAAAATATATATTTGTTTCTGTAAAAGGACATGTGCGAAAATAGACTCAGTTTCCACGTGATGGTGCTGCCTCAACTGCAGTTCGTGGATTTCACCAAGATCATGTCGGCAGAGACGTCCCAGGCTGAGAAAGAGGAGCGGTTCGCGCTGGAGGCGCTGAGGAAGATCCCGGCGCAGTACGCGGCAATAATCAGCCAGCGGATCAGGTAGTGGCTAGCTACCAATATTCATAGAGACATAGCACTGAAGGTTGTTGTGTTGGTTCTGAAGTTTGACTAATTTACTTTTTTGCAATGTTGTGGTGGATGCTCAGTGATCTGGCTGCGAGGGCGCCCACGAGGACACCCCTTCCTCCTCCTTCCTGATCCGGCGGCCGCCGATTGTCTCAGAGAAACATACGATCACATTGGAGGGCAAGATTGGAGGTGGTTCGGCGGTGTTTTGTTATACGTTGAGCGAATCAGAGTAGCATTAGCATGGACGGCCTTCCAGTCTCTGACTGTCACTAGTAACATTTCAGTCTGGTTGAGCTCTCTGAACCTGCCCTGATATAGTCAGTAGAGGCCTTCTACATTCTTTCTTCTAGCAAACCAGAACATTAATATAATTTGTTTGTTTCAGTTTAGCTCGTTCTCATTATCCCATATGATAGAAATGTGTTATACATATGCTTTCAAAAAAAACGAAAAAAAAGAAATGTGTTATCCATAGAAACCATATCCTGCTGGCTTTCTCTCTGCGTGTGTGCTACTCAACTCAGCCCATCTTATCTACAAGTACACCTACATAGAGAAACATGATGCTTCTGCTGAACTATTGTGAGCAGAGCTCAAACTCCAAAATATATATACTCTCACAAAGGAAGAACTAGGATAATATAAATCTGCTATACAACTCGCGTCAAGTAAAACAGAAGGAGCGTTCAGCGACAGGTTCGAAACATATTATACTACTCCCTCCGTATCAAAATATAAGACTTTGTGCACGTTGGGCCTAAATGCACATAGACATATTTTAGTGCAAGAATCAACATGAATCTTGCACTAAAACATGTCTATATACATTTAGGTCCAACATGCACAAAGTATTATATTTTAATACGGAGGGAGTACAATCTGTGTGGTGGGATGCTGCTCCCATGCAAATTTAATAATCAGATCACGAACGAAGAACGAATAAAGGACGTTTTAAATCACTACAATCTAATTAAGCAAAGGACTTGTGGATTGGGGTGAAAGACACGTCCTTAAAGAGCATCTCCAACCCTATTCACACTTCCCCACATCCTATATGTCTGGGCGGACAACTCGAACATGGCCGAGACAGAAAATGAGCACCCAAATACGTCCACCATACCCAGTCCATCTGTTCGGACTGTCTGACACCCGTTATACTCAGCCCATATGGTGGGGCGGATATGGGGTGGTCTGGAGAAGCCCACACACACATCCCATGTCAGATAGGCCTAGTAGGGCCTAGTCCGTGCACTAGCCGGGCGATAAAGCGAAAGAAACCAAACATTGGAAACCCAAACGGAAATCCATATTGGGTCATGGGTGCAGATACACCCACTGTTAAAAACAATTTTAAAAATATCAAAAAATTCAAAGAAAAATTAATATATTTCAATACATTTTGTGCTAGCACAAAAAGTTTCACGAAGAAAAGATATTTTTTGTTACCTGTGTAAAAACGACAAATCTAGGCGCTCCAAAATGACTTTGTACAAGACACTTTTTCTATCTTTGTTGCACATGTCACAAAAAACGTCTTTTTTGCAAAACGTTTGTGCTAACACAAAATATTATGATGTATATCCGAATTTTATTTTGGATGTTTTCGACATTTTGAAGAAAAAAAATTACACAACGGGTGCAGAACCGTGACTAACGCCATTTCGCAGCCCTGACCTATTTTATTAAATAGTTTGTTCTACTTGATTGCCGAAGAAAAGAGTCCCCACCGTGAATCAAATTAGACTGCATGCATACGGACAACAATGAATAAATCTACACACTAGACGCATTTATAGATACATATAAATGAAAAAAGTTAAAACATCTTATATTTAAGAATGGAGGAAGTAGATTTGAAAATGCATGCAAGTAACAATTTTAATTAGTACTCCCTCCGTCCTAATGCATGTGGAAACTTAGTTTTGCGTGCATGAAATTTGACCACTAATATATGAGAATTATGTAAAAATCATATCATTAGAAACTTTATTTGAATACGAATCCAACTGTATAATTTTCAAAAAATAACATAATTTTTGTTGATCAAATTAATGGTCAAACTCGCTGCATGCAAAAAAAGACGCCACTTATTTTTAGTTTGGGAAGGAGGAAGTAAAAAATCATCATTTTCACTGGAAGCCTCGAGCCTTTCTCTGATTTCTTGGATTGGAGCAACGGTAGGCTGGGGTTGGAGGCTTGGAGCCACGTGAATATCTTGTCCGAGCCCGGGTACTTAGCCTGCTCAGTCACAAACTTGGCGTTGCTTTGACGAAGTTGTAGCTATACACCCCTTGATTGAAGACAAAGTAGGCATATTCACCGCTCACACATCAAGCTAGTTTTTTTCGAGATTGACGGGGAGAATAAATCCCCACCGCTTGTTTCATTCATCGAAAGAGTTTAGCGGGTTATGTTCTTACAAACGGATGGAGAAACACCAAGCTAGTAACCAAAGTAGGAGTAACTAACAAGAAGCCTTGATTCTTTCTTTGATTTCTTGGATCGGAGCAATGGTAGGCTGGGGTTGGAGCCACATGAATATCTTGTCAGCGCCCCAATCAGGACTTAGCCTCTCTTGCTGCTCAGTCACAAGCTTGGCCTTGCCGTCGGCGAGGTTGTAGCTGTACACCCCTCGTTTGAAGACAAAGTAGGCATACCCACCGCTCACACCAAGCCGCGCAACGTCCACGGTGAAACTGGCAGATGTCCCGAGGAATATGACGCGATCACTGAGGCTCCGGCCGTCTTTTTTTCACCCATTGCATCCTGTTGCCGCCGGCGGCCGCTCGTTCCAGCATGTAGACGGTCAGGGATACCGCGCACGGCGGCGGGTCCTCATGGATGTAGCCATGGTACCACCCTTGCACGACCATGACGGACGCCCATAGCAGCTCGCCGTGGGACACGAAGAAGTAGCTGTAATCGTGGATGTACTTGCGGCACTCAATTTCAAATGTATACTGTGTCACATTGAACTTGTCCTCGCTGGTGATCACGCTGCCGTTGTTATTGGCTTCCGCATTCAACGTCGGGACGTAGCAGCACTCGCCGATCCACAAGAGTAATTTCCCGTCGTCTTCTCGATGATACGTGGCGCCGAAATAGTAGCTTCCCACCCCGTACAATCTCTTTATAACCACCGTCCACGCGGTATCGCCGGGATGTAAGATGGCCGCCGTGAATAGGTGTCTATAATGAAAGTTAGGGAAGAAACTGTACAGCATGACGGTGCCATCGCCATAAACGATGCCTCGAGGTCTCTCCATCGACCGCTTGATCTCAACGTCGTCTGTGAAGGGGGGCAGGAGGGAGATGGCTCCGGTGAGAAGGTCTGTGAGTTTTGGCTCGGGACTCCCGGTGAAGAGCCAGACGGCACACTAGTAGAGAACAAGGCAACAGTACCGGGCTTACTGGGTTAACCGGTTGTGCAACCGGTACTAAAAGGTCGGGACTAAAGGGGTACCCCTTTAGTACCGGCTGTATATATAACCGGTGTTAAAGGCCCTCCACGTGGGCGAACCTGCGCGCGCAGCTGAGAACCTTTAGTACCGGTTGGTATTAGTTCCTGCTTTTTTTTGCCCCCCGTTTATTTTTTCAGCGAGTTTAGGTTTTCGGTTTTTTTCTTTTCTCTTATTTTTCGGGGTTTAGGGTTTCTGTTTTTTTTTCCTTTTCGCTCATTTTTCAGGGTTTCGGAGGAGATCACGTATAAAATAATCACTACACATATAAAGTACTCATTACACATATAAAGTACTCTCGTTACATATAAAGTACTCATAATTACAATGGAGATCATCGCTAGCTAGTACATGCATGGAGGGAGTCTATTTATCGACATAGTGGAATTCACCGAATTCATCTACGACATGCGTCAGAATGAATCCCGCCAATTCCTCCGCAATAGTTTTTACGCGGTTTTTTGGTAGGAGCTGGTTCCGCTTACTTGCCATCTTTGAAAGAAGGAGATCAAATCAGTTATGATCGAAACTAAACACAATTGATGGTAGCAAAATAAAAGTTGTGTATGATGTTTACGTACCTCTCGATTTCTTACACTATTGACTCTCTCATTGACCCTCATGTGAATAAACTCGCAAACGTAGTATCCACATAGTTCCGTCCCCTGTGGTTGTCGCAGACACCACTATACAAGAATTTAATTTAATCAAATAATAATCAAGAGAATGATAATGGTATTAGAAAGATACACAGACCTAGATACGTAGTAGTACTTAAATTGTTAGCCTTGAACTGCAGCTTAGGTTTCCATTCAACGCGTTCTTCCGCGATTAACTTTTTCCAAACCCTGTCCGGAAAAAAAAATGAATTGAGAAGTTATTACTTATACTTTTGATATCCGGAAATGAACGAAAGAGGCCGATATAGTGCGATTGAAATTACCTCTTGAGCATTAGACGCACGCTTTTGTACTCATCTTGATCTCTCCTTAATGAGTCCCAGACTTCAACTTCTCCTTACTCGAGTCTAATGATTAGCAGAATGAAGTGGTACCTGCGCACATTTATATACGCAGGTATTCAGAACTCATCAATTACACTTAATATCGGGAAAGCAAAATAAAATGTGTATAAGACAGTAACACTCACCCGAAATTGTAAGGAATTTTTTTTTCTTTTTGGTACTTTGTCGCTTAAAAAGCATTAGCAAAACGTCCTCTGTGTCCTCGGGATGGTCAGATATGGTCTTGACATGTACTTTATCCGGGTCAATGAACCCAATGTCGCAGATTCCTCCCATTCGGCATTCATGAATCTTCATTCTGCATAATAGCGTACAAAATAATGTTGTGAGGATAATTACAAGCAATGAACGAGCTTAACTATAAATAATTAAATTATATGAATAAATTACTTACAGACAATAGCAGCTGATGATAGATTTGTCGAGAGCAAGTTGATTGTACATCTGAAAAAGTTCGGAGAACTCAACCTGCACACCATATTGTCGGAAGTAGTGTTGTTCCTTAACTCCCGCCATGAGATAGATTTTCCCTTCTTTTGCGGCGGCCATGTACCAGTTATGCAATTTATATAACTGTGTTGTTAGAGCACTCGGATTTTCGACCAGAGGCAGCCCGAGTTCAAATCTATATTGAATTGTTATCTGCGCTATGGGGTAACCTGTGTCGCCAATGACAACTTCTCCATACTCGATTTCCCGAGCTTCAGAAGGCACAATGAGCGGGGCGATCGATTGTGCTTCTTGTTCTCCGAGCTGGGCAACTCTTTTCCCGCACGCTTTATCTTGCTCCATCTGTGAGGAAAGTACCTTGTCAATACCTCGCTCATAGTCTGAAAGGGGCGGTGGTGGAGGGTCATATAGGTTGTCAACGGTGTGATCTTTTACCTCAGTTGGTATAGTCTTCATAAGTTCATTTATGGGGTCCAGTCTTGCCTCCAGTCTTTCCTTTTTTTCTGTTAAAAAAAGGCTCTCGCCTCTTCACGTGTGCTCACTTCTAATTCCTCCTGAGTCATCTCACAACCTAACTTCTCAGGAGTCTTGACTTCCTTGGTTTTTTTGCACGTTTCTTGACAGGGGACGACGTGAACAACTTCCGCTTTGTCAAATTACTAGTGGGCGCAGCAGTCGGCTGACGGGACGGCGCGGGCGATGGACTCGCGGTGAGCTCCCAATCGTTGGGGGAGGAGGGTGGACTTTGCTGTGGTGAATTTCTAACCGGAGGAGTCGGTGGCCTTGGCGCCGAGTTTGGAAACTTGATGTATTTCTTCTTTCATAGAACGATACCAAGTTCGACTTCTCCTAATGTCTTCTCGCCTTCAGCTCCGGGAATGTCAAGATGCATTGAGTTGAATCCCGACATAACTTTTGTGACCCCGACACGAGCAAATCCAGCCGGAATCTCACCAAAATGGAAGGTTGATCCAAGTTGATGTGGTAAAGCATAGCCATTCGCCACCGGAAAACTAATGTTCTTCATTGGCGCATGTAACTCACAATTTGTCTTCTCCGTGATATCATCCACGGGGTAGCGCGCCGCCGACGGTTCATCAACTGGTTCATCAACTGCAGGATCTTGTAGCTGCGTGGAACCCACGCTGCTTTTCCGCTGAGATGGGCAGACATCGACTGCATGATCTTCTACTCGCGGCTGAGATTCCCTTTGCTGGGTAATTAAGGCCAGTTGCTCCTTCACATCATGCATCTGGCGTTCTAATGCAGTAAACCTCTCTGTCTCGCTCTTCTTACCTCTGCAATGTTTTCTATAAGTTGCAGCGTCCTCCGGAAACCCTTCAAGAAAACCAACCCCGCCTCCTCTGCCTCGACATCGTCCCAGTGTTCTTTATTCCCGAGGGCGAGTGAAAGCTCGTCGTCCTCTCTATCGGGAACATATTTTCCCTGTCGGACTAGTTCTATTGCGTCAACTAGTTTTTTGGTGACTCTTCTAATTCTTTTCTTCCATTTTCCCTGTGCAACAATCAGCCCTGTGTCTGGGTCCAACACTGCCCCATGCGCGAACAACCATAACTTGGACCTGTCGGGCCAGTCATCTGTCTGTGGAGTGATCCCTTTTTGATGCAGCTCGTTTTCATAGGCTTCCCACTTAGGCATGGCAGTCTTGTAGCCACCTGAGCCCAAACGATGGAAATATTTCTTCTTCTTAGCATTCAACTTATTTTGTTTCAATCGGGCCACAGCGACGGCCGATTTCTTATACGCCACAAATTCAGGCCAGTCATCTTTTAGCTTCTCTAGATGTCCAGTGAAATCTGGAGTTTTGTTCCCATATTTTCTCCACAATGTTTTCTTCCAGTTGTTGAATTGCTCGGCCATCTTGCTAAGAGTCCACTCCTTGACTTTATTCTTGCTCCTCTGTGGGAGATCTGCCGGTAGGCTGAAAGAACCAAATATCGACTCCCAAAAGGTTTTTTTAATTCTTTGCTCGACATATTTTGCGCCAATGTTTTTTTTCTTCGGCTCATTCCATTCTGCAACGGTGATCGGGACCATGTCCCTTACAAGAAATCCGCATTGAGCTATATATTTAGTGGAGATTCCATCGGATTTCTCCGGTTTGCCTTTTATGCTAACTTCATCGATCGACAACTTTGCACCATCCGGCAGCTTTAACCCTTGGGCCGGGCCTCGTTTACGGATTGACGTAGATCCAGAGGGCTGAAAGAAAAATGTTTCGTTAATAAGTGCGCATATAAATCAATTAATGCATCTAGCTAGTGATCAACAAGACTTAATATATACCTTGCCGGAGTTCTCTACGGAGTTTTCTAACGGCACTTCGTCTTCGTCGTCGTCGTCGTCTCTGAAGTTTTGTAACTCAAGTCCCTCACCGGAGTCGTTCAAACATTTCGCGCTGAAATCTTCGCTGTCTTCTTCGTCGGTCTCTTCTCCATCGGAATTGGGTCCGGCAGCCGTAGCATATATAATTGCTTGCATCCGGTCTTCTTCCTCCAAATCTCGGATGAAGGGGGCGTCGATGATGGGGGCGTCGTCCTCCATAGCTCAATGTCACTGCAAATTTGTAATTCATAGCAAACAACTTTGTAATTCATAACAATATTGCAAATAAAATGACTTAGCAAAATTTTCAAACTTAGCTAAATTTTCAAACTTTGCTACTAAAATTTTCTAACTTAGCAATATTTCAAAGTTAGGAATATTTCTAACTTAGCAATATTTCAAACTTAGCAATATTTCAAACTTTGCTACTGAAATAACAATATTGCAACTAAAATGACTTAGCAAAATTTTCAAACTTTGCTACTAAAAGTTTCGAACTTAGCAATATTTCAAACTTAGCAATATTTCAAACTTTACAATGTCACTGCAAATTTCTTAACAAAATGAAAAACTACAAGAATAAACCTAAACACATTTGCTAAAATATTTCTAATATTGCTATTTTCTAACTTAGCAAAATTTCTAACTTAGCAATATTTTCAAACTTTGCTACTAAAATTTTCTAACTTAGCAATATTTTCAAACTTAGCTAAATTTTCAAACTTTGCTACTAAAAACTTTACTATGTTATTTTTAGTAATGTTATTTTCAAACTTATCTAAATGACTTAGCAATATTTCTACCAAAATTGCTACACTAATAATAACCTAAAATAATCTAAACAAAATTGCTACACTAATAATAACCTAAACAATAATGAAAAAATTGCTACACTAAACTTTACTAAACAATAAACTTTAATAATAATCTAAACAATAATAACCTAAACAATAAACAAAATTGCTAAGTAAATAGAACTATACTAAAAACTTTAATAATTAAAATTCTACACCTAATAATTAAACTACACCTAATAAGTAAATATAACTATACTAAAAACTTGTAAAAAAAGAACTATACTAAAAAAAGGGAGGAGGCCTACCTCAATCCGGTCGGCCGGCGCGCGGCGTCGATCGGGGGCGCGGCGGAGGGCGCAGGACGGCGCGGCCGGCGTCGGGAGCGCGCGGCGGAGGGGCGTGGCGGCGTCGACGGCGAGGGGAGCGTGCGGAGGACCGCGGCGGTGCGGCGCGTCGACGGCGAGCTCAAGGGGCGCATGCGCGGCGCGGAGGGGCGCAGCGTCGAGGGCGCGCACGGCGGAGGGCGGCGTCGGGGGCGCGCGGCGGAGGGGCGTGACGGCGGCGGGCCGGGCAGCACGCTGACGGCGAGGTCGGAGGAGGCGAGGCGCGCGAGGAATCGAATGAACTTAGACGAATTGGGGACGATTCCCCGTTTAAACTACCCAAAACAGACCTTTAGTACCGGTTGTTCTTTACAACCGGTACTAAAGGGTCTTTAGTACCGGTTGTAAAGGACAACCGGTACTAAAGGTCTGTTTTGGGCCGCGGCGAAATTTCGCGCGCGAAGCCCACCCCTTTAGTACCGGTTGTAGTTTACAACCGGTACTAATGGGCTTTTGATTATTTTTTTTCTCTAGTTTCTTTTTTCTTTCTTATGTTTTCTGTTTTTTATATCTATTTGGTTTCTATTTTGTTTTTTTTCTCTAGTTTCTTTTTCTTTAATATATATTTAATTTAATTGTCTACAAAATTGTAATAATTATCTATATATTTGTTTTCTGTTTTTATATCTATTATCTATTTGTCAACGACGTCAATACGTAGGGGGGTACACGTGTCCTCCCTAGCGCTGGGGTAGGACACGTGTCTGACACGAGTCGTGACCGCGAAAACGGCTCATAAGTTCTGCCGAGCACGCTTGACCTCGTTCAGGAGGCGCTGCGGCGGGCGTGGCGGATCCAACTCGTGGAGACGATGCGTTCGTGCCTAGCAATGGTGGATTATGGTTTACCCCGTCGGCGACAATATATAAAGACCTCCAGGGCAGCGCTAGGGGAGGACACGTGGCTAGGGCAGCACTGGGGGAGGACACGTGGCTGACACGAGTCGTGACCGCAAAGCCCGACTTTCAAGCGCTTGTGAGATGTTGGATCAGGGGTGTGTTTATTTTGAGGGATTGTGAGCTGTTGGATTAGCAGTATCACGACCACTTCGTGAGCCACATGACCCGGTTGGTGTTACCAACCGGGACTAAAGAAGCACACGTACCCTATATATAGCCCCCCTCCCGGATATGTTTAGCACTCAGTGTCTACTCATGGTAGTTCATTTTGGCAGTACACGGGTAGCAGAGAGCAAGATTTCTTAGAGGCAGGAGTTCCTAGAGTGGACGCTGAAGGTGAACCCTCCCCTCGGTCGGATCCAAGCAGCGGCAAGGATCTCTGATGATTAGCAACATCCCCAACACTTCTTCGGATGGTTGCAAATCATCAGAGACGTCTTGCCGCTGTTTGGATCGAAGGCCGATTTGCTGTCTCATGACCACGCGATGATTTGCCGATTTGCCGGTCAGATGGCCACTGGAGAAGGTAGGCAGGGGAAACCGTATGTTTAATACATTCCATAGAATGCATTACATAAAAGGTTTAATATATTATTACTGTGAAGGGCGGAATTTCATGAAACTTATTATAATCTTCTGACATGTCTGTTGCATCAAAGCCTGAACTTGTGAGCCGTTGCATCAGGGAGTTCCTAGAGCGGAGGCTGAAGGGGAAGCCGTGTGTTTTGATCCAACTTTTTCGAGCGCTTGTAAGCCGTTGGAGTTTTTAGAACCAAAAATTAGTGTTTAGATCTCTCTTCTGAGTTTTCAGGACATAGTTACATAAAAGGTTTAATACATTATTACACATCAGCAACAACATCCCTATCTAGTGTTCACTTTTTCTTCTTGTGTGTCCCTTTCTTCTGATTGCGCCGTAGCCATGGACATTCTTCATCATTTAACACGATGCTTGGGTCAGTTTTCACTTTGAAGGGCGGAATTTCATCAAACTTATTGTAATCTTCTGACATGTCTGTCTTGTCCTCCACTCCCACGATGTTTCTTTTTCCTGAAAGAACTATGTGGCGCTTTGGCTCATCGTATGATGTACCGGCTTGCTTATCTTTTCTTTTTTTCGGTCTGGAAGACATGTCCTTCACATAGAAAACCTGAGCCACATCATTGGCTAGGACGAATGGCTCGGTGCGGTACGCAAGATTCTTGAGATCCACTGTAGTCATTCCGTACCGCCGGTCTATCTCTACCCCGCTTGACAGGTTGACCCATTTGCACTGAAACAAAGGGATCTTAAAAGAAGGTCCATAGTCAAGTTCCCATATCTGCTGTATGCAACCATAATATGTGTCCTTTGTCCCATCGTCGTTTGTTGCATCAAAGCGGACACCACTGTTTTGGTTAGTGCTCTTTTTGTCTTGGGTTTCCGTGTAAAATGTATTCCCATTTATCTCGTACCCTTGGAAAGTCAATATAGTCGAAGATGGTGACTTGGCCAACAAGTATAGCTCTTGTCCAACAGTGTGTTATTAATGAGATGTGTACGCAACCAACTGCCGAAAGTATCCACGTGTTTCCCTTTAATCCAGAAGTTAGTCTCCTCCGGGTATTGGGAGCGTAAAATATCCATGTGTTTCACGATATACGGAGCCACCAATCTGGAATTTTGTAGAACTGTGTAGTGTGCTTGAGTGAAAGAATGCCCGTCCATACATCTTGTTGCTTTCTTTCCTAGCGTGCCTTTTCCACGCAGTCTCCCCTCATGGCGCGATTGAGGAACACCGATCGGCTTAAGATCAGGAATAAAGTCAACACAAAACTCAATGACCTCCTCTGTTCCATAGCCCTTGGACATGCTTCCTTCTGGCCTAGCACGGTTATGAACGTATTTCTTTAAGACTCCCATGAACCTCTCAAAGGGGAACATGTTGTGTAGAAATACAGGACCGAGAATGGAAATCTCTTCGACGAGGTGAACTATGAGGTGCGTCATAATATTGAAGAAGGACGGTGGAAACACCAACTCGAAGCTGACAAGACATTGGACCACACCCGTCTGTAAACTTGGTAGAGTTGCTGGATCGATTACCTTCTGAGAAATTGCATTCAGGAATGCACATAGCTTCACAATGGGTACTCGAACGTTTTCCGGTAGAAGCCCCCTCAATGCAACCGGAAGTAATTGTGTCATAATCACGTGGCAGTCATGAGACTTCAGGTTTTGGAACTTTTTCTCTGCCATGTTTATTATTCCCTTTATATTCGACGAGTAGCCAGACGGGACCTTGATACTGCTCAGGACTTGAAAAAAGATCTCCTTCTCTTCTTTGGTAAGAGCGTAGCTGGCAGTACCTTGGTACTTCTCTGGATTCAGGTTGTCTCGTTCGTGCGTACTTTGCTGGTCCTGCCGTGCATCCGATGTATCTTTCGTCTTCCCATACACGCCTAAGAAGTTTAGCAGGTTCACGCAAAGATTTTTCGTCACGTGCATCACGTCGATTGCAGAGCGAACCTCTAGGATTTTCCAATAGGGTAAATCCCAAAATATAGATTTCTTTTTCCACAAGGGTACGCGCTTGTTAGCGTCTTTCGGAACATTTAGACTGCCAGGACCCTTTCCAAATATTACTTCCAAATCCTTGACCATGCCATATATAACATCACCATCAGGGCGTGTAGGCTTCGTTCGGTTATCTGCCTCACCTTTGAAATGCTTGCCTGGCTTTCTTACGGGATGCCTGTTTGGAAGAAATCGACGATGACCAAGGTACACATTCTTGTTACCTAAATATATACTGTCAGTCTTATCTAAACAGTGCGTGCATGCATTGTATCCCTTGTTTGACTGTCCTGAAATGTTACTAAGAGCAGGCCAATCATTGATGGTTACAAACAGCAACGCTCGTAGGCCAAATTCCTCCTGTTTGTACTCATCCCACACACGTACGCCTTCGTCAGACCACAACTGTAAAAGTTCGTCAACTAATGGCCTCAGATACACATCAATGTCGTTGCCGGGTTGCTTCGGGCCTTGGATAAGCACTGGCATCATAATATACTTTTGCTTCATGCACAACCAAGGAGGAAGGTTATAGATACATAGAGTCACGGGCCAGGTGCTATGACTGCTGCTCTGCTCCCCAAACGGATTCAAGCCATCTGTACTTAGACCAAACCTTAAGTTCCTTGCGTCAGCTGCAAATTCCCCAAACGCACTGTCGATGTTTCTCCACTGAGACCCATCAGCGGGGTGTCTCAGCATCTCGTCTTCCTTACGGTCTTCTTTGTGCCATCGCAACAACTTGGCATGCTCTTTGTTTCGGAACAAACGTTTCAACCGTGGTATTATAGGAGCATACCACATCACCTTCGCGGGAACCCTCTTCCTGGGGCTCGGCTCGCCCTCAACATCACCTGGGTCATCTCGCCCGATCTTATACCGCAATGCACCGCATATCGGGCATGCATTCAAATTCTCGTACTTCTCACCGCGGTAGAGGATGCAGTCATTGATGCATGCATGTATCTTCTCCACCTCTAATCCTAGAGGGCAGACAATCTTCTTTGCTTCGTATGTATTGTGCGGCAATTCATTATTCCTTGGAAGACTCTTCTTAAATATTTGTAGCAACTCTGAAATGCCTTGTCAGATATTCCATTCTTTGCCTTCCACTGCAGCAATTCCAGGGTGGTACCCAGCTTTTTCTGGCCATCTTCACAATTTGGGTACAACAATTTTTTGTGATCCTCTAACATGCGCTCCAACTTCGACCACTCGTTTTCACTTCCGCACTTCATCTGTTCATCAAGAATGACCCGACGAAGATCATCATCATCGGACTGATCAACAATGACCTCGAGCTCAACTTCGTCTTCCCCCATTGTAGTATCACCGTGTTCAGAGAACACAGGATAGTTGTCATCATCCTCTTCTTCAGGGTCTTCCATTATACCCCTTTCTCCATGCTTGGTCCAACAAAAATAATTGGGCATGAAGCCTTGTCGCAACAAGTGGGAGTGTATGGTTCTTACGCTCGGGTAATTCCTCGTATTCCGACATTCATCACATGGACAAATCATAAAACCATTCTTCAGCTTGTTTAACTTAACCACATCGAGAAAACGATGCATGCCATCAATGAACTCGGGACAGCGTCGATCACCGTACATCCATTCTCGGCTCATCTGCATTACATAAATACATCAAAAACCATTACACCAGCTAAATAATGAATAGAGATACGTGACCAAATTAATTAATACAAGTTCATCACATTAAAACCAAAGTAGAGTAGTGCCCAAATGTAATACATAGTTCTCACGAAACATACATCAATCGAAACTAACATACAACTATCTAAAGAATTTAAATCCAACAACAAATGCGATCAGAATCGCAACCAAGGTAACTATTGAACCAACAGCATAATGATACCAAGCCTCTTGACTAATGACATATTTTCTAATCTTTTTAAGCTTGGCGCATTGCATCCATCTTCATCTCGTGAGCAGACGACGTCGGCAAGCTCGACCCCGTGAGCATCAACGATGTCGGCAATCTTCAAGTCCAATACCATCTTCTCTTCCAGGCATTGGAGACGAAGATCTTCACTTATCTTCAATTTTGCTTCAAATCGTTGTTTTCTTTTTTAAAATCGACAATAGGGTCGGCTGGAATTTCCGGTTCAACTACCTCCTAAATAAAAATATATCTATGTCAAGTTGGTCGGCATGATTGTTATAAACACGAAACAAAATAAATAGTTATAAAAATATACCACATCCGAATCATAGACCGGACGAGGGCCGACGGGGACGGATATCAAAACCATGACACTATACATATAAAAAAACATAAGAAAATTATACAAGAAATAATTATGCATTTAAATCATATAACTAACATTTTTAAAATAAAAGATAAAAAAGAGGCTCACCGAGGTGGTGTCGGTGACGGAGCGGCGCGGGCGATCGACGGCGGTGAGGAAGGGGACGGGACGACACTATATAAAACCACAAATTATACTTTAATTTGAGCTCAAAATGCATATAAAACAAATGAAATCCCTAACTTAGCATTTCATCAAACACCTTGCAAGCACCACCAAAATCAAACTTGCTAAACTTGCACGAAAATGAGCTAAACTTGAAATGCCGGAAGAGAAGATGAAGTTGCTAACCCTTATATGTAGGTGCCACCAATCTTGAAGTTGTTGGAGAAAAAAGGGTGAATTTGAGCTTGGGAGAGCAAAGAGAGGAAAAATGGAGTTGAATTCGAGCTCAAAATGGAGCTGGCTCGGGGTGGAAGAAGGGTTATAGTGCCCAAGACCTTTAGTACCGGTTGTTATTACCAACCGGTACTAAAGGTCTCGCCGTGGGGCCACCAACCGCGGCCGCATGTGCCGCGGGCCTCCAACTCTTTAGTACCGGTTGTTAATAGCAACCGGTATAAAGGGTAGCTTTAGTACCGGTTGCTAATAACAACCGGTACTAAAGGTCCTCGCCGCGGTGCCCCTGCTGGCACACGAACGCAACCGGTGCTAATGCCCCCCTTTAGTACCGGTATTTGTACAACCGGTACTAAAGGGGGCGCACCGTTGCCCCCTTTTCTACTAGTGGCAGTGCCATCCGTACTGGCCACCCAGTTCCTGTCACAAGCCCTTACTGTGGATGATGTGCCCGGGAGAGCATCCATGTAGTATCTGTGGCGGTAGCTGCTAAGAGCATCTATCTCTAGCAGTACCTCAAAACGCGCAAACCCTCAAAATAACCGCCGGATACGGTTTCGGAATCTCAAAAACGCAAAGAACAGAAACCTCAAAACGCTCCGACCCGTAAATGGTTTTGAGGGGGCCCGTGAATCCAGCCCTCGGAACTGTGAATTCGCAGATTTCGTCGCCGAACTGAGCGGGCCCTCTATATCATGAAAACGGTTGGCAGGAGGGAGTATTCAGCACCCACCGGTGAGCTTCCGCCGTAGAACTCGTCGGAATCTTTTTCCGTCAAACTCGCCGAAATCAGCAAAAACATGAGCGACAGTGGGCAGCAGCTGCTCGCCGGCCCCGTGGGGCTCCGTGCGCCGGCCGTGCCCTGCCTGGCCACCGCCGGCCGTCGCCGTGCCCTGCCCGTCCGCCGCCGGCCGTCGCCGTGCTCTGCCCCGGCCGCCGCCGCTGAGAGCCGCCAAACCGACGCCACGACTAGGGCATCTGTGCGTACGCGGGCCTGGCCTACGTGCCCGCGCGCCAGGGATCGATCAGAAGCTAGCTTCCTGGTAGGATCGATCGATCCGCACGTAACTAGCTAGCTAGCTGAGCCTCGGCGATCGATACTGGAGGCTAGCTCTCAGTGCTAGCGATCGATACTGGAGGTTAGGTCTCAGTGCTGATTCATCGATCTGGAGGTCAGCTACTTCGCGGTGCTAGCGGATCTGAGGAAAATATGAGAAAAAGATGAAGGAGGAAGACGACGGAATATTCTGCGGCATATTCTTTTTTCCAGTTCGGTTTAAGGTTTCTGCTCTGCGCCACGCATATTTGTGAGCAGAAATGGTTAAAACGCAAACCGTAAATTACATTTGAGGTTTCGCGTTTTAAGGACTCTGCTAGAGATGTTCTAAGACTTGTCGTCGTCGCCGCCTCCGGTGACACACGTCAGAGGTTGACGTAGGGTACTGCGAGATGACGCCGTTGCATGGGGCAATGATCCACGGCCGTGTCGGTAGGAAAGCATGGAAGCGGACGAAATCGGCGACGTCGCACAGACGGCGGAGACGTTGCCGAGTAGGTCTAGCGGGAGGTCGGCCCACCTGCCGGCGCGGAGCTGGCCGTCATGCCGGACGCTAATCCGTCGAATAGATCCAAGAGAGAACGATCGAGCTAATCATGCACATGTAACTAAATCGATCGTAATCTTGCTTTTAACCCTTTAGTACTTCGTACAATGGTTGGTATAGGAGTCCAGATCAACTGCGTGTCCTTGTGGGAACCAAATCTGCCAAACCAGGCGGTTTTGACAAAATAGTAGTGCGTGCTCAAACGTCTCGTGTTTGGACATACAAAAAGAATTATTATTTGCTAGGTGCACATAGGTACATGGAATTGGCTTGGCGGTGGCCGGAGGATAATTGGCGAATCTCTTCAAATTTCTGTCATTATTAGCTAGAATTAAGAGTGATCTGTGTATTCGCCCTGCTAGATTTGTTTGTTTTTCTACATTACTACTACAATTTTAAGATATTAGTAGGTCATAAACTCATAACGCCCGTATGTTGCTACGGAAGATCAACATCTAACAATATAAACGGTGAACGCTCCTCCTCACACCTATGCGATTAGCGATTTATGGCCTACAATTCGTTCCTCGGGACGGATCCGAGCCATGCGTTCACGTGATCACGTCGGATCTCACTTTCATGTTGTACAGTTTTTCCCTCACTTTTACTATGGAAACCAATTCACGGTGACGGCGGTCATCTTACATCCTGCCGATACCGCGTGGACGGTGGTTAAGAAGAGATTGCATGGGGCGGGAAGCTACTGTTTGGGCGCCACATATCATCTAGACGACGGGAAGCTACAATGCATGGCAATATATTTCGAAACAGCTATGAAAATGTTGTAGTAGGTAGGTATGGTGGCTGTTTTGAGAAAGATGTATAGGTTTATGTGTAGGAGAACAAGAGAAAGTCCTCCCACGGGGTTTGGATG
This sequence comes from Poa pratensis, assembly GCA_947311845.1. Taxonomy (NCBI): domain Eukaryota; kingdom Viridiplantae; phylum Streptophyta; class Magnoliopsida; order Poales; family Poaceae; genus Poa; species Poa pratensis. Next base: position 48,291,536 of record CAMZMU010000077.1, on the reverse strand, counting down.
TATTGGCGAAGTATGCACCAAGTCTCAATGTGAGAAGAGGGCAATGCACAACACCAAATAGGCTAGCAATAATCTTTGGTTGTCCGGTTTGTGTTTTCATATTTCCGTGTCTGTTTGTTCGTCGGTTGCAAGCATTTTTTTGGCAGATCAGGTTTTGCTGTTTGGCCTTTTGTGTGTTTTTTATACCTGTTTTATGACCTCTTATGACTTTTTTTTCAAGGGATGATGCATTTTTAAGTTCTTCCAAGGAAATAATTGCAAAAAAATAGGTGCACATGCAGACCGAGTACGTACTTGCACCAGAGGCATGACACAAGGTGCAAACACGTGACCTGGAACCGTTAATTGTTGAACCCGACTACAGGAGCCGGCGAGGCCCTCCTGGCCGATGTGGAGGGTTGGGATATTCTGCCGGTTTCTGGTCGTATTAATTACCGTGTAGGTTCCGTCGTGGGTTGATTAATCCTAGACCTAGCTTGGAAACCTGGTAGGCGCGTTCCTTCCTTGCGAAGACTTGGAGGGAAGTTCTTTCCTTAGTAAGTATCTACTCGGTTAGTATGTTATATGGAGTACATGGTTCTTAACTGATGGATTTGAGACACGCGTAGGCACGCTATAAGACTACTGTTTTTTCCATGTTAATCACGACCAACAACAAGTTTTCGATGCCCACCGTCCTCATCCAGCGTATCAAGAGTGAGGGAAATAATTGGATCCTGCCGGGGGCCAAAGCGGTTGCCGAAATTAGCCCTTAATTTAGTTTTTCTTTACCATGTAACTTTTTTTTATTTTGGCCTACTCCTGGTCCCATGTTTGCTCCTTCTTTATTCATATAAAAGTCAAAGCTTTTGCCCTGTTTTAATTAAGTCGGGACGTTTTGTTAAAGTCAACCAAACATTTTCTATTCTTTGCCTCTATCTTTAAATCTCTGTGTATGATTTGGGAAGGATTTCAAGTACATGTCATTCCAAGGCTCAGGAAGTTCATCCCCATGTTCATTGGCAAGGCGGTATGTGTTCCTGGGGTTGACCGCTATTACAATAAAAGATCTTTCCTTAAGGAAGGGGCTGAAGTTGACCCTTAGGGTGCTGTGCGTTGGAAATCTTTTTGATTTATATGACTTTTTTTGATAAGCGTGGCTGAGTTGACGTTGATAGACTTGTGCGTGCTCTGCCGCTCGTAACCTTTTTTTCTCCCATCGATCGAATCGAGGAGGTCAAGTTTCGAGAGCAGAGCCTCTCGCTTCTGATTATCAGTCATATCGTCGTTGAGCAGAACGCGCAGGGAAGCCGGCGGGTGTTCCCTGTCGTTGTGAAAGAAGAAACGTGTTCGCTAAGGGTAACTGCTCGCGTCGTTGATGTCGTTTTTGGTTGGGTAATGTGGTACATAATCAACGTAATGGCTCGGGTTTTTTTTGCAGATGGGATTACTTGGCAGTTGGGTAAAAGAAACTTTCCATTCATGCTTATCATTCAAATGGAAGACCATCAGTACATAAACATGCACACAAAACTGAGGAGAATCCAGAAATTATCAACCCCTCGAAACTACACACACAACAAATTTGAAGTGCATGTGATCTGGCGGCAAGCTTCCGCTGATATGAGATGATCATGGTTACTAAGTTGGTCAAACTACATTTAGACGATCTTGAGGACTATTATACCCAACTAATTTCCAATACTTTCTAGCAATCTCAAACCCTAGGTGAGCATCTAGAGCAGCATACCTTATTTGTTCGACGTTTAGTGGAACTTCCTCCCAGTCTTCTTGTCTGATGGATGCTATCTTGGTATTCTTCTTCGAAAGGTTCGTCCCAATATAAAAATTGGCAAGATCATAGAGACCCGGAGGAAAATTGGTCGTTGGGTTCCGGATCACCGACTGGAGGTCGCGCATGTTGGGAATTACAATCCCGTAGGATTGCAGCATACGCACATCGTTGTTGATGGCCGCGCCGCAGAAGATGATTTCCTTGTCCTTGAGAAATTCCCTTAGGAGATCCGTATCCATTGGCCTTGCTTATCTGGAAGACCAAATTTTCGTACGCCACCGACAGCTGAAGGACAGCGGCGCGGCATTGCTTATCGGCTGGGAGATTCTTCTGCTTGACATATTTCGGACCGGTGGTGTACTCGCAGTCTAGGTCAACACACTTTACCGTGCGTTGTCGAGGAACATCTCCTTGATGCGACGGATCCACTTCTCCACTCTTGCTGCACGGCGAGTGAATGTCACCCCGAAGTACATGTCTTGCTCCTCGTAGTGGTAGAGCTGGGAGTTTTCGGTTCGCACCATTGGAATGGAAGGGAGAGAGGGTATGGAAGGAAGAGAGGATTTCACTGTGTGTTTTTCCAGGCGTTTTGACTGTGCGGTCGTTTCGGCGTGGTATGTACATTAATATCGGCTCTAGACGTGTGTGAACAGCTTAAGGATTGAGTCGTATGAACACTTCGAGATTTTAGAATTTATTGTTGTATGGTAATTCGAAATGTGAGGGAATCATGTCCAGAAATTATTGATGGCGCGTATCTTGAGAACGGTGCATTTTCCCGGAAGAGGTCCTTTATGGTACTAGCAAACATGCCCGTACGTTGCAACGGGCGAGAAAAATAAAGTAAGTTTTAGATTAAAAACATCGGCGCACGCCCCCATTAGTGAGCTCCCTGATTCAACCAACGGCCTAGGCAAGACTAATCCACAGTTCCACACGGCAGCGCCTCCTTCGATAACTTCGATCAATCTCACATATATTTTCAATTGTTTCTGAGGAATTAATTCTTTATAGAAGAATCGTGGTTAGGGCGTGATCACCATTTGACTTGGGGTGGTTGTTGAACGACGTCCTGGCGTGACGGCACGGAGGGGGTCGGCGAGACAGCGGCATCGGCATGGTTAAGATACGGCAAGTGAGATAACGGAGCAGAACTGGCCGTCACGCAAATAAGCTTAATATATTGTCATGATTTAGCTCACATATGCACTTGAACGGTATCCACTGCTAGCGTCAGACTCACTTGTTAACCGAGCTAATCAATTGTACTCTACACATATACACTTGTTTGTAGTGGTACAAAGCTGATAGATTAAGACACAGACACGTATCCTAGCAACAGCACATGGGCCGGCAATGTACGTTGCTGGTTCCAACGCGTGTCGCTTGGAGTAAAGAAAAAACACACTGACACACACGCTGACACGCACCATCCACTCAGGACTCACTCCCCTGAAGCTCCTTGTCTGTCCGCCTCCATGGCCGCCGCCCGCCCCTTCCCCTGCCTCGTGACTGCTGCAGTCATTTCTTGCCGCCGGCAGCTCTCCTTCTGTCCCTGATCTTCCATTGTCGATTCGTCACAGCCCCGCTCTCCGATTTGTGTTATATTTCCGATCTGGTCGAGTTCGCGCCATGGATTTTCTCTTCTCCGTTCCGCTGTGTCCGGCCACACGGGGCAGAGTCGCGTGCTACCTCCGCCGCGTCGGTGAGGCTGGAGGCGTCAGGAACAAGCTCTGCTCTTCCATGGCTTGCCCAACGCATTTCTAGCGGTGATGTGCCTGAGACAATTGAGGGGAAGAAGGTATGTTGTGTTTCTTTAGTTTTGTTTTACAAATGTTGCAATTCTAAATACGCTGATCCTAATATTTGCTCTTCTGGTTACTGCATTGTGTTTGGTTTATCTATGCTGTTCTACTTGAGCTGGTGTGCTTCGTATTTTACTTCACGTGAATGGTAGAACTTTCATATATTGCGTTTAATGGAACGTTACAACTTTCCCATCAAGTATATCTCAGTTTTTTAACTAAATTTTTAATCCACAGACATATAAGCAAAACGAGAATTTTGTGTCAACTTCCATTGGAGAAATAATGCAGGGAACAAATGCAATCCTCTTAGTAATTGTTAATGACAATTAGAAAGTTCCATACATGTAATTATACGTTGAAGAAAAAAATGTATTGGACATTATCGGTACCATAGTTGATTGTTACCATTTTGTGTGGTGGTCTTTTGCATTGTTTTGAAGAGATTGCCAGAAAGATCATCTTCGAAACCATTTACTGCAGGTCATTATCCTTGATATGGGTCTTCTTGTTGCTGGTACGAAATACCGTGGAGAATTTGAAGAACGATTGTAGAAACTGATGGAAGAAATCAAGCAGAGCGATGAGATAATTCTCTTCATTGATGAAGTTCACACCCTCATAGGAGCTGGAGCTGCCGAAGGTGCTATTGATGCTGCTAATATCTTGAAGCCAGCATTAGCAAGAGGAGAGCTACAGGTATGTCGATGAGGTTATGTTTTCTTTATGTTAAATATCAAGTCTCTGCTACCCTTTCATAAAGATAAGTCTATATTTTTTTTACTGAAATGCTTATATAATTATCTCTACGTGTGAATTTCAGTATATTGGAGCTACCACACTTGATGAATACAGGAAGCATGTTGAGAAAGACCCAGCATTAGAAAGGCGTTTCCAGCCAGTAAAGGTACCAGAGCCATCAGTTGATGAGACCATAGAAATTCTTAGAGGGCTTCGGGAACGATATGAGATCCATCATAAACTCCGCTACACTGATGATTCTTTGATTGCAGCTGCTAAGCTATCTTATCAATATATCAGGTATGTGAACTATAGGGTACAAAATGTGAATATATGATATTCTGAGACTTCAAAAACATCGAAGAGAAAACTACTGTGTTTTTTGTCTGAACCTCATATATATATATATAGCTTGACTGATATCTTGTTCCTTTAATGACCTGACAGATGGTTTTGTTTGCAGTGATCGTTTCCTTCCAGATAAAGCAATTGACTTGATCGATGAAGCAGGTTCACGTGTAAGACGTTGCAACTTATTGCTTTTCTTTGTTTCTTTTGAACTACATGCGATGCCTGCAGGTTTTATTAATATTTTTTTGCTTTATGTCGTTGCATGTATATCCTTTGACTCTAAAATGGTAGTAGTACATGTTAATTGAATGCTCTAGCCTTAATATTTATCTCTTTTCCCCGCCAAAAAATATCTCTTTCATCACATATTTCCTCTCAGTATTTCCACAATTTTCTGGACGACCTCCTGATCTAGTTCCTTGGTTGCTTCCTTGCGATGGACCAGGCTAGGATCATCGTCGTAGAAGTAGAGTTGTAGATGTTCGGAGCGAGAGCCTGGCCCGAATGAATGCACGTTGTGGTACATTTTGCCTTGTGCTCGGAATGTGTAGACGCCGGACCTCATGTTCGTGCAGTTGTTGTCGAGACTGACGCCAAGTGTTGTGAAGGAGAAGTGGCCGTTAAAGAATCGTATGCTTTCTCGAAAATGTCGGCTGTCTGCATCCGCGCTAGACCATAACCTCATCATCTCCGGTATAGGAACTTGTTCAGCCAGTTCGATCTGTCCGTTTCGGCAGCAAAAACCGGGGTCTCATACTCAAACCTCTTGGCATGGCAGTGTTTGCAGTTCGGGACTTGATTCAGTATGTGCGTGCTATCTGGTAGGTTTGAGTACACAAAGTCAAAAGGATCTATATCAATAGCACCCTCATCTGATGAGTCTATCGTTGTATCTGTGTCCATGCCATCATCGTCGATACCTAAATGAATAAGATGTCACATCAATATTTTCATACTGAATCGTAAGAGATAGGGTCGATGGACAGTCAGGACTACGTACCTTCACGTCCATACGTGTAGCAATCCTCGTCCATGAGGTCATTGAGGAAGACCTCCATGTCACCTACAACATTCTCGATGTAGTAAGTACGATGCTGTAATGCGCCATGACATAAATAAAGGCAGTAAATATCATCTTTTACCGTTGGTTCTGATGGTATACTCCGGCGTGTTTCTTGGCAAAGTTGTTGCATTAGGGCACGGCATTGCGATGGATTCAGCGCACGGGGTGTTCTTCCTAGCCGCGTGGTTTGTCCTGCGCCTAGCCCTCTTCTCTTCAGTTATTCTTTGTGTAGATGTGCGTTGCTCGGCTGCTCTTCTACGTGCATTAATATCCTCCTTTTGCTCAGCCGCCAAACTATTTCATTTAGCTCTTGCTTTGACTCTTCTACGTGCATTAATCTCCTCCTTTTGTTCGGTGGTCAAACTATTTCGTCTAGCTCTATCTCGTTCACGTCTTGCTTGATTTCTATCTTCTGAAATGTTTGCAATTGGTTGCCTTTGATCTGCCATCACCGTACCTGGGCAACGTTCCTGTAAAAAGGTCAGAGGCAGTAATGATGTCAGGTAATGCAAATAGTTTGTGTATTTCCCCAAGTAGCTAGAGATTTGATCTGCCATCACCGTACCTGGGCAACGTTCCTGTAAAAAGGTCAGAGTCAGTAATGATGTCAGGTAATGCAAATAGTTTGTGTATTTCCCCAAGTAGCTAGAGATCAGATTATTGCTTTTGCATGTTGTGTATTCCGTGGACTGAATTTGTTATTCCTGTTGTCTATTCTGACGATCACACATCAAAACATCAATAGAACTGATTACCGTTGTGTTGCGGTTGCAGGCGTGAGATGAAGCAGTGCACAACGGCGAGTTGACGTCAAAGTCGAGCTGGAGCGGTCGTTTGCGTTTGCGTTTGTTCGGGTAACAGAGAGGAAGTACTCTTTATTTGGCTTATTGGGCCGGCCCAGGCGTTTGTTCGGGTAACAGAGAGGAAGTACTCTTTATTTGGCTTATTGGGCCGGCCCAGACCAAAGGAAGGTATCGATAGGGCATAACACAGTGCTTAGGCTGTTGATTGGGCCGATCGATCCCAGATCCCAGCGCGCGTCCAGTTTTTTTAGCGACGTAACTACGGTCGATTAAGGATATTATATAGCAGAGATAATTTCGTGACTAACGGTTGGAAGTAATATTGATGGTCCAACCTTTTTTGTTATTTTGTAGTTATTTTTTTGGTATGTTTTTGTAACGACCAGATCTGTGCGTGCACGAATTTCTTATTTTCTATGTATTGCGTGGTAGGCCGTCCGAATGGATAGGAAGACACCCATGTGGTTCGTGTCAAGTCCACAAAGCTTTATGTGAGGAGCACACGGTGGTTTCTTTGATTTGTGTCAGATGCGTTTTGTTGACCGTGTATACAATATATCAGATGGATCATAGTACAATATAGAATATTTCATCGCAGACAGTTTCACACTTCGTACAATCAACAAAATGTTCACATTCAAATCATTAACATGGTCAAAAACCCAAGCGGATAGCATTTCATAGAGTAAACTTGGAAGTTTGTAAAACATGAAATATGGCCCTGGACGACCTAAGAAGCCCACTCGCGTTTGGCCATTTCGATCTGCTTGTCGAGGCTCTCCTGTTCATGGGTCAAAGCTTCATTTTGCAGGACCAATACTTTATTGCGCTCGGTCCCGAGCTTGATGTCGAGGTCCAAAACCTTCTTCGACAGATCATAGTTGCTGGCAGTCATCTTCTTCATTTCTTCATCCTGTTTCATTGTCGTGTTCTGCGTCTTGAACAACAGTTCTCGGGCCTCAATTGCCTGGTCGAGGTTCCTGCTAGCGAGCTTGAGGGCCGCAACTAGCTTATCTGCAATCTCGAGGTTCCTCATTCTTAGTGAGGCGACCACCTCAGTCTCTGACCTTGGCTCCGATTCACCGGGCCTGTACATACGTAGTTGCAAGCAGATCGATTAAAACGGATGTAAAGAAGTGAAAGTACAGTATGAAGTAAGAAATCACATGGAAGCAGAGCACGTCTCCCGTGCAGCCATTGTTGGGGAAGGAGGAGCAGGTGGCGATGGATGTACTATCTAGAGATGGAAGGCGGTCAGGGGGCACTAGGTGAAGGTGTGTTTGGTTGCCCCTCTATTTAATCAGAGGAGATAGGTGGCGGCTACAGAGGAGCCGAGGAGTTAACTCATCCCCACGTCGTCACTCCCCACTAAGCATGCTCACCCCTACGACCACTAAGTCCCATCTCTACTGCATGCGTGGAAACCGAGGAGTTTACCCTCCCCACGGTGAATCTATGATGTGCGACGGTTTAGTTTTTACCACGTGTTGTCAACTTCCATGGTTCAAACGCATTCGACCGTTTCTTCCCACGTTTAATCGATAGAAAAATATTGTATGTTTTCGTGTTTGCTCGGTTCTTAGGGTTTAGGGGTTTTAAATAGTTTTGCGCCCGTGAGGTTATACTTTTTGAAGAGGTACGGGTTTTGTTACATGAATCTATTATCTGTTTATTATTTGTCTTATTTCTCCTCGATTTTACAAATGGATATAACTATTTATACCCACTGATTATAAGCATCGTGTATGGCGTGTCGTTAAAACAGGGCTCGGGGGGTCGTACGCCAAGGCGCACCCCTAAATCTAGTTGTGTTTAATAGGAATGCTTGCTATGGTCCTATCATCATGAAGATCATCTTGGGGGCATGGGAAAAGAAGTTCCCCGTGGTTGAACTGAGTGACCACGACAGTTGGGTTATTCACAAGGATAAGCGTCTTCGGATCAAGGATCACACCGAGCCTCTAGCTCCCCCGAGGCAAGGTCGTCGTGGAAAGGACAAGGACAAGGTTGTTGTGGATGAAGATGAAGGAGGTCCCTTCCGCCCTCCCTCGAAGGGTGCCTTTGCTTGGATGGCTCATGCTCTCAAGAAAGTTTTCAAGCTCAACAAGTCCATTGAGCATCGCCAATGGGAAGCTCACTATGACCAGGAAGTCAAGTGCCGCAAGGAAAAGGATGCAGCCATTCAGAGACGCCGTGATGCGGGAGAATCAGTGGTTGATGTGGAGGAGCCCAGCGACTACATATGGTCGTTGGCAAGCCAAAGACTCTGAAGGCCAAGCTCTTCAATGGTCCTCCGAAGAAGAAGAACCGGAGATCACCTCACGCCACCGTGCCTGCCCTCCAAGCAACGATGATCTCTCCGACGCTTGAGCTGGGACGTTTAGCATCGCTCTATCTCCTTTTTGGTGTCTTGATGCCAAAGGGGGAGAGATATCTATTAGGTTGTCCGGGGTATTTGCCATGGGAGTCACAAGCTTTTGCTTGACTTATTCGTATCTTCAAGCTTGTGAAACTTTCTACTTATCGTGTTTGTGAACCTCGTTTTTATGCATGGTGTGAGACATGTGGACCTCCTATGTTTATTTGCTTAAGTACCTTTGTCTTAATTATCCTTGCAAGCTATATGTCTCGTAGTATCATCTCTTGCCTAGTGTGTATGTTGTAGGGAGAGTGTCTGTCCGAGATGTTGTGCTTGTGGTATTCAAATGCCCATGTCAAATCTTGCACACGTTGGGGGGGGAGCTTCCCCTATTGTGCATTAGTGTTTATCTTGCTAAATTATTATGTTGTCATCAACACCAAAAAGGGGAGATTGAAAGTGCATCTAGTCCCCTAATATGTTTTGGTATTAATGACAACATAATAATTTAACTCTAATATTGTTTTGTAAGTCCTTGCAGGTTTTCTACAGGAAGAAACTGCAGTCCCGACGGTAGTACCGCCCTTCCTAGGCTTAGAGCCATTCCCTGGGCAGTGCGGTACTGCCAGCACTTTCGCCAGGGAGGTTCTCTGTTAGCCCTTAGCGGCAGTACCGCTGCTGGGGACTTTGAGCCCTCCCCTGGGCTGCACGGCACCGCCAGTAGTGCCGCCAGCATTGCCGCCAGGGAGGTGCTCTATCAGACCTCTGCGGAAGTACCGCCGCCTCTGGCGGTAGTACTGCTGCTGGGGACTTTGAGCCCTCCCCTGGGTTGTGCGGCATCGCAAGCAGTGCAGCCAGCACTACCGCCAGGGAGGTGCTCTGTTAGCCCTCAGCGGCAGTACCACCGCCTCTGGCGGCAGTACCGCTGCTGGGGACTTTGAGCCCTCTCCTGGGCTGCGCGGCACCGCTAGCAGTGTCGCCAGCACTGTCATGGGGGGGTCCTCTGTTTGCCCTCAGCGGCAGTATCGTCGCCTCTGGCAGCAGTACCGCTGCTGCGGGATGAGTTCCCCCTTTGGCCAGAAGGAGCCGTTTAAGAACGAAGGAGACATCGGCACTACCGCCAGGACCGGCGGTAGTACTGCTGCAGTGGAACAGCTACGGAGCCAACAACCATCTTGGAGGAGAGGAGTATTTAAGAAGGGCTTCTCCCTCCTTTGTCTTTTAGGCTCTAGACTCAAGTTCTTTCTCTCTCCTCCATTAATGAGCCTAAGCTAAAATCGCCTAGATCTTCCACTCCTTTGCTTCAATCTTGTTGAGTTCTTGAGGAGTGTAGTAGCAGACCTAGATCTAGCCTTCCACCAAAGGAATTTCAAATCCCCCACCTTTTGCTTGTGGATCTTGGATCTTGTAGGCTCTTAGGGTTTCTTGGGAACCTTAGGAGTAAGTGCGGGTTTTGGAGCTTCATTGGATGTGAGAAGTTCCGACATTGTTGGGAGTCTCGAACTCACTGTGGAGAGCCCCAACCTTGGTGTAAAGGTTTGGTCAACACCTTCAAGTCGACCTCATAGTGGAAAGGGCTATTCCCTCACGGGAGTAGCACATGGAGAATAGGGTGAGCACAGATGTGCTTGTAGGAGGGCCAAGGAGCCTCCACACCCCTCCAACGTAGACGTACTTCCCTTGGGAAGGAACTACGGGAAACAAATCCTCGTGTCCACTTGCGCCGACTCCTATCGTTTACTTTCCATTGCGCATTTACTTGTTCCTTGTATCTTGTCACTTAGGGTTGTTCATCTAGTTGCACATCTAGATAACTTGCTTTTACTTTGTTAAAGCCCTAATCAAAAGAAAAAGAATTAAAATTGGTAGTCGCCTATTCACCCCCCCCCCCCTCTAGTCGACCATATGTTCTTTCAACGCTCATGATCACAATGAAGATCACACCATGAGAGAGAGAGAGAGATAATCAGATAGCCATAGGTACAAGCCTCAGCCCCGATAAGGGACTACTCCCGCATCATCATGGGAGGCAGCAGCGTCGATGAAGATGGCTCCAGAGGTCGATTCCCGTCCTTAGGATGCCAGAATAGGAACTTCTGTTCCCTGAACTAGGGCTTTCGATGGGGGCGGAGCTGTGTTGTGTTTTTGGAAAAATCCTCGGGGGGGGGGGGGGGGGTGATGGCTACAATGGTGGTGATTAATCGTCAGTGGTAACCCCAAGAGGAAGGTGCAAGATGTACCGAGCAACAAGTTATTACCTCAGTTAAGAATCAAGGTTATCGAAATAGTAGGACTAGAAGGTGTCCAGCAAGGTGCTAAGAAGCGCAGATCTGCACACAATCAAAAAAATTCACTTTGCCCCAATGACAGTAAGGTTGTCAAGCTTCCCGGTCTGCTGAAAACAAAGGGATTAAATCTTATGGTGGAAAAGAGCAAATTATGGAAATGGACCAGCGAGCGAGCGATGGTGGAAAGCAAGTAAACGGTGTTGTAATCAATGTAAAAAAGATGGACCGGGGGCCAGATTCACTAGTGGTGTGTCTCTTGAAGATAAATGCACAAATGATGGATAAACAAGTTACAGCTCGGCAATTGACAAAATTGTGACACAAACTTAATCTACCCTGACATAGAGAATTCATGGTAATATTCATGTAGGAATCACATCAAACATACGTAGACCATAATCCAACTGCATCTATGACTAAAAATCCATGTAGGGATCGCTATCAGCATGTCAAACCATCAGTATTAAGTTGCAAATAACGGACAATCACATTAAGTACAGTACATGATGTAAGCAATTTCATGATCACGAAGACATAAACACCGATGTTTTACCCTAAGTAGCAATAGCACACCCTCGTCCTTAGACATTTCTGTCACTCGTGCCTAGGCATGGAGAGGGCATGAACCTACTATCTAGTATAAGTACTCCCTCTTGGAGATACAAGACTTGGTCAAAATGACTACACACATCACAAAGTATGCAAAATCATAAATAGAACACATAATAAACATGAATAATCTGATCATAACTTCATAATTCGTCGGATCTAAGTAACACCACAAGTAGCATTACAATAGATCGATCTTGATCATGTTAGCCAGCTCACAAGATCATAAGCATGAAAGCAAAAAAAAAGATATACGACCATCTAGCTACTGCTATGGACCCATACTCCAAGGGGGAACTACTCACTCATCATCCTCGAGACAGTCATGGCGATGAAGGGGCTCCAGGATCAATCTCCCCTCCGGCAGGGTGTCAGGAAGAGCTTCAGAACCCTCCCGAATTAGGGTTGAAGATGACAGTGGCTTCGGGAGCATTTATGTGGAAAATAATCATCACTCCACTATTTTTATGCTAGAAGGATTTTATAGGCGTCGAGGGAGGGCGAGGGGGTGACCCAGGTGCAGGCGTGAGTCCCACCCACGGCCCTCTCTGGCCGCTGGATGGTTCCCGTGAAAATACCGGATGTGATGAATTTTCATTGTCAGACTAGATGATTTTCCATGCTCCAGAGGTACAAGGCGTTGCAACTGCCAATCTGTGGTGGCGTCATCTCACCTCCAACAACTGTGACAGCTCCATATCTAGTATTTTCAGTTTTAAGCCTGCTTCAATACAGATCAATTCGAAGAACATAAGACTACCATGAGCATGACCATAAATTGCAACCTAACACTAGTACAAAACACCCCTATGGTCCCGGTTCGGTTGGGACATCAGTCCCGGTTCCCGAACCGTGACTAGCCAATCGGGACTAATGCTGGTCCCGGTTCGGCCACGAACCGGGACCAATGGGGCTCCACGTGGCCTGTTCTGCAGCGATTGGGGGGGAGGACTCATTGGTCCCGGTTCGTAATACTAACCGGGACCAATGGGGTCCACGTGGCCTGTTCTAGCGATTGGGGGGGACTCATTGGTCCCGGTTCGTAATACGAACCGGACTGATGTTTTGATTTTGTATTTTTCCATTTAATTATTTGGGCACTTTTTATTTTGTGTTTTGCACTCAATTCGAACACTTCTCTTTGTCCCGTCGCCCGGGCCTCCATCCACCCCCTCTCCCTCTCGCCGGTGCCTCCGTCGTCTCCCTCTTCTTCGCATCGCCGACGTGCTCTCCATCTCTCACTCGCCGGCTCATCGAGGCCAAGTTTCGATATTTCTGTGCAGGTACTACTCGCCGGCTCTCCACTCGCATCAATTCGATGGTACTACATACAGCAATGAAGGAACCACTATTACACATCATCGTCATGAATATATTACACACATCTCATTCGTCGTGCTTGGTCGAACATATTACAAACGGTACATGTACACACGAGTTTCATGCATATATACATCTCTTTTACACTCACCCTTGCATTTCAACCTTCCGATAGTATTCTCCCTTCGGATCTAGGACCTCTGCATCTAAGAATCCCGCAATTTCCTCTTGAATTGCTCGTACGCGATCTTGTGGTAGAAGACCGTCCCGCAACCGTTCGATCTAATTTAAAGAAGGGGTCAATATATATGAATGAAACTAAACACAATTGATGGCAATAAACTAAAATTGTGAATATTGTTTACGTACTTCAAGTTGTTCTAAGTACCGGCTGCCCGTCTCTTGGGTCGTCTGGCGAATGAACTCGCAAACGTAGTATCCACATAAATTATTCCCATGTTCCTGCCTCAAGCACTTTACGAGAACAGAGTTCAATCAAAATAATAATCAAGCATGATAATGGTATTGAAACTAGAATCAAAGAGATGCGATCTAGCTAGTAGTACTTACATTTACTGGTTCAAATGTAAGCTCCGGCCCCAAATACCCCTAGCCTTGGCGGTGAACCGTTTCCAAGCCCTGTCCGGCAAAAAATGAATAAAGGAGTTATATATTAATTACTTGCTACCAGGGAATGAACGGAAAGTTGCCGATATAGTGCCATAATGATTGAAATTACCCTTGGAGGCATTCTGCATGTCCGCCCACTCCTCAAGGGGTTTACGTTTCGAGTCCATGACTTGTACTACTCCTTTGTCAGGTTTAATGATTAGCAGAATAAAGTGGAAGCTGCGCACGCATAAGTCATCAATTATACACTTAACATCGAGTAAGCGAAATAGAATGTGTACAAGACAGTAACACTCACCCGTAGTTGTAAGGAAATAGTATTTCCCTTTTGGTTTCGGAAAACCTTAACGCCTTTACCAAGTTATTCTCTGTGTCGATGTAATGACCTTGGAGAGTTTTTTGATGAACGAAATATGGGTCAATGAACCCAATGTCATAGATTTGTCCTCTTTTGCATTGGAGAATCTTCATTCTGCATAATTAATATAGTGATGAGTAAGATTATACATGCAATGAACGAGCTGAGCTAGCTAGAGACTTAATTACAGAAATAATACTTACAGACAATAGGCACTGAGGATAGATTTGTCGATGGTCTTGTTGGTATAACTGAAATAATTCACTAAATTCAATCATTACCACGCCATCTCCATGCCCGTAATGCTCGTTTTTATATCCCACGTAGATCCAGTTTCCCCTTCCTTTGAGGCTCGCATGTACCACTTATGCAATCTTCGCATTTTTTTGGTAGACCGTTGACTAGCTCAGGTTTGACGAGAGTATACCCGTGCCGGTATTTGTATGCTACTTCCTGGAACTCTTGTAACTGCTCTAAGTACTGAGGAATAGACATGCCCTGAGCAGAGGCCGCTTCTCCGTACATTGCAACAAACTCAGGATCGACGTCGACTGCACCTCTGCTCGACCCCACCTCGGTATTGGAAAACACTTTGAGCGGGGGGCACGACTGGTTTTTCTGTTCTCCGAGCTGGGGAACTGATTTCCCGCTTGCACTACTACTCTTCGACCGCTGCTTATTTGCCTCAGCCGACTTGCGAATAGAGCGGTCATAGTCTGGTGTCAGCCTTGGCGGGGGTTGTTCAAGGGTCTTCAGCATTTTGAAGACGGCGGCTTTTTCTTCTGGGGTGGCGGGGAACTCTGGCGCTTTCGGCTTCTTCCGGTTAGCCCACCACTCTTTATTTTGGGCATTTGCGATCGCGGCATTTTCCTCCTCCGTATAGTCGTAAGGTCTCATGGGAAGATTCTTATGAGGTACTTTTGGGAGGGGCGACCTTTTACGTTTCGGTGATCGCTTACCCCTCATAGTACCAGCGGTGGTACGCTGAGCCTCAGTGGGCGAGACGACTGACGCGGCGGCGGAGACGGCTGCGCTGGAGACTGGTGAGGCGGCGGAGACGGCGCCTGAGGCGGCGGCGGCGAAGAGGACTGTTGCGCTGGAGACTGGTGAGGCGGCGGCGAAGATGGATTGCTACTCTGAGGAGTCGATGGCCTTGGCTGCCAGTTTGGAAGCACGATGAATTCCTTTGGCCATAGAATGGTCCCTTTTTTGGCTTCTCCAAGTTCAACCACCTCCCCATCTTCACCTGCAGGGTGTTCCAGCTTCAGCTCCTCAAATTCTTTCATCACTTCATCCACCCCGACAACAGCGTAGCCATGTGGAACCGGAGAGAAATGGAAAGTTGGTTTAGGTCCAATTGGTACGGCATAGCCGACCGCCACCTTCATGGTTAAGTTAAAAACTTTCACATGTAGCTCACAAGGTGTGCTCTCCGTGATATCATCCACTGGGTAGCGACGAAGAGGAGCCATCGTCAGTGCATCATCATTACCATCCTGGAGCTCCGTGGAAGCCACGCTGCTTTTCCGATTCGATGGGCCGCCGGTACCATCGCATGCAGCTTCTACCATGTGCCGCTGAGATTGGCCGCTAGTACCTTGCTGGCTAAGTGCGTCAATTTGATCCTGCTGCCGCTTTATTTTTCTTCTATATTACGCAGCCGGTCTGCAGCAGCGCGTGCTTCATTGCCTCCCTTTCCTTTCTCCTCTGATGGCTTCTATCAGGAAATTTCTTCCTGTCCTCGGGAATCGCAATTTTCTTGGCTTGGAGCCTGGTGTGCCTCGTGTTCGTCCGTCGTGTTCCTTATTCCCAAGGGCCGTGTGAGCTCGTCATCCTCTCTATCGGGACAGAACCGTCCCTCTTCAACATCCTTTACTGCATTTCTAATGCCTTCGATGGGTAGTAGGGGCTTATCTTTGTGTGTTCTGTTATATATGCACTTCCCTTCTGCGTCCAACGTGCCCCCATGCCCGTAAAACCAATTTCTTGCCCGTTCGATCCATGTGTATGGCTCTGGAGTGATCCCTTTAGCCAGCAGGTCGGCCTCAAGTTTCTCCCACTTAGGCATGCTAAAGGCGTAGCCACCAGGCCCCATAGTATGGTGGTACTTCTTTTTAGCAGCATTTGCCTTATTTGTTTCAGACTTTTCTGAGCTTCCTCCGATTTCTTGTACGCCACAAATTCTTCCCATTCTCTTATCTTCTCATACCCTTTATCGAAGTCCGGAGTCTTATCTTTGTTGATAAACTCGTGTGCAATCTTTTCTTCCAGTTCTTGAATAGCTCGGCCATCTTCTTAAAGCCCACTCCTTGACTTTTTGCTCTATGATTTTTTTTGCTGGCAATCTTTTCTGCCTCATTTGGATCCTCCTCATCTGGATCCACCTCTGGCGCCGGCAGGGTGAAATTAACCATGAGCTTTTTCCAAAGGTTTTCTTTGCCTTTGTCGCCGACATATCTTATTCCTCCCGCCCTTGGCTTATGCCATTCTCGAACGGTGATCGGGATGTAGTCCCTAACAATAACTCCGCATTGCTTTACAATTTTTTTTGCAACATCAGGGGGAGCAATCGGTGTGCCGTCTTCAGCGACTTTTTCGATCCTGTACCTTTCATGGTCACCCAACTTTTTGGCTGGGCCTCGTTTCGTCCTTACAGAAGATTTGCTCGATCCGGAGGGCTAAAAGAAGAAAGAGCGTTAATATATGTATATAGACAGCAGAGGCTTAATTAATTAATATATATGCACCTCGCCGGAGTTTGCAACATTTAATGTTCCACCGGAGCCGTCGGCTTCTCCCTCATCGAAGCCGCCGGCTTCTCCCTCGCCCCAGCCGTCGGCTTCTACCTCACCGGAGCCGTCTCTTCGGTTGAGAGACTCATCTCCCTCACCGGAGTTGTTCAGAAACTGCGAGGTGACATCGCCAACATCTTCCCCGGATCATATCCTCGAGGATGTTTTCCTGATTTTCGCTCTGCCGTGTTCCATAGTTTCTGCAAATTAAGAACAATGCACAAAACTTTAGTTGGGTAACAGTACTAACAATTACTAACACAAATTTCTAACACAGTACTAACAATTCCTAA